>JAZDUH010000011.1:7090000-7602500 GCA_036419115.1 Scarus forsteni | reverse complement strand
CACCAAGTGGTCATACTAATGGTTCTTACGCCAGTTTCTTCCACTAATACAAGGTTTTTTTGTCAGTCATCGCTGATACACTCCCTCCTTCTGCATTGTCATACTCAACATGTCATGCATGAAGTTGGCCATTGTCTCCTGTGAACTCAATTATTCTCAACAGGCAAATTAAGCAAAGATCGGCTTTATCCACTGAGAGAACTGGACATATTTCATTCTCATTAACGCTTCCACTCAGTGTTCGCTCATTACACATGGGAAACGTATGTGACAATGCGTTTCCGCTCTGAGGGTTGATTGATTTGATAGCTTCATGAAGCAGCCAGATGTGAAATGCTCGTCCTACATGCTAAATGGGCCTGATCACACGTCACATTCTCGTGAAGTCTTTCAGTGATGTGACAGCTAATGTGTGAGAAAATGAAGGGACAACTTAAAAATGATGGGCCTTGTTGAAGTAAAGGAAGTACACAAATTTTAAATAACTGTTAGATGAGGGGTGGACTGAGTTATTTTGGATTATCACTGAGGCACAAAGAAGTAGATAAACCTAAACATGATGACTAATAATAACTTCTGTAGTTTATGTAGACTTCTGTGAAACATTTCCTCCTCAGAAATCCGTCTCTAAAGTTAGACACATATTTCTCTGGCTCCTTTCTGTCTGAGTACCTGAATAAATAGTTAAAAAAAAAAAAAAGAAACAGTCCCCAGACAGCTAATTACAGGATTCAGGTTGTATTTTGACTCACTCAGATCTGAATGCTGAGGAAACAGAAAAATGTCAAAGAAAAGCTAAATATCACCTGATTTTAAAGCACACAAAAGAGTATTTTTAAAATCAGTCTAGGCTGATAGTCAGGCTCTCTGTGCTCATAAACAATCACCTTTACATGAGCTGGCAGACCAAAAAGACAAATATGACATCAAACTGTTTTCTGACAAGAGCTGGAATATGTTCAAACAGATTTAGACACAGTGGAGGTTTTTAAATGTGATTCTAGTTTCTGTTGTTTCTATCTTGTGCATTGCATTCAAGACACAGAAGTTAACAAATGACAATTCATTCTGAGACTGATATCTAGAAACGTGCCTTAGTCATAGTACTTCTGAAAAACTTGACCAAACTTTCATTTAAAACGAGACCCACACTTTTGCTCTAGAAATACATCTGTACACATTATGTACGTATATCATTTTTAATTACATTATGTTCATTTTTCTGGCAAGCAACCATTCCCCTGTCATGTCTGAATATGATTTTGATAGGGGATTGAGTTTAGCTATGACACACAACAGCGATTGTGGGATAAAAAAAATGTGTGAAATTGTAGCAGAAACAGGGACATCACCTTTTTAGTTGTAATAACACATATTTCACAGATTTCCCACATGTCCAAAACAAAAAAACAATAATCTATTTCAATATTCATCTGCAGTTATGTTTCTCACCTAAGATCGTTCAAATCAAAATGATAAGTACTTCCCTGATTTATTTGTTCATCTTTGATGGACACATTGTTACTTTTATTCTAAAGATACTCTACAAAATATTGTGATATTAGAGCCATGCCTAATTAACACTTTAAAACTCCACCTATGCTAACCTCCAAAAGAGGAAGACTTATAAGAGACAGAAGAGTGTGTGAACCGAGATCATTTACAACTCCCCATCAAGATACTTTTAAGTTTGGTCACTGCAAAAAATGCTGACATCCTAAACATCTTAAGTGCTTTAAAGGATAACTAAATATTTTTTAACATGCTGATGGAATATTGTGCCATGTCTGATTACATAGATCAGTTATATACCTTGTAAAAATCTGATTTCCTTAGAGGGGACATCACTGAGCACAGGAATATAATAACAAGAAATCACAAAACCAGTACTGTTGTGAGACATTTTAAGCACTATGTAAAATATGTAGTACACAACAATAACCCTTTGTTGATTGCTCAAAAAAAAACTTTTATATCCACAGATAAATAGAAATTCAGTGTTTAGGCACATGTCTACAGAGCAGAGAAGCAGTAATGTGAGAGCAGGAAAGGGGAGAGCTTAACAGAAGGAGCACAGCATGCAACGTGGCACCAAACGTTTTGATTAACCTATTGTTATGATCATGGGAGACCTTAATTGTAATTAAAGCTCATTTAATGGCTCATCTGGATTTCAAAGTTTATTAAATAGTGTAAAAATTGTGATTGGATTTTATCTTGTCACAATTTGGTAACCTTGCAGTGCAGCTGGATCACCTGATTCAGTCTTTATAATCAGGCAGCTTCATCTTGCCAAGCTTCAATCTACAGCATTTGTGAGCGTCCCCAAAGTGGCTTGGCCCACTCAGCTTACTTTAAAACAGGAGGATGTGGGAGCAAGGACTGAGACGACAGCAGGGTGTGACTTCTTGTGCAGAGGCTAGCATAGACACTAACATGTTCAGTAGCGGTTTTATCAGATAGCTATGGACCGCATTTCAATATCAAATTTAAAAACAAAACAGTATGATAGTTTCACTACACTTTGATGAGAATTTGCAGCATTTTGGTCTAATTTGGTGGTCATTTAAGTTGCATTTTTAAAAAGAAATTAAAGATTTAAAATCATGCTGGAGTAATTTAAATGCTAAACCATAAGATACTGTTTGGTTGTTGCAATAACACATGGTCAAATTGCCAAGGTACACCTGGACTAGTGTCCTACCACACCATTTGAGAGCCACTGCAATAGAGCACTTGTGGGATGTGGTTGAATGAGAGTTTGGCATCATGAATATGCATCAGCTGTGATAATATCATGTCAAAATGGATCAAAATCTCTGATGAATGTTTCTATCACCTTGTTGAATCTATTTCACAATGAATTATTGAAGCTTTGAAGGGTCCAACCCACGTTTAGGTCGGCATAACTAACAAAGTAGCCGGTGAGTGTACAACCAGCCATCTTGACAAAATGTTTTATTTTGATCATGTCTGTATGCTCTCTTGTTCCCATGTCTTTCTTCCTTTCTGGACTTGACATAGCATGCTATACAGAGCTGTGACATAGTATTCCCTGCTCTCTGCTGTTCAGACCAATGAAACTCGTGAAATGTTGTGTTCTTTAATACTTGAAGAGCAAACGTCATATCCCATTATCAATCTGGATATCATTCTGAACATGCCCCTACATTTGATATACTTAGAAACACCTTAAATGCTGACTTTTCAGATATCAGTCTATCAGCCATTCTTTAATGGAACTGAACCACTGATCTGTTTGTCTGCATGTTTTATGACGCAGTAGATATAATCAGAAACCTTTTCAAAATAACCATCTCATTTTGTTCTCACACGTCTTATCTAACGTATTAAAAGCCCGCCTGCACTTCCTGCTCTTGCTCTTTCCTCTTATCTAATTCTGGAAACACTTACCTGTGTATTGAGCACTCTCTCTCTTCCTATTCCATCAAATCTAATTTTTATAAATGCTGCCACTCTTCTTTATCCAATCAGCACATGTATCCTGTCTGCCCACCTGCTCTCACAATGAATAAGAGCTCATTTTGTCTCTTAAACTTCTCCTGCTCTGTTCACAAAGCTAAAAAATAATGATTGGAGACATCTTGACTTTTGCTGTGACTTTGAGAGTTCATTTCCTGTTAGTCAGCGTTTTTACAGGCTTGAACTTCTTCCCAATCAGTCCCGTTTGGAGTCATCAAGGAGGCATCTTAATTTAAGTCTAACCTAAAAACATGGGCAAGCACAAAGAATTCATTAAAAGATGAAAAACCCCACGAATAACTGCTCAGAAGTTAAATCTGACTCGTCTTTCTATCAGTCAAAGTGTATGAATGTTGTTGAAGTTGATGTCACTGCTTGTTGAAGAAAAGAGGGGGCAGGAGGGGTGGACTTGTCGTGTTTCGTGTGTGAAGGTAAAATCTGCCCCAGGCAGGGAGAGCCAGCAGGCTAAACAGGAACAGGTCAAGTTTTCCCCCACTGCACCCAGAGGTGTTCGTTCAGAAGCAACATGAGATTGACCAAACACTCAACCAAACTCTAACCTACCGTGCTCCCAAATGTAACATTTAGAGATAAGTTAAACACACACATTATAATTATTCTTTGAAGTTATAGCTGTCAATAATTTACAAATAGTTGTCACAAAACCTGAATAATAAGCTGTAGCATGGTTCATCTAAGAATCAAATAATATTGTAATTTGATGTCATGCAAGGGAAAATGAGGCACAGATGTGTTTAAAAAGCATGGAAAACTTCAACCCTTCCAGAAACAGTCAAGTTTAAGACATCATTTTCTTCAAGACAGCCTGAGCTATGAGAACATTTATGCTATACTAATGCCACATTGTTGCACTACAAGTTATTTGCCTAGAAAAAGAAAGTAAAAAAAATACAAATGCACTAATCACACAAGAACCAACAATAAACCCCCAATTCACATAAAAAAATTGATTCCATGGAGCCTTAGTGTTCTGAGGGTACAGTGACAACTGGCAAACAAACTCAAAACTATTCACATATTAAAACTTTTTTTCTCAACATGTTTTGTTGATTTTTATTATTGTTTGTGCACCTCCTTGAGGAAGTTTTCAGGGGGTGGCCTGGTGGACTCTCCTAGTGCTCCTACGGAGGGCACTCTTCCTTCTCCCAACTGTGGACTTTTTGATTTTTTTCCCCTCTGTCCCTGGATTTCTTTTTTTTGGCACCAATAAGAAATTTTACAGTCAACTCAATAAAAATATGAATATATACATGTTTACAAACAGCATAAACCAGACTCAAAACCCATCTGTTCAAGCTCTCCTCCCTCTGATCTCTTGTACTGTCTGTTGTATTGTATTATTTGTTTTTACTCTGTTATGCCCATTTTTATGCCTGTTTTCAGGCACTTTTATTCATGCTTTTGTTATGTGACCTTGCGTGTCATGACATGCACCCTTAAATAAAATGTATCATTTTTATTATTTAAAAACATCCTCCTCTCTTTATTTAATCCCATTATTTTTTGTGTATGACTTTATTGTAGTAGTATAATCCTGTTATTTTTGACCGGGCAGATAACTTTCCTATGTTGTGCAAAGCTTTGGGTGCAAATAATTGGTGCTAGGTAAGATTTCATGAGAATTAAAGACTGGGCATATCTGAAAGTGACAGGAAGATGTTGTCCTTAAGACTCAACATAAATGCCCAACTACATCACAGTCACCTGTAGAAAGTAACTGTACTACAGCACTACAAACTTCTATTTAGTTTGGTTATCTTTTCTCCACTTCCAACATGTTTTGACCTGATATGGTTTTAAGTGGCTCAGGAGTGCCTGCCTACTACATCTTCTGATTGGCCCTTAGAAATTGTTGATTGACCCGATTTGCAAGCGACTGGTCCAGGGCGTACTCCGCCACCTACTTAATGTCAGCTTGGATAGGCTATAGACTAGATTTTGCATTTATAAAGATTAATTGTCTTATTTTCTTTAAAACAATTTAAAGACTGTAGTATGTTTTTTTTTTTTGTTAGATTTTTTTGCCCTTTAGTGTATTTGAACATTTCTGCTCTGCATGATGGAGCATGTTCACACACAAGACAAGAACCCAACCATATCAGGACTTTACTCTTTTTTCCTCTTTACGCAGCCAGTACTCAATGTTGAGTTATTTACTCTTAACTGATACAACTAAACTTAGAGTTTGGGACTGGTTTCAAAAAAGAAGACCATACTTACTAAATGTTAACACAGAAGAGTAACTGTTCCTGAAATGATACCGTTACTGGATAATATTGACCATAAGGTTTACCTCAATATTTTTTTAGCTAAATTTGACTTATTTTTGTATGTTTTGACATATCCTCCTATGAACAAATAACAGAACCCTAGTCAAACAAGCCAGGAAATACCCACCAGTAAAACCTCCAGGATGAAACAAGGTAAACAACCTTGCCAGCGACACTCAGGTGACCACCCATATCATTTTCATTCAGCCCTAAATGCCACTATCTTAAAAAGGCCAAATCAAGCAAAACTGATTAGTATCATAACTCATATGCAACAGCTTCTTGACGAATTACCAGTAAGCAGTAATATGAAGGTCATCACTGAAAAACTCTTAATTGATTGCCTTTTAGCTGTATGCTATGGTCATGCAGAATTAGGTACTAAAAAGCCCTCAATATTGGCCAGTAAGCGGACAGTTGATGGTAAATATGGTGACCTTTACTTTAAGTGTCACCAAAAGCTGACTTGGAAGTTTCTAGTGTGTAGTTAGTCTCCTGATGTTATCCCTTCTATAGCTTATAAAGATTTTTAATTAACTGATAGTATTAGCATTTAGTCAGTGTCATGACCAACTTACTTCTTATAACAATGATGATCCCATGTAGTTTTTTATCATTTATTATTAATTAGTTTCTACAGTACATCTGACATTAATTTTGGTGTTAATGACCTTCATGGTCCTTTAGCTTTGGTGTAATGGGGTCATCATGATACACTGGAGATGGCCTAATAAGCAAAAATAATGTAGGTACCTGTTGACTAATTCATAAAGAAGAGTTCAGAGGGTTAATAGCTGACAACAAACCAATTAATGGGAAAAAGAAGTGCAATGTTAATGCTGGAATATTTCCACAACTGCGGCTTGTTTTTCTTCTGCTAAAGTATATATACATGTTGTTGCATACATTAGTAATAAACATAAACACAGATTAATGTGTACATCAACAGGGCTGCTCCATTTAATAGCTCATACTGCACTGGTTTCCCTCCTCCACCCTCCCAATTCCAATCAGGTGGCACCCTGCTGTGTCAGTGATTAAACATCTGTGCTGGAGTCACCAAAGGGCGACACACTCCCTGAGACAAGAACTGATTACAACTCCATATGCAGCAGTATATAAAAACCTTCCAGCCTGTAGTGGACTCCAGTTTGAGCACCCTACAGGTTAAATTGGATGTACTTCTTTTATGAATAGAGTTTTACAGTCTAACAGTTTCAGAATTTAGCTGGAAGAATAATAGATCCCTCTTGGTAGGCCTCTGCACTGCCTACAGATGAGGACAGAGGTATTTTGTCTGTCTGTATGTCCTTCTATCCAAAACAATATCTCAGAAAGCCTGAAGTGTCTTGTATTTATTTTTTTGATCCACGTATCTCAAGAATGCTTGAGTTTTTGTCCCTCAAACTTTGCTCAAATGTCTGCTTTTATTCAATTCTGCAGTCTTGTGAATTTTAAGGTCAAAGCTGCAACGTTTTCTGTTCATCTTTTGCCCATGAAAGAAATTTTGCAAACACAATTTCTCACATAGTATTTTCTGAACACATTATAGGGGTTTTGATAAAAGTGCACTGATATCTACTCTTACTTTAAAGAGGGGTAATTAGATTTTTAAACGTCAAGGGCTCTGGTCATGGGTATAAAGGATCATTCTTTGCTCATGAATACTAACTTTTGAAACCTGAATAAAAAACACAAAACATTGTAATACTACTACAACTACTTCTATGACTGAGTGGAATATAATAATTTGAGTAATTTCCATAATCCATTTCAGTTCTACCCTCTCATATTCATGATGATCTCAATAGGTTTAAGTTCATAGGCCAGTTTCAAATTCATCAAGTGCCATGATTGTCCTTTGTATAACATAGAATTGGACCAATGATTTTACTTTAAACTCTGCATAAGTAGCACAAGTAAAGTTTGTCAAACTTTGTCTTCACACACCAAAAAATCACCTGATTAGATTATGGAGTTTATAAATCACAGATGCTTGTGATTAAAAAATGCTTTTAATGATACTCTTTGGTTTATCAAAAATACCTTCGACCTTGATTCCTCAAGAGCTTTTTAAGGTCTTCTGTCAACCTTTGCACAAATGTGCTGTCTTACTTGACAAGGAATCGATATGAGACATAGGGTTAAAGGCTTAGCAACTCACCACTCTACTTTCCCTTTCTAGAAGTGCAAACCTCACAGTGGCATAAAACCATTATTTTTTTATACTTTGTTTTTACTTTATCTTTTGAACTAACTGAGTTTTATTAAGATTTTTAAAGTGCTGTGAAAGGTGCTGCGATCCCAATTGTTTTAGGATGTTTTCTTTATTAAATCCTGAAGTGACAGCCATCTTTGATTTTCTCCTTGTTTGTGTCAACATTAATCTTCATTAGACTGAAAGACGCAGGTTGCCAATTATCCGTGAACATCCCTTTTGTCTTTGGCTGTCCGTCTCAAGAGGATTAATTTGAAGTAAGTGCTTTTTTTCCTTAGATATTTCAGGCAAAATACCCCTGCATCTCTCCTACAGACACCATAATGGCTCTGCCGCCTCCTCCTCCGCCTTCTTGTCCGCCTGTTCTTTATTGTAGTCACTTTATTTTGCTCACACAAGACAAATCCCAGACAAATGTCATAGAGCTCTGCAGCTCCCTGTCGCTGGGAGCTTTTATCTATTTATCTGGCTGTGCGGGACTCCTGAGCTGTCAGCTTACTTTAACGGACTCATGGAGTTCGGCTGAGGGTTCTGCGCCTGCCGCTATTGTGCAGTTGTGCGGTTGATGATCTCGCTGTTTGACTTCTTAATGTTTTGAAAGCATCTGATACTCCCTCAGATTGTGATAACCAATGTGAGTCTGTGGATGACATGCATTGGCTAATGCAGGGGGAGGGGAATTGGGCCTGGCATGATGCTTTTTATTTGGATACACGCCTGACAACCAACTTGGATAATTTTATTCTTATATAAGTCATTTAAGCTTTTAATGCCATTTAGTTTGTTTTAAATGTCTTTATCTTTGCTTTTTTTAATTTAACTGCTGATAAATGTTTTTTATTTCTCAATATTCAGCCTGTTTCATACTCCATAGACACATACTAGTATTACTTTGCAGTGAAGTGGGATCTGCCTGATTCAGTGTCAGTAACCAGGGAGATCCATCTTGCCATTCTCCAATCTACAACAATTGCGTGCAGCCCAAAGTGAAAAGGCCCAATCAGCATTTTTTGATGCAGAAATAGGTTGGAGCTACAAATTATTGCTGTGAGATCTGGACTGCATTTCTTTACACGTTAAAAAAAAAACAACATAAAAATATGTTTATACATATATATATACATATATATATATATATATATATATATATATATATATATATATATATATATATACATATATATAAAAATATAAATATTAGGGGTGAAACGAAATTTTGTGCCACGAAATTTCGCGAAATAAAAAATGATGAAATAAAATTCAAAGACACTCGAAATAAAAGGACGAAATAAATCCTCCTTGCCCCCCGTAGCGAAACACTCGCTGCAATATGAAGGGGGACGAAGTAGAGGAATCAGCTGACGCTCCTTTGTCAAATAAATCGGTTGTGTGGACCTATTTTGGCTTCCCATGTAAAAGACGAGAGAACGGTGAGAAGATTGCGGACAAGACAACAACCGTGTGCAAAATATGCTGCTACAGTTCGCCGTATACTGCGGCGAGTACTTCTTTGAGCTGGAGACAGGCAGCATTTGTATAGTGATGTCCGTTGGACGTAAAAATAAAGGTGACTCCAGCTTGCGAATACCTGCTTTTATTTAACAGTCACTGTGGGCTGTGACCACGCCAACTACAATTTTAATTCACAAACAAAACAGTGAGTAGTAATCTCTACACCTCCTGCACGGCTCTCTCCCCCCTCGCTCAAACACACAACTCTCCCCTTCTGAACTCTGACCCGCTCGCCCCGCCTTCCTGGTCCATTCACTGACTGTCAATTCATAGGAAACATTAAAATCTACATTGAACACATAACAAACAGTAGAACTGCTCCACTATGTTTGTGTAAGTCTGCAAAAACAACGATATTTGATTTTTGCATCTACTGTTGAGTTGACAGAATTTGATCATACTTGAAGATCAGAAGTATATGCACTGTTATAGGCTAAATATTATAGTTCACAGTTCAGACATTTATAGGTCTAAACTGCAGCTCTGAGGACTGCTATTTGTTTTCCTTTTCATTCAAGAATGTACTTATCCTGATTGTTACAACAACAAAGCACTTTTTATTGAGATTTTATGTTTGTATTTGCACTGTAGTCTAAATATGGGGAAAAAACTACAATATTGTTTTTTTTCAAAGAGCATTTATTTTGTACTGATGCAGCAATATTTTTGTATTGTATTATTTTTTTTTTGCATTAGGAAGAAAATAAAGAAAATGAGATTTTGCACAACTTCCGTTGGGGATTTTCCTTAGTCTTTATTTTGTATCGTAAGTATTTCGTATCGTTTCGTGAGTTGACCATTTCGTTACAGCCCTAAAATATATATATATATATATATATATATATATATATATATATATATAGATATATACATATATACATATATACATATATATGATCCAAGGTTATTTTCACTTCGGACATGTTTTGTTGAGAGTTTATGTAGTGTAGTGCTCTACCAAGTGGCGGCTCCTGAAAAATTTTTCAGGGGGGGCAACAGATGTGGTACTGGCTACAATCACCCCTTCAATAGCTAATAATAATTTAAAAGTCAGATAGCTTACTTTACAGTGTTATAATTACGTTTGATTTGTTTTCCCTGTTGATGGCAACACCGGACATAACATGCACATAGCCTACTGTACAGTATTTTTGTAAAGCTAAATCAAGTTAATGTCTAAAATGCTATAATTTGGTCCCACAGTACACACTTACTTATTAGGTGGTCCCAAATAACTCTCTGAATACTGTAATTATAACAGGCTGCCTGGTCTTTCTTTGTCAAAAAATGTCTTAAATGTACATGGAAATGTTCTTTTGACAAATTTTACTCATCCTATGTTCATAAGAAATAAATGTAAACAAGTCTGGCAGGTATTTGGTAGAATTATCTAATAAATGCTAAGTGTGTAATTACAAGAAAAGAAAACGGCAAAACACGGCAAAAATTAGGCAAAAGAACAACAAGGAAACACCCCAGAGTTAAACTAATGCTATTATTTGCAATACTTGTACACTATTTACTCCGAAAACACTGATAATCCACTGATATATCACTCACGTTAACTTAGAATCATATCTCTTGCATGCACGCGCTGTGCGTCTCGTCCGAGCAGGCATCAGTGCGTATGACATTATCAAGTTGGGGCAAGCCCTCCCTGAGCCCATAGAAATGCATTGTGAGGTCCAATGTTTGAAAAAAAAGAGTCTCTCCATGTAAGTCTATGAGAGTGGCTGGGGCGATTTCGAGTCTGATTGAAATCACCCCAAGGGGGCGGGACCGCTGGTTGGACAGTGACATCGCAGCGATAGTCGGGCTGCTGATTAAACAATAATATGAAGACTTAGACAGGAACAATCAGGGCACTATAAACTCTTTTCTCTTCATTTTTTTCACGTGGATTAAGGAGGGCAATGCACTATCACCCACGATGGGCCAGCCGCCCCTGGCTCTACCTTTTTTATTTCACACTGCACAGGAGCTACTGCCTATTACATTATCTGATTGGTCTAAATGAAGTGTATGGTGCCAGCCTGCTCTCTTGTATTGGGAAAACACTTGTTATGAATTGGCACTATACAAATAAAGATTGATGGATTAAAAGTATGTGATTGATGCAATGATCATACAGTCACCTGCTCCTAAAAGGTCTTCCAATTCCCAAAAACTTTATGGACTGTTACCCAGATGACCAGTGAGATATATTGAACACTCCATCTCATGTCAGGTTCTACTAATGTGTCAAAGAAATGAAAAGAACTTTAGTGTGTTTCCACCTTCAAATTTATAGCTTTTGAAGAGAAAAGTTTCTCATTAATAAAAAGGAAAATGCATTTCATTTTCCCACCTGCAACTTTGAAGGACAGATCACCTAATACTTGCCTTCAGCTGCTGAATATGACAAAAAATGTGAAAATTAACCAAACAGAGTCACAGTGAAATGTTGGACAACTGCAACTGCAGCAAACAGGAAATGATCCAGCCGGTGAAGTCTGATGGAGACCGTGGGACGCTGCATAGAGCTGAAGAAACACTGCAGGATGATGGAGGGCTCACTGGGGATTTCTTAGATGAAGCGTGAGTGCAGCAGTGCCTCATGGCAATCATTCAGGGAGGCCAGGGTGGATATCAGGCCATGAATGTAATCTGGAAAATGTCAGCAGCCGTTCAGCACAGATCATGGGACAAGATGGATATTTGGCTAAGACAAATTAATCAGTTTAGAGGCCAAAACAGGCTGATACCTTCATTTCACTCTGGATGAATGTGGTGTTGGGTTTCAAGCCCTGTTTAACCTGACAGCATGGAGTTTTTAGTAATTATATGTGTCTGCTAGATTTAGATCTTTTACTTTACTTGTAACTCACAGTTAAAATATTTTGTGTGCTAGTGTTTTGCTCTAATTTACATTGTCATATAAATCTAGGTTTTGTTTATCAGTTTACATTTTGTTTTTTTCCTGGAGCACCCCTCAAAAAAGTGCTGCCCCACACAAATGTAAAAAAGTTTTTTGAGGCCATGTCAGAAGAAGAATCAACACTAAAGAAACATTGAAGAGGAAGGGTCAATGCCCAGATGTATATTGTTTCAAAGCAGTTGGATTTGCCAGATTTCATGTTTGTCGGATCCATCTGGACAAGATTTGTTGTCATTATTTACAAAAAAAGGACCAAAGAGGGATTAAAAAGCAAAAGATAAATTTCAACACAAAGATAAATGTCAACAAAAAAAGAGGATCAAATTCTAAAATGCTTTTTTACGGGAAAAAAAAATAGTTTTCAGGACCTCAGACATAGAATCTGGAGTCTTCTGATCCTCAGACATGAAGGCCAGAAACCCAGGAGTTTGCAGGACCTCAGAAAGAGAGTGTAGAGTTTTCACAGAGCACTGGAAACCAGGAGTCTGCAGGGTCACAGATGGAAGGTCAGGGAATGCAAGGCCGCAGATAGAGGGTTCAGGGTCTTTAGGACCTCACACAGAGAGCCAGAAATCTGATGGATCTCAGACCAAGTGCTAAGAGTCTGCCAATCCTCAGACAGAGAACACTGGGACCCATTAGACTGCAAGACCTTTGATGGAGATCCAGGAGTCTTATGGTAACAGGGCAGCAGAAGGAGATTCAGATGTCTGCTGGTCCTCCAATGTAGAGCAATGGGTGCCGGAAGTCTTCCAGAGCAACAGAAGGAAGATAAGGAGTGGAAATAACCTATGCTTAGGTGGTGCAAGGACATGAACTGGTTGCAGATGGCCCTCAGCTAATCCAGGGTTGGAACTGAGACCCTCAAAGGTGAGAGGCTGGGAGGCTCAGGGGCTTGAAGACTGAAACACTGGGGGCTGGGAGACTGGAACACTGGAGCCGAAGGACTGGAATGCTCTGAGCTGAGAGACTGAAATAGTCTGGCCTGAGAACCTGGAACATGGCTGACTGACTGGAACACAGAGCAGAGGGACTGGAATACTCTGGGGCTAAAATACTGGAACGCTGGGCTGGAGGACTGAGACCCTCATGTGGCTGAAGGACTGGATAACTCTGGGTTGAGGGACTGGGACACTCTGGGGGTGAAGCAATGGAACACTCCAGTTCTACAATAATTTCAGCTAATTATTGTTTTTAGATATCATTGAATTATCCCACTGACATCAGCCAAACTAAGCCTTCATTGAGAGCCTTTTTATTCCCTCTCTATCACATTAGTAGGAGCCAATTAGACAGCAATCTGAGAGGTGTGAGCAGATTAATGACAGCCACCTTTATCAGTGCAGATGGAGGCCGACCTCTCCTCACTCTGCTGTCATATCATCCGGAAAATGAATGAGATCACTCGCTGTTTTTCCAGTTGTTGTTTCCAGGTTTATGATGCTGTGTGGAGCAGCTGGGGGTAAATCATTTTCAGAGTGCTTTACAATGGGACAGAGACACTTGATCACATGTATTGATGGCTTTTCTGCAGCCTCATTCTCCCATCTGTGAGAACAGATTGTTCTACAGCATTACAGGCTCCAAATCTCTTTGATTAGAAGTTAAGGCAGCATACTGTTGTGTTTCATTCCAGTGTTTAAGGAGTCTTCAGTGTATTTAGTGAATATTGCTGTATTGTTGTCTCTTAAACTCACAGTTTAATAAGCAAATTTTTCTTAGAAGTTTGGACTTAGTAACTCCGAACAGGATGTGCCATAAGTTCATACAAAGTAAGGCACAACTCTTGATATTGAGAGTTGTTGCAGCTAACATATGCTGTTGATTTGTGGGAGGAACTATGTCTGAACATCTCCCAGGCATATGCAAATTGGAAGTGTGTGAGTATACCTCTAAGTCTGACAGTAAGAAAGTAACAGAATTACAATGACCAAGAGCACATACCCACAAGGCACTTTGCACTGTATCCAAGAACGCTTGACCTCAAAGATCCATTTGTTTTTCACTTCTGTGAAAGTTTTGTACCATGTTCAGACATGGTGCAGCATTTCGGCCCTTGACAAAAATTAAGGACGCGTGTTTCAGCATTGTATGACTGCTTATGCACAAGCACGAGAATCAGTTCACAAGGGGTGCATAATGTGAGCACGTCACTAAATCAGCAATATTTAAGTCATGTTGTCTGTTATTTTGTCTTTTGTGCTGATGGTAGATATTGCATTTTTAATTTGTTTATTTATTTAACCTTTATTTATCCAGGAAGTCCCATTGAGATTACAAAATCTCTTTAAAAGAGAGACCAGGCCAAAATAGCAGCCGTACAGAGTCACGGTACATAGAAAATAACACAACACAATCAACAGGTTTAAAACAAATAATCAAATACACATTTGACTTTCAAGAAAAATAACCACATACCTCTGCCACCACATTCTTAATGATGCTCTTAAATTCATTAAGAGATATCATTGAATCCAGTTTTAGCTCTATTTTGTTCGATGACACGGTGAAGTAATTTTCCTTAAGCCCAGAGCCATCCTTCAACTTTACCAGCCAGCCATATCCACATGTCTTGGATAGATTACCAGCCTCATAATCACTAGCTATGATGCAGGCCGTGCTTCAAGCATTACGGTGTAGGATGTACTAGTTCTAAATTGTATATCTTTTCATTTTCACCCTCCCTCTCTCACTCACATCTTATCAACAATGTGTTTGGTGTCCCCATGGCTTTCCCCTGCACATTTAAATTGGTTTTCACACAGACAGCTCAGTTGCTTTGTTCCGGTTCAGTAGAAAAATCAAAATGCTACAAATTTTCATATTTCCCTTTGGATTATTTCATGTTCACATGTTCAGTATTTTGAGGCAGGCTGAGTCCAAAAAAAGGCCTGAACTGCCCTCCCTTACATCAGTATCTCACAGCCAGCATTACTATGATCATGAGTGGCACTGTTCAAGTACTCTTTAAATGGCTGAATAATATCAGACGATAAATGTCTCATGTAAGATTATACAGAATGCATATATATCCTCCTGTGACATGCCTCACAATATGTGTGAACCAACTGGATATGGACTTTTTATGCTTTATGGTATCTACAGCAGACCATAGAGGACACCAGATAGCATCGCAACTTATTACAAAGTTACACCAGTAGAAGATACCACAGAGAAATTGTCAACAATGTGAATTAGTAAAGAGCAACTCTTAAAGGATTAATTCTCCTGCTTTAATGAGCTGGACCAAACTCTACCAACTTAACAGGTTTTCGAATCAGTCCATGTTGTCTAGTCTTGTGATGGTCTGTTGTAGAGACAGTTAGTACTGTTAAACTGTTGATATGTTCATGGTATGTTGTACCTGTGCACAGGAAGTGACTCTGTGATCCACAGCATTATCATTAATTGTACTTTGTCATCAGCTTAGTTGCCAGATAGCTGTAATGCAGTAATTGTTTCTACTGCTACTGCTTATTGCTGGTTCAATTGTGTCCTTGCCAAAAGAGGGACTGATATCTGTGTTCATATGTATTTGTTTGTGCCAAGCACAAGATGCCCACTTATGTTTGAACAAGTCTCCAAAACTGTGTGAAAACAACCTAAATCGTTCAATTTTCAACCCAACCTGTTTTAGTGCAAACCAGAAAAGGTACAAGTAAAGCACACCTGTTGCTAACCATTGTACACTATTGCTGTTTTCTTTCAAAACCCTCTCCCTCTAAAGTCAAATCTGGATCAGTTGCGTGGGGTTCAGCGTTAGCAGCCCAACATCTTAAAGATTAGAGCTCAGTACTGGTAACTGATGCTGCATCCTCTCTCTGATATGGGCTTGTAAACATCTCAACCACCAGCCATCTGACCCTTTTTACGTAGCAAAAGACATTGAGACTCATCAGACCAGGCAGCATTTTCAAAACCTTTTAATTCCAGTTTTGGAGAGCCCATGTGACTGGAGTGGCACTCAGTGGTCTACTTCATTCTGGCTATTCTCCTCTGACATCCACAAGGCATTTTGGCCCAGAGAACTGCCACTCACTGGCTTTTTTTTCTCTCTTTTGGACCATTCTCTGAGATGGTTGTGACTGGCAATTCTATTAGGTCAGCAGTTTCTGGAATACTCAGACCAGCCTGTCTGGCATCAACAACCATGTCACACTTAAAGTCACATAAACCACCTTTCTCCCTCATTCTGATGCTTGGTTTGAAGTTTATCAGGTCACCTTTACCATGTATACATCCCTAAATGCATTCAGGTGCTGCCATGTGATTGGCTGATTCACTATTTGAGTGAACAAGCATTTCAAAGGCATTCCTACTGTAGTAGCTGGTGAGTGTTAAAAATGCCATAAAGTCTGTTTTTACATTTAAGTTATGAGATACCTGTCGTCTTCAAATTACCACACTATTTTACATATCCCCTCTGCTGTTTTATAAGCTGTCCAAGAAAAGGCAATTTTTGCAAAGAAAAATTGATACTTCAGTACGCAAATGTGCTATTATTAGAGGAATGAGCAGATTTTGTGAATGAACAGATTGTCCCAGCTTCTGCTATTCATCACAGCGATCCCTGTCCTTGATTGTCTGTACCAACCCCTTTTCAAGTTCTGACACAGTCAAGTGCACACCCTTGCAGATAGTGAACAACATCATGCAAATGATCCAAAACATGGAAGATAACTGAAATTTGATGCAAATTTGTGTGTGAGGGTAACTACAAAGCAGCAGAGCAAGATCAGCAGGATGTGCCAGCATCAGAAAAATGCCGGAGCACCGACAAGCGCACGGGGGGCTCATAGCTAACAGCAACACAAACACATTTCCACAAGTGCATATTCCAATTGAAATTTATGAGCCATCATAAATTTATCTACAAACGAAGGCGGTATCGTTCAGGGCCTCTGGTGCGCTCGCATGTCTGAGTTAGGAAATCCTGCAGCAGCTCGATTGAGGATGAAAGGCAAAGAGGCTCTGTGTGCGTCTGACAATCCAAACAGAGCTCTGGATTTTAAAGATTAAACATGAGAAATTGACAAATATCACTGATGAATTAGCTCAGAAGGATTGGTGATACAGGGCAATGTTTCATGTTATAATCCTGCAGGCCTTGGTCTTAATTCTGCCAACAGGAAGTGATAAAGTAAGAATTAGCGCACACATCCCAGACAGCAGCCTAATGACTCACAATCAACCTCAGACCCTTTTTTATTTATTGTGTTCTGTAGTACAAAAGTAATCGCTGTCCTGCAGGGCTGGTAAACAGCTGCATACTGTGAGAAGCCTCCTGTTGAGAAATTACATAATTTCTGGGCATCAGAATTCAAATTTCTCAAGCACTGATCTCTTGCTGCTGTTTGGCTCTGCCGACACTTAGCTCAATAAAGCTGGGGTCTCAATCGAGGCCACGAGAATGCAAAACACACTTCAGTGTATCAGATTAACATGCTTGCTGTGCGGTCCTGTGGCCAAATGTTGACTTGGATTTCAATAAATCTATTGTTATGGGCTGTTTAAAAGTTGACATTATGTAAGTCTGCAGTGCACAGTAATGCTTTTTGACAAGCCTAATGTGGAGAGAGAGCTCATTAACACATAGAGTAGGTCGCCCACATCTCCGAATGTATGCAGATCACTGTTGGAGGATATTAACCACATTGACACCCGCAGTCAAAAGTTAAACCTCAAACAAGCAGTGTGCACAGTTTATTTGTGGTAGAGTTATTGTTCCTTTGACATTTTATTTTAGCTCGTGTTTCCTCACAGTGGGTTGCACCCTTGACTTTTGAGTAAAAATCAGCAAAGTGGTTTATTTCTCAGATGTTGCATGAATCATCAGAGTTTATCAGGGATGGTAGTGTTGACTTTCAAAGGATCAATTCTTTTACAAGCACTATTTTTTGGTACTGATTGCTCTCCTAAAATATCAATATCTAAAGGGTACTCCAACAAAATGGCTATTATTCCCCCTCACAGTTGTTTACAGTCTTTCTATCTTTATGCCAATGCAATGCTACT
This sequence comes from Scarus forsteni, assembly GCA_036419115.1. Lineage (NCBI taxonomy): Eukaryota > Metazoa > Chordata > Actinopteri > Labriformes > Labridae > Scarus > Scarus forsteni. The sequence goes on along the minus strand of JAZDUH010000011.1, from coordinate 7,584,064 downwards.
TTCTCTTGAGTGTTTCCCCTAGCTTTTTGTTTTGGGACGAGGGGTGCCTGGGCCTGAATGAGTGGGGACAGCTTGTTTGTTTGTTTGTTTATCTATCTATCTATCTATCTATCTATCTATCTATCTATCTATCTATCTATCTATCTATCTATCTATCTATCTATCTATCTATCTATCTATCTATCTAGCTATCTAGCTATCTAGCTATCTATCTAAATTATTCAATTCACTCACCATGTTTGGTCCGGTTCACAGTGGTGTATTCTGGTTCATTGTAGTTAGTATACTCTGACATACACTGGTGGATGTTTGTCCGCTTAGGGCCTCCATACACCAAAGATACTTTTGCCACATTTTTACCTGATTTATACACCGTCCAGTGTAAAACAGCTCTGAGACCCACTTATGGGCCTCCACCCACAGGTTGAGCACAGGTGCACTTGTAGATTGTCTTTAAAGCCCAATCCTTCAAATGTTTTTCTTATATCATGGAGAATAAGTTATGCAGGATACCTCAATATGAAGTTGTCATTTATAAAACAGTGAGTGCGTGAAAATAGCAGCTCAGAGCTGAACTGCTGAAGAATGTTGAGTTTTGATTCATCAAAAGGCTGACTCGTCATTTCTGACGTCTGGGTTCACTTAAACAGTGCACCTGAGCTATCAAGACACCGTTCGAATTATGAAAACACAAAGTGACTGATGATTCCTCACTGCCCCCTATGCTGTGCATCTATCTGCATCTTTACACTAACTCGCACAGGGGAGCACATGCACATTTGAGGCACCATCGGTCGTCCTTTGAGAGTTTGTTTGTTGCTGAATTTTATTTCCGTAATGTCGACACCAGACTTTCAACTCCTTTCTCTTGAGTGTGGGTGGGTGTGTCTGTACCAGTGTGAGTGCAGGTTTATTTTAGCTTATTAGATTAGTTTATTAAGTTTTTAACTGATTTATGCGAACCAATTCGGGTAGCATTAGATCAAGAAATATGTGAAAGGCAGGGAACTACAGTTGTGCCCAAAAGTTTACACCCCCCAGCAGAATTTCTGATTATTTGGCCTTTTCTCAGAAAATATGAATGGTAACACAAAAACCTTTCTGTCACTCATGGTTAGTGGTTGAGTGAAGACATTTATTGAAAAAAGGATTAGTTTACTCTTTTTAAATCATAATGACAACAGAAACTTCCAAATTGACCCTGTTCAAAAGTTTACACCCCCCAGTTTTTAATACCTTGTATTTTCCCCTTTAACATCAATAACAGCTTGAAGTCTTTTGTGGTAGTTGTGGAGGAGGGTCTTTATTTTCCCAGATGGTAAAACTGCCCATTCCTCTTGGCAAAAAGTAAATTCTTGGGCTGTCGTGCATGAACTGCACATTTGAGATCTCCCCAGAGTGGCTCAATGATGTTGAGGTCAGGAGACTGAGATGGCCACTTTAAAACCTTCACTTTATTCTGCTGTAGCCAATGGCAGGTTGATTTGGCTTTGTGTTTTGGATCATTGTCATGTTGGAACATCCAAGAACGTCCCATGCGCAGCTTCTGGGCCGATGTGTAAATTTTCCTCCAGTATTTTCTGATAGCATGCTTCATTCATCCTTCCATCAATTTTGACCAATTTTCCTGTGTCTTTGTAGCTCACGCATCCCCAAAACATCAGTGATCCACCTCCGTGTTTCACAGTAGGAATGGTGTACCTTTCATTATGGGCCTTGTTGACTCCTCTCCAAATGTAACGTTTATGGTTGTGGCCAAAAAGTTCAATTTTGGTCTCATCACTCCAAATATCTTTGTTCCAGAAGTTTTGAGGCTTGTCTCTGCTGTTTGGCATATTGTAAACGGGATATTTTGTGGCATTTGTGTAGAAATGTCTTTCTTCTGGCGACTCGACCATGCAGCCCATGTTTCTTCAAGTGTCTCCTTATTGTGGATCTTGAAACATCCACCCCAATTTTTTTCAGAGAGTCCTGTATTTCAGCTGAAGTTATTTGAGGGTTTTTCTTTGCATCTCTAACAATTGTCCTTGCAGTTGGAGCTGAAGTTTTTGTTGGTCTGCCTGACCGTGGTTTGATTTCAACAGAATCCCTCTCTCTCCACTTCTTAATTAGAGTTTTAACAGTGCTTCTTGGCATCCTCAGTTCCTTAGATATCTTTTAAAATCCTTTTCCTGTTTTATACAGTTGAAATACCTTTTCTCGCAGATCTTTTGACAATTCTTTTGCTTTACCCATGACGCAGAAACCAGAAACTTCAACGTAGCACTGAGTGAAAGATGCACGTGTCTGTCAGGAGCTCAGAAACTCACCAAGCTTTTATACACACACACAGTTTACAAGCTAATAGATCACAGAGAGGATGGTTACCTTTAGTAGACATTCAAACCCATTTGTGTCAAATTTTGTGCATGTTATCAAGCCAACACTGCCAGGGGGTGTAAACTTTTGATCAGGGTCAATTTGGAAGTTTCTGTTGTCATTATGATTTAAAAAGAGTAAACTATCTTTTTTTTTCAATAAATGTCTTCACCCAACCACTTACCATGAGTGACAGAAAGGTTTTTGTGTTACCGTTCATATTTTCTGAGAAAAGACCAAAAAATCAGAAATTCTGCTGGGGGGTGTAAACTTTTGGGCACAACTGTATGAGTGAATATTCAGCTGACAGAAAGTATTTTTCATTCTTTAGCCTTTAATTGTGTTTGTTGGCAATGCTCTTTTTTTTTTGTCTGAGTGTATCTGTAGCTGTGTAAAACATCCTGTTTTCACTCATTTCTGAGTATCTGTGATCTCACTGTGAGCAAATACATTGTGTATGTTGGCTGTGAGTTAAAAACGACTCAGTGACACTGCATAAACTGATATTCCACAATGATTTATGTAGTGTCTGCTTGAAATTGCAGTTTAAGACTAGCTCAGTATTCACAAGCACTCCAATCTGACGCTCTTCCCTAAGTGGTAAAATTAATCACTCATATTGGAACATTGCTTTATCTACAATTGTGTCATTACTTAACCCAAATGACAAAAATGAGTTAACATCTGCGTTGTTCACAAATATTGAGCTGAAAGTCTGAAAAAGAAAAAAACTTCAATCAGTACAATGACTGTCAAATGTTTACTCCATCACCTGGTAACTGGAATTTCCTGCTGTGTGCTCTGTTAATCTCTCTCCTCTCTTCTGTCTCTCTTGCATGCTCCATTGCCCTCTCTGGACCATCTGTGAACCCTGCTGGCCAATACCCTGAACAACAGGTATGTCATGTAAAACTTTATATTTCCTTGCTCACACCTCCACCTTGTACCCAATACAAAAAAGTTACTCTTGGCACTTTTGACTCTGTCCCATGACCCTGTAAATACACTTTACAAGTTGGAGATCTGCTGTCTCATTTGTCTTCCTGTTATCTAATTCAAACAGGAACTGTGATTGACAAAAACAGGTGAGGTGTATTCTCTATTCAGCAAACCAACATATCTGTTTCAAGGATAAATTCCTTATAACAAAGGAAAACATGCCTCTGCCTCTGAAAATGGACTTTCTGAATAATGCGAAAGCACCTCAGAATGCTGCACAGAGTTCATGTAGCAATCCAGGAAATCCTTTTTTTAATGTTTTTCTCTTTCATTAAGATGCTGCATTGCAAACATAACTCATATGATGCATTTTATTTAATTGAGTCCTGGTGTGCAGTTGGATAGTGATCGGGAGGTTGGCGGTTAAAGCCCAGCTCTTGGCGACACATGGTGATGTGTCTTTGAGTAAGACACTTAAAGCTATGGTCTACGATTTGGAAGCTTGGTACATCTTAATAAAACCATTTATAAGGCCGTTATGGTCCTATGATCTGATCTACGCAATATAAAGACCAAAAAGAATGAAAAAAATCAATTCGGTATATCCGCTGCAAAGCTGCATAATAGTTGACCAATCCGAACCGCAGGGAACGGCGGTTTCAATTGGTCTGTGAGTCCATCCAATCCCCTGTGTCCCCTCCTCTCGGAGGTAGTGGGGAGGAGGCGGGACGGTGTCAGCGTTGACAGTGTTTTCTTACCAATAATCAGCAGTTGCATAATCTTGTCAGGTGGTATCATTTTTACCTGTAAGTAACAACAATGCCATCATGATTGCACAAAGTAGTTTACTTCTTAGAGAGAAGGCAGTTGTATACAGCCTGAGCCCTTTGGTGATCCTTCTTGAGGCATTCTCCAGTAGCATGTCAAATCAATGCATAGTTAAGAGAGCCATTGAGTTAAACAGCATGTACTAAATTACCCTGGCCTTTTTGTCAATGTGTCGCTGGGGAAAACCTGTAGCTTGTAAAATTACCGCCCATCCGTTACGCTTCAGCCTGCCAGCTGCAACGAGTTGTTTAACTTTCAGCTGCAGAAGAGACCACCCACAAAAGGCATCCACAGTTCTTTTGTTTAGCTCTTGCATGATTAAAATGGATATGATTGTGAAAAAAGTCCAGGACACAGTTGGCTTTTTATTTGCCTCATTTTGGTAGAGGACAGAGGAAAAAAATGTCCACAGATAAGTGCAGCTGCTGCTATGATTTGTACTGTCCAAAGTGGCCCTCTGCCAAAGCTTTGAGTACCTGTGAGAGAGCGAGGCTTGTAGCTGTTGTGTTCCCACTGCCATATATTTACTGCTCCGAGTGGAACCGGCATTTGGCAGTTTTATGCACTTATCAAGGTCAGAGTTGGGATCTCATTTGAGGTGTGTGCTTACTTTTAGCAGTGGCTTCAGCATCCTCACAAATGAAAGCAAAGATTAGTCTGCTAAAAAAAGATAATTGTGATGATGGCTCCGGCCTGACGAGTGAGAGGTTTGTATCTTCAGGTTGTTTCTCCAGAATCAATTTACTCCTGGATTAATCAAGCCCATTTGAAACAGATTTTCCATCTCTTGCTGTGGCTTTTCATGAATACACAATGACCAACAGTGCTGAAGGTTAAAAGGCCGAGGCTTAAGTTGCACAAATACCTGCATCTATCTCAAGACTGGTGGAAAAACCTTGAGCCCACCAAAGCCCCTGTGATCAGGTGGATGAGGAGCTTTGTTGTGCCAAGGGTGAAGGGAGGATAAGAAATGTCTTAGCTGTGTCCTGACTGACGGAGTCAGTGTTTTTACATCAGTCTGGGCTAGGAGGAAACTTATCCTTGCCTTAGTTTTAACTAACAGGCATCTTGTTTTGATTTAAAATTAATGCGTTCTGACTGTTGGACATGTTTCATAACCTCTTATTTAGAAAGTCAGCCAGAGGGTCTTTGTTTCAAACTCAGCTCAACTCAGTTGATATGACATAGACAGTTTTCCATCATGTCATGACAATTCTAGTCACTAGCAACATTTGTCATGGAGAAATTACTAATATATGTAGGTAACGAACTATCAGCTGCATCACACTACCTATTTTCTGCCAGATTTTGACACTGGGTTGTTGCACACTTTATTTTAATACAGCCCATGTATGGATATAGACATAGCAGCCTCTCTTGTGACATAATATCTCATAACCTGTCCCTATTTATGAGCACCTAACAATCCTGATTACTTGACTTTTTGGGTGAATTCCAATTGTACCCCTTAGCCCTTCCCCCTTGTCTTACCCCTTCCCCTTAAGCCCTCTATTTTAAGGGACAAGGGGAATTGGTGAAAAAATGCTCCTTAGAGACAATACACCACTCGATTTCAGTTGCGGCATCACTCAGAGTCACTTGCTAGCTGTGTTGTAGGCAGATGCGACAATAGCCATAGCTCCAGCTGAGAAAACGAGCTGGTTAAAATGAGAAATTATAAAATACAACCAACAATTCAATACATGATTAATATTTACATGATGATTTAATAATTACTTAAAATGATGTGCTTCCTCTGGGCTCTGCTCTGCCATCTTGTCAGCATGCGCAGTGCATTTGGGAAATTCTCATACCCCCTCCTTTCAAGTGAGGTCCACTTGAAAGAGGGGGGATCAGTGAGGGACCACTCCTTCACTAGACGTGAATGTTCAAAACCAAGGGGTAAGGGATAAGGCAGAGATAAGGGCGTTCCCTCTCAAGACCAGTGATGGGTAATAACGTCACTACAAATAGCAATGTAAATAAATGAAAAGAAGAACCATCCTCAGATAATGGTTTGGCATCTTTTGTCTCTCCTTTGATTGCTACAGTGGCTATGTTAATCACACTAGCCAGGAAATCGGCTCGCTGTCCAGTGTTGTAAAAAGATAACATTTCTTACACAGTTTTGCCACAGCTTGCCACTAGGGGGGTGGGCGATACTGGGAATTTTGGTATAGATCCGATACCAAGTAAATACAGGGCTAGTATCGCCAATACCAATACTTTTTTTTACATGAAATGTAATGATCAATGAATAATTTTGTAATTTTGCCTTGAGTTGGTTGATTATGATTATGGTAAAACACAGCACAAAGATTTTAGGCAATAAAAATGCTTTTTTTTCATGAACCACAACAATAGAACAAAATTTTGACTGTATAAAAGTAATAGCCTAAAAAATTATTCCACTTTTAAGAAAAAATATCACAAGTGCAAAATAACAAAAAAAAGCAGCAATGTAAAAAAAATTTAAATATAACAATGTCAACATCACAACAACAAACACCTTCCATTGCACAATTAAAGTCTAAACTACAGCTAACCTTAACCTTTGGCTTTCTGCTCACAAAGCCCTCTCTTGGGTTGCCCTTTTGGCTCTGTTTCCATATTGTCAACAGATTTATAGGTTTTTGTTCAGGAACAGGAACATGTTGACATAGAGGGAGAGAGGTGCGCCATTTAGAAGCGGCAGTATCGATCTCATCACGCTAGTATCAATCCGATACCAATACTGAGCTTGGTATCGATACTATCGATATTAAGATTGATACACCCACCCCTACTTGCTACATGTGTGTGAGTATCTCCACTCTACAATGTTTCTCTCGCATTGGCTGTAAAATGAATTTAATGAAGACTTGTGACATCACAAGGCATTTGATTATCAATGGAGCCTATGGAACGTTGTGGATGCTTTGTGAAGGACAGTGCCATACTGCATATCATCTCAACCGAACTTTGGATTAACCTCACAGACATAGAGGCCATGTTAAAGGCAGGACTTAAGACTTAAGACTTAAGACTGGCCAACTAATGGCAGTTCTGTGTGGATGCGCAACCATTACAATCGGAATACAAATTTACAACAATCTGGAATTCAAATTTACAATAATCTGATGATATGTGAAAAAAGAGGAGACTAAATATTGAGGAAATGGGGACAGGACTAGATAAGCTCTGCTTCTTCCGTCTTCCCTTTCGGACATGTACAATGTGATCATCTATTTACAATGTGTGATACTGAATAAGTGTGCTGACATGACTGAAATAAATCAATTCAATCAATCAATCAATCAATCAATCATTATCAATCATATCCCCATTTCCTTCACTGAAAATCCACAATAAAGTAAAACAGGCAAAATTTATTTCTTGATACAGGGAGTGAGTTTCCAGTTGTTTGCAGGCCATTATTATCACACACATTCTGTTGTAGCTACAGTGACACTCTCTGTTTCTAAATTTTAGAGGATACTATTTACAAAGCTGCCAAACCTAGCTATATCATAGCCAGACACAGGGGACTATGGTACTTACCAGTTGATTGATAACCAAAGAGTAAAGATCCTTTAGTTAGCTGGTCTTGAGCTTTTCTAAAAGATGATGAGTATCATGTTAAAAACCAAGTTTCTCTGCAGTGAGGTTAAATAAGTTTAATATCCTGTCTCCCCTGAGCTCCTGTCAGGATCAGGTCACTTATTTTAGACCTTGTTCTGGATTCATCAGACAGACAGAACGAGGTGTTAATGTAGTAAAGATGTGACAAATTAAAAGCATGCCCTCAGTTTTCAGGTTGATTAAATTAAAACAAATACACATCTTTTGTAAAACTCCCCTCGAAGTGGCAGAACTGCATATGATTCCAAAAACAAGGCTTTAATAAAAACTGAAAAATGTTTTAGCTCATCAAATATGAGGCCTGATTGACAAATCTTGCTTTATCAAAGTTGTTTTCCTTTGGTAAAGTTATAGTTCTCAGAGTTGACATGAAGCATCTTCAGTTTTGAGCTTTGGCCAAAAAACAACCTAATGTTAGTTTTGTTGGATGGTTGCTTTTGACGGGTTTTGGACTTGTTGATGTAAGCGGGCTCTTACAGATCTGACGTGGTGTGATTACCTTTGACAAAGGCTGGATAGAACAGCTAACATGACTGGATGTCAGCAGCAATCTTGTACTCTGGCCGGTGTGTGTTTGTGTGAGACAAAGACAGATTTACTGTTCCATTTTATGTCAGAAAGATTTGGACACCGACTGCTGTCATGCTGTTCTGCAGTCAGCTGCATGTGAGGCAGAGAGGTTTGTACAGCTGCAGTCTGAAATTGACATTCAGAATTAGAATCAGGTTTGCAAAGGCAGGGTTCCACAAACAGGGAGCTTTGTCTGATTATACCGGTGCACAGCAAAAACAAAAGAAAAGTAGAATTTAAGAAAAACAAATACCTCAGGGCTTAGAAACACAATATAACAGTAAAATAGTTTAACTGTCTCATTAAGAGTGTACAACATAAAAGTAACAAAAAAGAAGAATTCAAATTTTCTGATGTAACAGAAGCTCACAGCATGGTTTAAGGCAAAGATGGGCTACTTTAAAGGATCGCATTAAAATGATCCTTCTGCCATCCTTATTTGTTCCGTATGAAGACCTATAATAAGAAGTTGCTTGATCAACATTTACATGGGAACATTAGATTTGACATATTTTATTTTAACCTCCAGATTATAATAGCCAGAATTTAGGAACCCAGTATATTAATAATTTCATTGCAATATTTACAGAAAACTAATTGAGAAATAAATGCACAAGTCAACTCAATGTTCAGCCTTGCTTAATGTCTTTGCTTTGGCAAAATACTCTTAAAAGATGCACATGGAGGCACAGAGACTGACTGGAACCTTATCTGTGCAGAAATATTAACAAAATAATAATTATTTATTATTATTATTATTATTATTATTACCCTATCAACCCTATGAACTTGCAAACAGTTAGCAGCTAACCACAGGGATATTTTATAAGTAGGAGGAGACCTTGGGGCAAACCCAGGACTTGCTGGATTGTATATCCAATGTGGCCTGGGAATGCCTTGGAATCCCCCAGGATGAACTGAACATTTGGCAGGGGAGCGGAAAGTCTGGGCTTACCTGACTGGCCTGCTGCCTCCAAAACCAGCCCTATAAGGCATAGATGACGGTTTGATGGATGTTTTTTAAGTCTTTGATTTACGTTAATTTCTTTTGTATCTGTATCTGATTTTGTGGTTGATACATATATCCTCTAAGTTTTGTTAAGCCAAAATTCAAAATACAGGTCCTTGCTTTTATCGTTCAACTGCTTTCGGAAATACTGAAAGAATGTCTTGTGGACATTTTTCCAAAAGTTTCTTATTAATCATGATGGAGCTTAACATGTCACAGTCAAGTAATGAGTTTGCCAACTTTTAGCTTTTTTAACTGCTTCTTTGGATTATTTTTGACTTCAGCGGGTGAGACACTGGTTCATACCTCACTTTTTTGACACAGTTGTCAGTTTTGTTCAGATTTCCCAGCTTTGGGCTTTTGGGTGCTTTAAAGGAAAATTCTGTCTCATGCAAGGATATTTGAGAAACTGTTGACTTGAACAGCAAACCATTACTGGGGAGAGACTGCTACTGTTTTGCTACTTAAAACCTTCCTTTTGGAAATAAGGAAAAGAAAATGATTTCCAATCAGAGTGTGACAATTTGAATCGGAATCAATTTTCAATTCAAGCTGATTCATGATTCTCCATTAAAGCTGTACAATCTGCTGTGTGCTTGACATTGAAAGACAGTTAGAAAAGAAAATGGCTTTAAGACTTCAAGGAATAAAATAATGAATAGCTGGATATAAGGAAGCTTCCATGCATAAAGATGGGAATTTATATTTTGTTCCCAGAATCTATAGCTTTTTCTGTCTACAATGCAGTAGGGGTGTAAGCCATAAAAAATGCAGCAACCAATTGAATTAGTCCTGGATTTCGACTGACGTTTGATAAAACTGTTCAGCATGCAGTGGTCAGCAGTCAGTATCTTTACCGCGGCTGTACTGTTTTTCTTTCTTTTAACTCACAGCAATGTTGTGAAATTATCCTTCTGCAGGCTACATACATAATACCTCGTGTCAAGATCTGTCTTACCCGGGACAATGTAGAATCCTATGCTGATTTTTTACTTGTGATATTTGTTCAATGCTTGGTCCTGCATGGTTAGGAGACTACATGCTCCATTTTCCGTTACAACATATTCCATTTCTTGACATGTAATGTCTGCATTGCTTAAACATAAAAACAACAATAGACAAACTACAAATTAAAAAGTAACGAGAATATCAGATACACTGTTTGTGCTTCAATTTCATAGTCTATAGACAGGATCCATCTCTCCTCCAGGTTTCCTCACAGCTTCCCCCATGCTATAAATTGGTCCCTCTCCTCTTCATCGCCACCATATGTCACTCCATCACCCATCGTTACACCTCTGCTATGAGGTTAGTGAGGCGTATCACCAATTACAGTCTCCATCACCAACCACAGGCTCACAGATCTCTCCCCCCTCGCCTGCATTGTTTCAAGAAAAGAATGAAGCTTTTCAGAGTGCAATTCCTGCCTCAGGAGTACAGGCACACTACTCCACCAGCTCTTAGAGTACAGATGACAAAACGTCTTTCTGCTAGTGATCACAAAGGAGTCAAGTACTGCAGTGCAACTACGGGAAGTGGGTGGTGTGTCAGATGCATGCGAGGCTCAAACTGTGGAAAAGAAGTGCAGCAGACTCTGACCTTGCAGGAGCTGTGATTGGGTAATGTTACACTGTAGGACTTAACTATATTGTTCCATTTTAGCAATGGGGGGATGCATTGATTTTACATTGTGCACACTAGACCAGCAGTAGCAGCCACTGAGTGGAAGACAGTACAGCCTTGTGGCAGCAGTCTGTAGTATTAAGTCAGGAAAACAAATGTAATTTGTTGAAAGTGTTGAGTTCACAGTAATAATTTGTTCATATTGTAAGCAGTGGGTAGAAAAGATGCTAGTCTGCTAAGGTACTATGTTAAAGGTCCTTTGTGACTCAGAATGCACTTTTTTTTTAACAATCTGGCTATTGACTTGTATCAACCCAATGTCCATTTCCCCCACTCCAAAGGTATGAAAAGTTTCCACCTTGTTAGCTATACAAGTCCATATTATATTTAACTCCCAGTTGTTCCTCCAGTTCTGCAGAAAAAAAACAAGTCCTTTTGGTCACATAATGTCTGAGCTTTTCCAGAGGCTCAACCTCAGAGATGAGAGATTTCCACATAGAAAGCAGGTGGTTCATCCTCAATCCTCTTGACCATTACGGCATTCCTTGCTATTATCAAAAGCAATTGGATCACGTGTCCTTATTTTTTTCAAGGAGATGGGCTTCATTCCAAGTAGACAGCACAGTAGATTTAGTGACACCTGCTGTCCTATTTTGGTTCTAACATAGATGCTTGAATTTTTCCAGAAAATATACATTTTTATACATTCCCATGAACAATGCACCTGCCTTGTACCTGTAAAAGAAAAATTAACTTCTGAATGTTTTTTACACTCAGATATGTGTCAGTATTGTGTGTCCATACTGTGGCCCTCAGCCAACTCTAAGTTGGTCCAGAGCTGATTGCAAAAACAAACAAAATCCAGCCAACATTTGAAAATGGTTTACACAGAAAAGTGGGTTATTGCAGCAAAAAGCAAGTGGCACTCATTTGCATATTTGTCGGATACATCTCAAGGTCTGGTTTAGAATGCAGCGTTAGTCATCCTCAAGCTCCACCACTGCTGTCATTTTGCGGTTTGCTCTTGTTTTGTGTCTAATGTGTCCATGAGTCATCTGGATTTTTCCTATAGCTGTACAGAGCTTTGTTACCGAGTGTTGAAGCAATGTAGCCAGGGCCACCAATACCAAAGTCCTTAACAATGATTGGGTATTTGTAGGAAAGGGAAAGTTTAAATGTGGGATGATTCTGTTTTAATAAGTATGGTAAAACTGAGAGTGTATCTGAAATGTTTTAAAGGTGGGTATTGTAATGTGGCAAGCCCTCTGCAATGAAGGTTGTCATCCCCGATCTTATTCATAATACTTCCCAAAGAGACACTGTCTGAGCTGTATATCTGCTTGATCTACAGGTAGCTCTAAAAGAAGGAACATTTGTGGCAGCTGCAAATATGCTGTATTTGAGCAAAGTACTAGAAACCTTAAGCTATATCCTGTATATGCATACTGTAGGGCAGGGCAAGAAAAAAATCCTAGACAATTTACTAACACAGTCTGTTCTGTAAAGGGGGTTGAAGAATTTTAGGCAAGAAACTTAAATGTGTGTTTTTTTTTTTTTTTTTTTTTTTTTACATCTAGGATCTATGTAGCTTTGTAGTACGAAGTCACATAAGCTCTGAAGTCACATGATACAGCATAAGCAAAAACATAAAGGTATATATGGAGGTATATGATGTATGGAGGCTATTTGGTTTGGTGTGTATTCAAAATTAATTTAAAAAATACACCTTTCTCTGAGCATGAGCGTACTTGATTTCAAAAACCTTTTTCATCAACAATATTGCTGTTTTGATGTCATAAATGTTTAGAGTGATGCATGGTTAGAACCATCCTTTATAGGAAAGGCCCAGCCCCACTTATTTCTCTTTAGGTTTAGTAAAAGTGACACTTTGACTTAATGAACACGAGCATTGGTTGTCACGCAGCATGACACGCCTGCTGTCCGTACTGCATCCATTAAAAATGTAATTTCATGCCTTTTGTTTCCCCTCATAAACAGTACATCAAGTGCTTACACTGTATGGGAAGAATTTGATGTGGTGTGCTTTGCATTGATGTAGGTTGGCCTCAAAGGCTGAACAGCAGATGAATGCACTGCTATCTTCGCCATGTTAAACAGATAAACAAGCTGTGCTTAGTAAGGAATGACAACAATAACCAAGAAATCCATCCATCAATGTGCATGCCGCTCAGAAAAATAGTGATGGGGCATCGGGATAACAATTTTGCATCTCTCGTGGGCAGGTAGGACACATTTTGATGTTAAAACCTAAATTTTGCCACAGACACTCGCACGTGTTGCGTTATGACATGGTATTAGTTTGAGAAACCATTACAGATATGGCAGCCGCCATGGATTGTACCTTATTAAGTTCCCATAAAATATAGAAACATCCAACATAAGTTTATCCCAGTTTTGTTCTACAGTATATTGGATTGACTCCATTTCAGAGCTGGCTTCGACTGGTCACTGAGGGAACCGCATGTTTTGGCCCTTTAACCTTTGTTGTACTTCCCTGCCTTGTAGTAGAAGTTTCCCCCTGCCTACTGTGGAGGAAGCAGAGATATAAGTAAGCAGAGATATACATGGCAGGCATGTGTCACTAGACTTGATGTTTTGGCAGGGCAGTTTGTCAGGGCTTGTCGCAGGATTAGAAGTGTTCCTGATTAAGCCGTGGCAGAGCTCAGCTTTCACTGGAGTGTATAACAAAGTCCTGAAAAAATCCTGGATTTCATCAAGTGCCAAGCAAAGGTTTGAAACTGCTGAACTTACTTTAACCTGCTCATGTGCTTGTATTAGAGGCTGCTGATAATGAAGGCCTCACAGTTTGGTGCATTAAGAGCCATAAACCCTAGAGATTACATAGCCCTGATTGTGGTCCTAACACCATTGTAAGCAATGCCTTCCAAGCAAGGTCAATCACACACTGGCCTCATTATTGCATGCTGAGACTCCCTCCAGTAAAAATAGGGCTAACAATAAAATCAGCTCATTGCCCAGATACAGTGTTTTCTTAATTCTTCTAAATAGAATTGATTGGTATCTGAAGGGTGCAGGAACAGCCCTGAAAGTGGAAAACAGAACAACAAGTAAGAAAATACAATACAATGACAAATGTGAAAAAATCAACACATATACAACACTATACAATGGCAAAATAAAAAAGCTAAAAGAAGATCAGCATGTTGCATCAAACAGACCCCTACACACTCATGGACCCTGAAGTTTGGCACAGGTCCGCCACATGTCCAGTCCATGGTGCAGCCACAAAATAGACCTGTGGTAACAGATTTATTTCAAAAGTGCTGTCACACAGTTTTGATATGGAGTACACCAATAACTTAAAACACATCAGTGAATGAGTTAACACAAGTAAGAAAATTAAAAACACAATTACATATAAGGACAAAGATAAACAGTAAAGCAGAAAACAGAATTAAACCAAACATAGAACATAATTAAACAAACAACCACTAAAAAACACCAAAAATTACCAATTAAACATCTCAGGCAATTCAACATCAGAAAAAAATAAGACCAATTAAGAAATACAGCACAAAAGAAAACAAAACAGCAACAGAAAATAAGAGAAAAACACGATATACACAACAGAGCAAATAAAACACAACAACAATTCAGACAACAGTTCTGTGTTGCATAATTGCATAATTATTAGGGTTGCTTGAGTTGTTGTTTTTCTTATTTGTTGTAAGAGTGCTTGTTATGTCTTTTGACTTGTAATGTAGTATTTATTTTCTTATTTTGCCTTTTGTTTGATCATTGTTTCTTTTTAATTTGGATATATGACTTTGGTCCATTCTTGATTTATTGTTATGTCTTGTGTTGTGCCTTTATGAGTGTGAATTTATTGTTGTGTTTTTTGTGTTTTTATTTGCAGTGTATTTTGTACTTTTTTTTTACATATTCTTATTTGTTTTAGGGCTTTTTAATTAACACGGTGTTATCAGAAGTTCTAAGGCTAAAGGATACGCTACAAGACTGGAGGTTTATCTGGTTGTTTATTCGGCCAGTTCAGAGATAGTCTGACAAAGAGCAATAGGTAACCATGTCACATATATGGTAACAAAACATGTAGACAACAACGTCATGTCCAGTCCATAGTTGGTCCGCTGTGAGACCTCTCAAGTTCAGGCTTTCTATTTCTGGCGAGGTTCCAGACTTACAGTTGCCTTGCTTACATAGTTGCAGACATAGAGAGCTTCATGTATGGACAAAATAATCCTAGATGTTCCATGAATTGGTCCATAACTAAATTGATTGATACATGAGTTAAATGATACATGAATAGAAATGATACATGACTTAAAATTGATGCTATCACACGGTCTTTAGTTTGTCATCGCTTTTCTTAGTTGTCTTTCCCCTTCTTAATTTACTGTTCTTTTGGATTTGTTGTTGAGTTTTGATCAGCTGTTTTGTTTTTTAATTTGTTATTTTTCTTTTTTTTTCAGTGTTTTTTAAATTATTTTCTTTTCCTGCTTGTTGTTCTGTTGCCTTCTTGCTTGTTGTTTCCCACCTCTGGGTGCCCGTAGGTTCTTCAGTCTAAGTACAAATCTGGTGCCTTGTGGCCTACAAGCATTGTTATGCAATGTTGTGGGAGACATGATGAAAAGTGGATCCTTCCATGCAGGAGGATTACTCACTAGAGTTGCAAATTAGCATTATTAGCTCATACACTCGGGGCAAATTAGTGCTCATTTCATCAACAATGTGAACCTCGTGTTGCTAACACCCATGAACCACTCCTGAAATCCTCGGAGCATCAGCTTGTTCTGGGATTGCTATAATTATAATTGCAGGGCTTGCATCCTCCTCTCTTGAGTTTGATCTCTCAGGTGCTGATGGGCCTTCAAAATTAAAGTCTTTTAATTGAAGCAGACAAAAAAAGAGAGCTACTTGACTTGTGCCAGATATGATTTTTTTTTAACTACCGATCAAAGATTGTAATCAGGCCAGCCCAAAACTGAAATGCCTCTTTTGCTGTGCCATTGAGGATTTCCAATCAGTATTTGATTGCATTGTAATCATGGTTTCTTTTTATTCAGCGCTCTACAAAGCAAATATGTCCACTTTTGGCAGCCAAAGCAGCAGTTAGTTCAGAAATGTGCACACTCCTGTTTTAGCCATTTTTAGATCTGTGAGAACTAATTCACCCTCTGCCTCATGTTCCCTTTCCCCACTTTTTGGAACCCCCTCACACCTGTAATTGTATCTTTAAAAGGTTTAAAGAGTTATTATGAGGAAAAATGTGTTTGGAAGTTTTACCTTTTGGATGTATGGAGGCCTTCTGATGAAATTTACTCAACAGCCGCTTTACTAGTTTCATCTTTTCAAGCCTTCCTTTAAAATAAACATTTAAATAACCAATCACATGGCATGAACTTACTGCATTTAAGCATATAAACTTGGACAAAATGTTAAAACTATGCACTTTTCAAGTAGTGCATGACAAGTGAAATTGTCGCTGCAGAAAAGACAAGAAGCAGCACAGCAGCAGAACACTTTGTCACAATCCAAAAACACATAGGGTGTGTTAAAGACTCAAATGGACACACTGACACAATAACTTTAGTAGACTGTGTTTTTCTAGGATGGTGATGCAGTCTGATCCTTACTGCCTTAGTCCATTCTGCTGCCAAACCAGCATGTAGATGAGCTTTGCACACATGCACAGGCATTTCCAGAATAATACAACATAAACATATTTAGAGAAAAACATTACCAGCAAAAACCAGTAGCAGCTGAGGTGCTCAGTACAAGAGAACACAATGGACAAGTTGGATAACAGTAGGGGAGAGCCACTGAGGAACAATGAGCAACCTCCTGCTTTCAGGTGATACTGGTCATCAGTTCTGTTTTGTTGTCAGTATGGGGACTGATGAGTTGTTTTGTTATAATTTGTGACTTTGGTTGTCTAAGATTCCCACATGTGAGAAATTACTGAAACTGAAATAGGTCTGTTAAAATGGTCATGTAGAAAGAAAAAAATGTGTTAATTTTAGGAGTGAATCATAAAATGTTAAAACAACACTTTTATCTGTTGAAGCAGTGGTCACCAATCTGGAGGCAGTTAGATTTACACTTCCAAATTTACTGAGAAACCTCACAAGTTAGTGAGTCTTAGTTTTCAATGATTGCTGTTTGATTTGATCTAAATTCAAGCTGGATGATTCAGTCTTTAGTCAATCAATATGATAAAGGGAGGGAATAAAGACACAAAACCGGTGGATTTATAGTCAAATACATGCTTTACTAACTGTGCAGTTTAAATACAAAGCAATATTATAGCTCTGATGGCTGAAGACTGTAGCAGTGTTCATGAAACACATTTTAAACCATTCAAATACCTTGCTTACACCAAAAACTCATGGGGTGAAGGGCAGTCTTTTAGTCCTTAATCATCTTGCAAATCACCTGGATTCACCAGATCCATCTATGTCATGGATCTAAGACCTGCACCTCAGATACATACTTAACTCATCCAGTCTTAAAGATCTCCAAGAAATAAGTCTACCAGTGGATAAAGATGCACAGGTCAGTGACCCCTGTGTTGAGGCTTTCTTACTTAACTACATTTATCCCACCTGCTTAAAACCTTTACACAGCACTGTAGGTCCCTGATCCCTGACAGGAATATTTTCTCCAAAACTTTTGGTCAGTCTACACACAGCTCTAAGCTCTCCCTTACTCCTCCAACACTTTTGAGATAAACCTGAACTGGAGATGAACTGCACGGTAAGCTCGACCTTATCACCCAACATCATCATTGATCCCACTAATGCTTGTGTAGCTGGACGGAGGAAATCCCTGCAGCCAAGTTCCAAAGTCTGCTGGAAAACTTGAACTCTGTTTGATGCTGCCTGCTGAGGCAACATAAGAATGCCAGTAGCTTTTGCACTGGGATGCTGAATAATTCCTTGCATATAGTGTTGAGGTCAAGTCTCTGAATCATATTTTAGGCCATTCTTACTTAAAATATGCTTCAGAGTGCAGTTACACTTATTTATTGTATGCAAACAGTATTGTTTTTTTTTTTAGTTAATCATTTCTGCCCCTATTTCTGCCTGAAGAGCTATTTATATCCAATGGAGATGTTCTGATAAATGTTTTCTTGCTCTCTGCGAGGGGGCAAATGTAAAGCATAAAACACAATAGAAGTCTGGACCCACGCACACTGATGCTTTTTAGCCAAGCACGTCTCCTCTGTGGAGCCCTCTGGCACATCGCCGTCCTCTTTGAAGCGTCTTTACTATTGATCGAAAGCAGCACAACCTAATACATGCAGATGGGTCTCCACTCTGCAGGGTTACACCAGCAGACAGGCCCGCAGCCTTCACGAAGCTTTTCCCCTTCAAAAACAACAGACATTCTGCTTTGTATGTGGATTTTGTTGGCTTTGTTAAAGCAGAATAAATGCATCATACAATAAAGTCCCACTCCGGCGCTCGGCAGCATTGTTTGGTGGAGTGCACTGATGAAACAAAATGACCTCTCAGTCCTTGTCTACAAGGACACTACAGAGTTTTTGTTCATTAAAGACCAACTGCTCCGGCTGAATAAATACTCCCAGATCACTCAGCAGGCATGCTGAGCATTTTGGAGCTCATGTTTCATGTGTATTCATGGTTACACTGAAAGAATGTTTCATGAATGTCATCATAGATTCTAAAATAATACTTTAAAGATAAGGCAAAAAAGCCTTGGTCCTTAACTGGCATTATTCGTCATATTCAAATACACCACCTGGTCTTAACAGCTACATCTCTCTTCTGTCTTTCTAAGACTGTGTTCTTGAACTTCCTGCTCTTTAGCTTATAAAACTGCAGAGCTTGCTATAAACCTTCCATCCTCACTGTTCAGCTTCTTCCCCTAAATCTGTATATCTAAGCTTTTATCCTTTCATTGACTTTTCATTCTTGGTTTGACAAAAGCATTTTTGTTGGTCTGGCACACATTGTGTTGCATATATGAAAATAAAGGATGGACATTTCTGTTGAGGGAGCACAGGCCACTGACTGTCTAACAATTAAGAAACTTCAGCAATATTATGTATAAAAAGGGATTACACAAGGATCAGTTCATGTTTTATTTTCCTTTATAAAGTGTTAAAAACCTCTTAAGTTGTTATGGTGGTTGTGAACCTTGCAGACATTTAAAGCACTAGGCAGCTGTTAAAATTGAAGCCTTAGAGTTGAAAGGATGTTGACATTTACTGTGAGACTTTAATAGAGAAAAGATGTAGTTCTTCTCTTCAAGGATAAGTAAAATATATGTCTCAGATGTTTCTCCCTGTAGATGAAATGTCAGGTTGTTTCTGTTAGAACTGCTTTTATTCTGACCAGATTTTTTTTCCTGAACCTTTCCATCAAGTATGATTTTGTTGTCCACTAAAACCACAGATTGGCCTGAAACATCTGTCCATGTGATATACAGTTACTGGAAAGATTAG
This sequence comes from Scarus forsteni, assembly GCA_036419115.1. Taxonomy (NCBI): domain Eukaryota; kingdom Metazoa; phylum Chordata; class Actinopteri; order Labriformes; family Labridae; genus Scarus; species Scarus forsteni. Next base: position 7,564,646 of record JAZDUH010000011.1, on the reverse strand, counting down.
GGCTGTCAGGATATTATCTTTTAACCTCACAATAATTGTAGCCAAAAATATCACAGTAATGTTATCATAATATTTGCAGGAATCCAGGAAAAAAGCTCAATAATACAAGTCAACAGCTTAGTTTTATGTCTCTGATGTGGCAATGTACTCTTTCAAGACTGTCTGCTACCATACATGTATTAAACAATACAAAAAAAATAGTAATAATCATGAATAAAAAATATAACCACTCATACTGCTAATACTAATCAGAAAAAAACATAGTGGCATGACAACTATCCAAAGTTTTTTTTTTAGTCAGTTATTCATTTGCTTTTGCTGTCTGCATCTGTGACTTCAGAAAACACTTTTATTGTGATTTTCTTTTGAGTAGAAATTCATATTTATCATTGAGCTAATGTGACCAGAAGGTTTATAACTTGTGGTGTTTTAAGTAGTTTCTTTCAAGTATTCTGAAGTCAAGCAAGCAGTACTTTAATTTAAACTCAAATTTAAGCTGCTAATTTTGCAATTGAAACTTTGGTATACTGGCTGCTGCCCTGGATCAGGTCAAGCCAAAACAATATATTACAACACATAGATTGTGTCAAAGCTAGGGCAAAGCAAACACACTCATTATTGATGTAAAATGTGCATAGGGAATGCGTGGAGACACGCACACCACTTTGTGACTCGATGCATGTGGTTGTTTGTATTATGTGTGCGTGTATGTCCCCGCATCTACTGTTGGTGTCAGAGAAATTCCTCTGTTGTGTTGCTGTTTTTTGCCGGTATCTGTACCTGAAGGATCAAGCAGTGTTTCAGTTATAAGGCAAACAGTCACACAGTGTTACTGTCTCCTTATTTTTGGCTCAATATGATTATAGTATTGTTGATAAAGACGGTTATCATACCTGCTGGTGTATAGCAACAGCTCTACCTCAGATACTGGCTTACATTATGTATCAGCTATCTGTTGCAAATGTTATATTAATAAAAGTAATGGTCACCAATACTAGGCTAACAAATGGTTGCTTCAAAAAAGGTTTGGTTTATCATACTAATGAAAAGAAGCCATATTTTAATTTACATCATGATTTGTTTTTTAAAAGGCTATGGTTCATTCACGTCAAGGCATGTATGGGAGCACATGCCAGGTTGACACCTTACTATTCATCATTCCTGATGACACCTTTACACCATCATCAGTGTTCACCCTAATTTTTTCCTAAATATGTACATATGATGAAGTTTAAGGAAGCAAGGGAAACCAACTCCTTACAGCTACATGAGCAATTGCTGTAACGGGCGGCAGTACCCCGGCAGGTCAGCTGGCGCTTTCCCAGCTACCAGACCTACATCCAAGCAAGGTTTAAATTTGATTGATTTTTTTCAGGAATAGCAACATCCATGATTTTTTTAGTCACATATGGGACCATTGATGTGTTAGGACGCACTGCATGCCTTGAGGCAAATCAAGGTGTGCATTGAGAATTTGTAAACCCATAAGGTATCAGAGTCAGCTTGATCCTTTTTCAAGTTTTATTTGCCTTTTAGTATGTTTAACATGTCTCCTCTGCATGATACAGCACTTCTATGCACAAGACAGACACTCTATAGCATCAGGACTTCAACCCCAGCCCCCTGTCATGGTGACAGTGGCTACCTGAAACAGCTAATTATAGCCTCTGTATAGACCTACCAGTGTGATGTCATTGCCTTGTTTTATCTGCAGTTTAAGCCCACTGGCACAGACTGACATGCTACATGCAGAGTGTAGACTGTAGAATGAATTCATTTAGTGGCGACATGACACTGAGTGTGCTTAAGTAACCAGTGACCAATCAGAGCAGACTAGGACCAGACTGAGAACTACAGACTACACCTGAATTAACGGTACTCTATATATGAAATATAGAGGTTGTTTTTTTCTGTCTTGGTGATTTGGAACACACTCTTGAAGTCATCAACAAAGAAAATATGAACCTGAGTTCGTGCAAAATCTGGGTTCTGTAATTAAAAACTATCTTACAAAACAACTGTGATAAAGTTAATCAGGAGGAAACCTGCATACTTTCATTTCTTTATGTTATTAGACTGCACTTCACGGGACACTGAGCCCCAAGAATACAAGCCCATGCTAATGAAATTCCTCAGGGGTTAGCAGCTTTGTAAGTGGAGTTAACCCTCACCATCTGCTCAACGGTCCAGGAAACTCCGGGATACAGAAGGGCTTTAGATTATGAATTAATTTGCATAAAGTACATGTTAAATGACAAGTAATGGGCTCAGTCTCACTGTGCGTTTATAGTCATTATATGCTGGATTCCAGAATATGAAACCTTTGTTATTGTAACAGTTCAGTAAATGACACATGGTTCTTTTCCAACTTCATGAAAGACTTAACGTTTATGCTGGATATAATAAAACATATTTGACTAACACTTTAAACCTATACACTCCATCTGCACAATTTCACCTCATCTACATGCGTGCATGTAGATGACATACTGTATGGTAAAATGTTGACATGGCAACTAAGTAGATGAGAGTAGAACTGGTCTAAGTAACTCACGTGGCTTTATCCAAGGTATAAAAACATACTTCCCCCATGTGAACCAGCAGGTTAAATGTTAACATTGAGCTGAAAGTTAAGTGAAGAGGAGAAACAGGTGGATCAAGTCTCTTCACAGCACTTAGTTTGAGTGGTAGATGGATGCATCATTGCAGGAATCAAACACCCGGTGGGCGTTGAGTGCTATTTCAGCTAGGTGGAGAGGGTTGGCAACATTTTTCTATTGATATATAACTTAAGAAATCATTGTTTGACACATGCAAAAATGGGCCAAAACACAGCCAGGCTGAAAACACTGTAAGACTGTGTTTGAAAAGAGACTGTGACTAATACAAGGCTTAAATAAAACATCCTCTGCAGATCTCTGAAAGGCCTTGTTGACTGCCAAAGTAAATACTGAGAGCTGAAACACAGGAAAATCTTTTATTAACACCTTCCGTTAGCACTTTGAAAAGAATGGGTTTGTTTGGATGCAACAGTCAGAGAGGATGGTGCAAACCATTGGCTGATAAACTCATCATGACATTAAAGCAACTAGTCATTATCTCATATGACACACTCATACTGACAGTGATGCTAGAACCTTGATAATCAGTGCTTGAATGCTATGGATACACTTGATCTTAGGCTTCCATCTGTAAGCTCAAGATTTAGGCCCATTTGTATAAAACAAAAAGGCCGCCATTTATAAATCCGGCGTCAAAACTTTTTGGTGTAGAAATCATTTTACACCAGCTCTCAGGTGTGATTTATGCATTTCCAGTATCCTTGTGTACTAATGATCATGTGTAGATAAATGCTCGTCTAACCCTTGCAACATCAGGTTACTTTTTGCTATTTCTAGTCTACCTGGATATTTATTGAAAAAAATGCATGCAACAATGTGGAACCTTGACGCTCTCGAGCTGAATCGTTTTAAAGACATATTTTTTTAATCAAGACAACCTGGACTACCAGAATATTTTTGCTGATATGATGTCAGATTGATACATTAAAAGCTGTATTACCATAAAGATATCAGAAAAAAAATCAAGTTTAAATTAACACAATTTTAAAAAACTCCTACTCTGAATAATGAAGGGCAACCTTTTTCACATCTGAATCTGGCTCTGTCATTATTTGCCAATTAGGAGAGTATGAGTTTTATTCTGCAAGACACTGGAAGCCTAAACTTTTTACATATATGTATTTACACTTCAGTAATCTGTGCCACAATTGCAAAGGGTCATATCACATTAATCACACATACTTTTTTGGTAAACAAACAAACAAACAAATAACTTTCTTGCCTGTTGTTGACCTTTGGGTACTTCTGATTGGACACTGCCATCAAGAAAACAAGAGAAGTCAGAGAATGCATTAATTGATGAATATAAAGGCAGGAAATTTGCTCAGTGGATCAAAATCAAGGTCTTTTAACAATGCAGATACATATTGAAGAACATGTAACACCCACTTGTATTAAACCAGTCTCTCAAGTGATCTTAGTGTGAAAACGATCACAGATTGTTGGGTACTTATTATCAGTTTCTGTAAAGAGGACTATAGCAAGGGATAAAAGGGACTCAAAGGAAAAACTTTCTTGGATAGAGAGTGAACTGCATATGGCGCATTACATCATGCAATATGGTTGATCCAGTATGTACACAGTTATCATTTTTGCTTTTGTAAGTCTCTATACAACTGCTGAAAACAGAGCATGTAAAACTGCCCATGCTGTAGGTGAGGTAGCATCAGAGTAAAGACAGAGTATGATTTTCATGTCAATTTGTTCGGCATGAAATCTCCACCACATCCTCCAAGATCTTCACAGTGCCCTTCATAAGTGAGAATGACAACCCTTGACCTCAGGGAGCAGAGGGAAGCTCCCATGTGGACCTCATTAAGACTGAATGGATATGCAGCCGTGCAGCTAAGAGGAGGAATCAGTGCGCCTGTATCTGTCCTCGTGCAAACAGAGGCTAATGAGCATAAGTTGTCACGAAAAGTCTCATTACATTGAGTCCTGGGGAGTGGCAGCATGGTTAAACCCTTCCACTATTCCCCATTTCCTGACAATTCACTAAAATCCTCTTGAGGATCCTGCTTGAACCCCGCAGCCTGCTTCAGGGAGCAGAATCTTGAAAGGGACGAGAGTTAACGTGAGCGATTGCAGCTGCAGAGGGGGAGTGTCCGGCTGTGCATTGGGCCAATCCACCAGGACGTCATTATACTAAGTAGGGTGAAATGTATGGAATAATTCACAGAGCATTAGGGTATTGCTTGACTGATGTTCAGTTGAGAAAATTAAAGCAATCTGTTGAGTAAACCTTAATATGTTTTATGAGTTTAAGCAGAGCAGCTCTAATGGTAGTTCATTAGGAGTCCACTATCTATTATTTATTAATATTTCACATTCACACTGCAGAAACTGAGGCACCAATCTCACTATAGGTCTTATTGCTGGTGACTCTTCATAACCTATGCAATGTAAATGACCTTATGAGTATGCCTGGCTGAACGCTGTCTTTGGGTTATACAGACAGGAAAAAAAATCACAAGTTGCAATGTCAGATTAATTATTCAATTAGGGGAATTAAATAACAGATCAAATTTTGAGGCAGCATGGTGCAAATTGATTTTGAAATTGAATATCCCTCATATAGGGATGTGAATCTTACACCAGGGCTGCACACAGTGGTGAGGCAGGTGAGTATGCACATGACATCATTGTTTGCAGTGGAATTTCAGACACTGAGTGGCATAAAGCACAGATATAACTTCCAATTGGCTAAGTATTTACCTAATTTTCACTGTTTTTTTCCCTTAAAATTAGGGTTTCGATCAGTTTGGGGCTCACATTAAAAGATAAATGGGGGACACTGAGAGTTAAACAGAAGCTAACATTGTATGCTAAAAGAGAGCTTGGCTAAACTGATCTCATTTTGTATATTTCAAAAAATCACATAGATGCAGACTTATAGTCACTACGAGGTTTCATTCTTTGGCATACACAAATCAATGCTACATTATGAATATAACTTCATAATGCAGCATAACACCGGGATTCAGTGACTGAACGCTGGGCCAATGAGCTGAAAGACAAGGAGGGATATCCCAGTGATGCTAATTTATCCCTCTTATTGTTGGACTTGTAAGTACATGTTGCTTACAACTCACAGCTTACGATTTAAAAGCAATTTAATTAAAAAAAAAACACAAAACATGATCAGACTGTACCTTACCAGTTCACATGGTTGATTTGCCACTCGGGACATCCTCTCAGCCTGCTTCTCCTCCCTTTGTATGTCAACAGATGCACATTGATGTGAAAGGCTTTGTTTCATGACAGTGCAGTTGCACTCAACCTCTATAGAGGACACTAATTTAAGGGCTTGAATAAATAAATGTGGTCCAAATCTGTTAGCATCTATGCTTATCTCTGTGTGTACTGTCACTCCCTGCTGTCATCTCACTCTAGCGCCCACCTTTCCTGCTCCAAAGGATACTTATTAGGCTGCCCTGCTTAGGTCCGCTCATCATAATTGTAGATTAGAGCTTGGCAAGATTGATCTGCCTGATTACGGACACCAAATCAGATTTTTCCATCTGAACAGCACGGTTAGCTGAAGCCAATCTGATCAAGATTCAATGTGTTGTGTGCTCGGGACCTGTTTAGGCATGTTTATTTAGAGAACTGCTGCTGTTCACCAGATATTTTCTCCTTTCTGAACCATTTGCATGGGAGTCACGGTAGATAAGCAGTTTCAGAAGACCTGCAGCTTGTTGCCACAAATAAGGATACCACGTTCAGATTAACTAAAATCACCTTTCTTCACCAGTCTGAAGCTCAGTTTGATCTTGGGCTGGTTGCCTTGACCATGTCTACATGTCTAATTGCATTTATTTGCTGCTGTTTGTGGTAACAAGCAGTAAAATAGATGCTCCTTATGAACTGCTGGTGTGTTTTTGATCTGAAATGAATGTGTACAGTTATTTAAATATTTTTAAGATAGAAAACATGCAGGGGTTTATGTATAAGTCTTAGAGGTACAGTCTAAAACTGTCTAAAAGTTTCTGTCTTAAATTGTCCATTAAATAACATACATTTGTTGATTATGTTCCCCAATGTTGGCCATTACTCAGGGATGTCATTGAACCCATTAAAAGTAAAATTAAAAAAATAAATCCACAAAGCATTTGTTATTTGTTTGCTCTATAAATCTTTGCATGTTTAAGAGACTTTTATGAGCCATTTAGGGCCTGATCCATTATTTATTCTTTGTTTGTTCTGTGTATGAAAGTCCATCAAACATGCCTCATTACCCTCTGTTAAAACTTTGAAATGGTTTCCCATCATGCAGTGCTTTTGGAAAGTGAATAGCAGAGAGGTGGCGAGGCAAAAATAAGCAGCAGTCAGCACTTGTAATTACCAATATGTCAGTGTCCATCAGTAAGCAGTTTGAGCAGGACTGCCTTGGGTTAAACCCTCGATCGCTGTGAAACTGATACTTTGCAAGAGAGGGTTTTATTTGTTAATTGTTTTTCAAGTGCTGCTGCTGCCTGAGGAGTGTTTCAAACTTGTTTGAAACTTTCAGGATTTATATAAGGAAACCTCAGCCATTTTCAGGGCCACATTATTGTGATCCAAACAATTGGAGGGCGACGAACTGCAAGAACCTGTCATTAAACATGTTTGCTTACTTGAATGATTAAAACACGTTTATCAACATTCAAATTATTATTTTGTTAATTATTTTTTATTGATTTTTAGCATTGGATAGGCACAAATAGGAAATTCGGCAACTCATAATACAGCAACAGTTACTCCTTTAGCCCACCCTCTTGCCACATTTAAAAGAGGTTCCTTTAAAAAAATTGTACCAGGAACAAACAACACATGCAAACAACAACAAAAAGATCATATTATAAGGTTGAATGCAAACATTCCATAACAAGGAAGAAATTATTAGATTTTGAACTTAATCAGAATGCTGGTAACTGCCCAAGTGCAGATGCATGATGGCTGACATGTGTACCTTACGCTGATTTACCTTTCTGATTGTGGACATTATCCAGAATGAAACCAACACAGACACAAGCTTCAGTACACGCATGACCGATAGGTTCTGTGTAGAGGCCAAGGAAATGTGAACACAGACACAACCTTCAGTACACACATGACCGATAGGTTCTGTGTAGAGGCTAAGGAAATGTGATAATGCATCACAAGCTACAGACAAAACTGTAACAGACAGCTCTAAAGACACACTTGAAAGATAAACAGAATGTTATTAGGACTGCACTGACAGAAATGTAGCTGCAAACTACTTGGTAACTGATAAATGTGCTTTTAACTGGAAGGTCCAGAAGACTTCTTTAAAATATGTTTGCTGTATAGGTTCAGCTATTGATCATGTAACTTTAAGTTCACAACTCTGTTCAGCCTTGTTTCTATGTTCTATGGCTTTATTAATATAAATACATATATATATATATATATATATATGTGTGTGTGTGTATGTATATGTATATGTATATGTATATATATGTGTGTATATATATGTATATATTTATATATATATATATATATATACACACATATATATATATATATATATATGTATATATCTATATATATATATATCAGTGGCGATTGCTCTAAGACTGCAAGGGAAGCTCAGCTTCCCCTAAAATGTCCCCAAAGAAAGTCGTGATATGTTCTGCTGTGTGTACATTTCATTGACTAAATATGCGCTAGAATACCTTCATCTTTTGTTCAGAATCAGCTACTTATCACAGGTAACAGGTGCGACTTCCTTCTCATTCATCCCTGCAGCGTCTCAGCACTTTAACACAGTCGGAGGCTGAGCGTCTCCTGGCTTCAACAGGGAAGAGTAGAGTGGGTTGTTCCACTGTGGAAACTGGACTGTCATTGGATAAACGCTGGGCTTTGTCCTGCCCATTGGATGCTCAGCGTCTCTGGGGGTCTATGACGCAGTGGGCTGGCCTGGACGCGCAGCTTCTGCATGATGATTGGATGATCTGTCTGAGGGCGAATCCCTTTTTGATTGACAGTGAAACAAGCCAATCAGCAATCTTGAAGTATAACCCTCCACCGGGGCATCTTCTAAAGTTTTACATTCAGTTGTTGTGGACTGATCCGGAGGCTTTATGGATCACAAGCGACTTTATCTTTCTTAAAAACGACCAGCTTTGTGTTTGAAGATTCTCTCCTGTCACTTTTTCTTTTCACAAACAAGCAGCTCCAGCCTCTCCCCCTGTCACTCACTCACAGCCTGTCAAACAGTAGTCTCACGTAGCAGCTCCAGCTGCTAGCAAGCTACACATCATGGCAGATAGTATGAATGTTGTCGACCGGATTTTGGCGAAGCCATTTGATAGTCTTCCTTACGAAGAGAAAATTAGAGTTAAACAGCAGGACAGATCAACTCTTAAGACTGATTTAGTGCAAAAGGTGGGGGAAATTAACAGGTCTTTTCAGCATTCCTGGTATGACAAGGTGAGCTGGCTCACTGGAAGTGGTGCTGTCACAAATAAAATGTGTTGTCTGGTCAAAACCTAGTTTTGGGGAATAAAATCCGCGGAAAAGACACCTAGTTGGTACAACTAGGTCACAGATCATTTACATAAATAAACAAATTTATGATGTAGGCCGGAAAAAAAAAAGAGCTTCCCTTCCTTGACTGACCAGCAGCCGCCACTGATATATATATGTATTATATGTATGTATATATATATATATATATATATATATATATATATGTATATATATATATATATATATATATATATATATATATATATATATATATATATATATATATATATATATATATATATATATATATATATATATATATATATATATATATATATATATATATATATATATATATATATATATATATATATATATATATATATATATATATATATATATATATATATATATATATATATATATATATATATATATATATACATACATACATATATATATCTTGAAGCTGCAAAGGCCGGACCAACGTCATATTGAACCCTATGGACTAGGAATGGGATGTCACTTAAGTTCTTATGCGAGTCAAGGCAAGTGAGCAAATACTTCTGGCAATATTGTATATACTGAGTAGTCTTTTTCTACAATGATAAAAACTTTCACTGACATTTTAACCATAACATGCAGTTGTCAGTTAACATGGTTACTCATTAGGCCATAGCACAAAGACACCCCCTAGTGGTATCCTCCAACAACAAGTGTTGCATGAAGGCAAATGTTTGAGCAAAAATGCTCATAATGGCATGACCGGCATCAATCTGGAGCACATTTTCTCCATCTCTGATGAAAATGAAGGTACTTTCTCGCATGCTCTTCTTTCAGTATTAAATAATAATAATACAGGTAAAGACCTAATTAAGATGCTACAATACATTTTGCATATGTGTACTGCATAATGAAGATTAAAAAGTGATTATTGACTTGAAGCAGATCAGACTAACGTAGTTTTAATACTCAACTGTAAACTCACCCTCTGCAGGCATTTGGTTGCAGTAGTTCAAAGCCCTCTAGCTTCTTGTTGCATTACGTGTTGCACATTTATATCCAAATGAATAGTTCATGTTAGGACAAGCATCAGGATCCATAATGTTTGATACTTCTGCATGGTTTATTTTTTACCTGCCACAAAACTCTAAGTTGTTCTTTACTTGAATTAAATTAGTTCCTTGCTGAATCTAATCTCAAAAAACGTAATGCAGGGAGTCTCGTGTTTTCAATAGATGCACATTGACCCTCTGAACAACAACAGTATTGAAAGCTTTAGCCGTGCAATTTTATGTTTCATTTTGAACAAAGTACTCAAAGTTATTCACAAATTTCATATTTCTAAAAGAGCAAAGAGCTTTCCTTGTGAATAGCACTCATGCTGAATGGGGTACTTCTCCTGCATGATCTGACATTGGAGATATTGCTTTCTATCTCTGTGTGTGTTCTGATTATTCAACTGCTTGACTGTTGTAAATATCTATGAAATAACTCAGGAGGGAAAAAAGAAATCTGGTGCACCACTAAGAGATTTTGTGGAATTCTAACTCAGTGCCATTTTGTTATATTTATTCCTGTGGCTGAAAAATACCGGTAATATGAATGAGTGAGATAAAATATTTGGCAAAGATCAACTCTTGATGTCCAAAGAAAGTGAGCTAGTAGCTGTATGAAAAGATGTGAAGCTCTGTAGAGTAAAAATTGATGGTAAATTGATCTTCCTCTTGGTGAGGGGGTGAGAGGAGCTCTCTCTACTCAGTCAGTTAGCTGGACATGTGATTCTACAAAAACAGGGCTTGTCAGGGCTCGAGTCACATCGAGAGTAAATACAGAAACTCTGGTACGTATGAGAGTCAGAACTTTAAAGGTGATCCTGTCAGATATATAAGACTTCTTTCTTTATCTCTGCATGATATTACAGCTGTATCTCTTACTGACTTTTTAAAGTATGAACAGGGCCAGGGGGGACAAAATTCCATGTGCAAGGTTCTGTTCAGGTTCACACACTGTGTCCCCTGATCAAAGCTGTTTGTTGTTGTCTAAAGAGAGAGGAGTCTCCATCTTGGGGATTTGCATTTCCTAAAATTAGGGAGTGTTTGTACAAGCTCCCAAATGACAGCACTTCAGTCCTGGGCCATTTGCCTTCTCCTTTCACTTTACAATGGTTGGTTGTCAGCTGCTTTGTTTTCTCTGAACATATTAGCCTTGCACTGAAGAATAGTTATCTTAAGTCTGCCTGGATGTGTGAGGATGCTGGCGTGATTGTCGCTGCTTCACAATCCTAGAAAAACTGTCTGCTCTCCCTTAAACATCGGATGCTTCCTGTAATTTAACTTTTCCTCTGGTGTTGCTAAACCATCCTTGAGCTTTGATTGTTATCAGTTAGCTCTTACTTTGCCACAATGAATCATTATCCCCAAGTACTCACTGCCCTACAGCTGTTAGTGCCCTCCTGCTTACTTCTAGCACCCCGTCTTAGCAAGTGTCCCACTAGAGCATTTACTGCGGATCTCCCCTTTGAATCTTGAGGATTCTCTCTGAACCACTTGTGGATCTTCCATCAGGATTTCCCGACTAGAAGTCTGTGAACTGGATTGGATTAGCTTTTAGCTCAGAGCCGCTGATCAGCTGTTAGCATTCTCTGGCTAACCTCTATCCTCCCGGTTTAGCTCATTTACAACCAGAGTCTTGACTGTAGATCTCCCCTTTGGATCTCGAGGATTCTCTTCAGACCTCCTGTGAATCTTCTATCAGAATTTTCCAATCAGATGTCTTGAACTGCGTCGGTGGTGCAGTTAGATAGTGCGCTTGATCAGTGATCGGGAGGTTGCAGGTTCATGCCCAGCTCTGGGTGACACATGGTGAACCTGATCACTACACACTTGATAACCACAGTTGATGCCCTGGTGAATCACTACAACACAGCACTATCCCTCAACCTGGATTATCTCGCCCTTCTGAAGACTCTCTCAGTCTCTTTACTCATCCAGCCCTCTGGTACACAGCTAATTTCTGCTCTATGAAGGCTTCTGGTTAACAGCTGGAGAGACTCTCTAAAAAATCTGGTCTCACCGTCTATCTGGAGGCCTACAAAGAGAAAGAAGCTCTCTCCAAAGCAAAGTTCAGCCACTATTCATCCCTCATCAGTGACCAGCTAAACCATTCCTGGATGCTCTTCTCCCCACAAATTGCCTTCTCCACCCCATTGACAGCCATCATTCCCCAGCTGACTTCAACCGTGACACTAGGCACCTGAATTTTTTTCTGGATAAAATTGCCACAACCAAGCAGCTACTTTCATCTGGACCCCCTCCTCAGGATTTCACCCCCACCAAGGCACCACTCCTCCGCCTCACTGCCGTCTCTCCTGCTTCACACTCATGGACACTCTCCAAGTGACTTAATGGGTCACGAGGCCAAGGCATCCACCTGTTCTCTTGATCCCATGCCTACACCACTGGTGAAAGCTTCTTTGTCTGTTCTTTGCCCCATCATGGTAGATATCATCAACACCTCATTATACCTTCGACAATTTCCCTATGGGGATAAAGTATCTATCTATCTATCTATCTGGAACTGTCCCCTCATCTTTCAAATCTACCTCAATAACCCCCATCATTAAGAAGCCCGGATAAGATTTGGAGGACCTCTCCAACTATTGACTGATCTCCAACCTTCCCTTCATTAGCAAAATCCTTGAAACAGAAGTCACTGCACAACTCCAGCAACTTGTAGTATGTCCAACCATAAGCTCCATGAACCTTTTCAACCAGAATTTTGCACTCACCACAGCACTGAGACCACCCTTATCAAAATAACCAAGAACTGCCCTTAGCAGCAGATTCTGAACACATTAGCCTCCTCCTTCTCCTTGACCTAACCACTGCCTTCAACACAATATTCCACACCATCCTCCTCAACCGCCTGTCTCACCTTCTTGGCATCACTGTTACAGCTCTCTCCTGGTTCCACTCATATCTCTCACAAAGAAAACAGTTTGTTACCATTGGCTATTCACACTCACCCTGTGCCCCAGATAACCTGGGTGTGCCTCAATACTTTGTCCTTGGACCTCTCCTCCTCATCATCTACATGCTTCCCAGACAGACAGAAAGATTATTCACAAACATGGGCTCGGCTTTCACTCCTATGCAGATGACACCAACTCTACCTCAGCACAAAACCATCAATCTAGCTCCATCCCCACTCCCTGGTAAACTGCCTCCATGATATCAAATCCTGGATGACCTCTTACCAATTCAAACTCAACAGCAATAAAACAGAGCTCATGGTTGTGACGCCAAAAGCACTGCTGCAGAAGGTTGGAGATCTCAAACTCGATGTGGACAGGGCATCCATCTGTTCACCCTCCAAGGTCTGAAACCTGGGCGCCATCCTGAAATCCACCCTCTCCTTTCAGTCACACATAAAATCTGTCACCAAATCTGCCTTTTATCTCCTCAGGAACATCTCCAGACTCCTACAATCACTCACTGATTCTGTGGCGGAAACACTCATTCATGCCTTCATAGCCTCCCGCCTACTATTGTAACAGAGTCCTGTCTGGAGTCTACAGCACTTTTCTTACTCCATGTCTAGATTACCACATAACAGCTTCATCACAGACAGACCATTAACTCATACAAGCAGGACTGGCCCCTGGCCTCTGGCATTTATAAGGGTACCAGCTGTTTATAGGGGAACTGCTGGCACCTAAATTAGGGAAGAAGACATGCAAGGTATAGACAGGAAAAGTATCACATAAAATTGTTTCATCTAATGACATTTTGGCAGTATCGTTTGATAATGTTGTTAACTAAGGAAAGACAATAGAACCACGTTATCCATGAACAATACCCTATTTTGACTGATGACATTTGAGATCAGCCTGTCAGTTCCTTTTGCTGTATTTTTTAATTTGAGTGAAATATAAGGGACACCAGCTTACCCTCGGCAAGTCTTGCCAGGGGCAGTGGGTTTTTAAAGCTTTTTTTAAATTTGCCTTCGGCACTTCCCCGATCACTTTTAAATCTCATAACACCCCATGTCTATACTAGAGGGTGGGCCAAATGTTTAGGAAAAAAAAAATCATTTTGGACAACCATTTTTGCTTATGTAATGTGCACTGTATGATTACCATTGTTTTGAAAGCATGTATTTCAAACCCAAAACATCAAATGCATTTTCAAGGGTATCTAAAACCTAAAAAAAATATACATTGTACATTTTCCTATGTTTAGAAACTTATGGCCAATCCTGCATCTTTTACTCCTGAAATGTTTCTTTTAAATTGAATCTGAATTATTTGTTTGAATATTTCATACATTTCATCAAATTGCTGAGACATCTAAGCCTTAAGGTCACAACTTTAAAAGTGGGTATATGTATGAATGGGATAACACAAAGTAGTAATCCCCAGTTTGATTACCATCTGAACCCTTAAAGTGTTTGTTTAAAAAAACAGAACTTGCAGCTGTGCAACTAAAGTAAGGTACACAGCTAAATGATGGATAAAGTTTAAACTCATTTAGTAGTTGTTGTTTTGTTGTAAGTCATAACTGTACAATTGCCCAGGTATATCTGGACTTGCCATGATGCACAGTAGTGTGCTTTGCTACACCATTTAAGAACTGTTGTGCCAGGGCACCAACTTGTTTGCAGCCAGTTATGAGCTAGTTATGAGAATCACATTTTTTATTAAGTACCATTTGTCTTCTGCATGATTCTGAGAAATTGAATAAATCAACAAAGAGAAACACTCTTCGTTGTAAATTTAAAGAATTGCTCGATGGAGCAGAGGGGAACTTGTGGAATCACCCCACTTGCTACTTGGATACATGTTTGGGTTTAACTGTTGTTTATTATAAATTATCCAAAAGCATTTACAGGTACAATGTGTAATGCATGGAAGAAAAGAC
Organism: Scarus forsteni; assembly: GCA_036419115.1. NCBI lineage: Eukaryota > Metazoa > Chordata > Actinopteri > Labriformes > Labridae > Scarus > Scarus forsteni. The sequence continues at coordinate 7,549,630 of JAZDUH010000011.1, read as the reverse complement.
ACAGAAAATAGTGCTCACACAAGGCTGGAGATGTTTCACTATCTGTGACAGTCCATCTGTAACCTGGTGTGAAGAAGAAATGAAAAGTTTTGATGTGTTTGATTAATCCTGTGGTTTGATGAGTAACAGCCTGAAGGCATTGGCTGCTCTCCTACGCACATCAGGTGGATATGAACTATGTCAGTCAGTTTCACTCCAGCCCTTTTCTCTGTGACTTTCCTATTAGTTTTGTTTTTTTCCTGACACTCATGTTCCTTAAGCCCCATGCAGCTGAGGTTGTAATGTTCCTGATATACAGCCAGCTAACTCAGTCCCAAGGTTTTCCATGTTGGTCCCCACTGTAAGAGATTTATTATCAGTAGATGGCATAAAACATCCCAAAAACAACAGATTTGATGACCCTGAAATGTTACTATCCAGCTCAGTTTGCTGTTTTTGTGCCAATCTGGAGCTGCCTCACACCACCCTGCAGAACTCTTAATTTACTCCAGTGGGCACTGTTGCAGCCGTCGTCTCCCACTCCACCCTTGCTTTTGATGTGCTGTCAACTCTTGCGAAGTGTTCGACATTTGAGAACTTTATTTATGCACTTAGACTCTAATCAGTTTCTGTGCTGAATTTGTTTGCAGTCCTACGGCATCTGTGAATCTGTTCTTAACAGGGGCAATTGATGGTTTAATGTCTGCTCCTCCTGATAAACAAACAAATAAAAAACTATGCAGGTTTAAAGGAGGGAATGGAGAAGGACACAGTAAGTTTATGTGCTCTCCAGACAGCATGCATAATTGCAGGTTGCTATGCAACTGAAAATACTCTGTGATGAATAATCTCAATCAGTGGAAAGTTGAGATAAGAAAACTTCTCCTTTGCATATCAATAAAGTAAAGTTGCATTTGGAGATAGCAGCAGCAACAATCAACACATTTACATCAGTTTAGAAACACGACTTGCATAACTTCACATACTCAAACAAGTGCAGAGATGAGGAAATGAAGTAGGGTTCATTGGCAGGCTGAGAGACAGTTTTAATTTGTGTCAGTATTCCTGCCTGTCAGCTCTTGATAAAATCAGCCTTTTTAGACTTTGAGTCTAATTCTAACAGAAAATACATGATTGCCCATATTTTGGGCAAACGGTCATGTATCATTTTGTGCAATGTTGTAAAAATATGTTACATATAGATAGTGCCGAGCTGTCCAATAGCTCTTTTTTCACTTACATAATCACTGTGCTCATTTGTAAAAAAAAAAAAAAAAAAAAAAAAGACTTATCAGTGTTTTCATAGTCAGTTGAACAAGTGTGTTTTCTGCCAGACTGATACATTTGTATTCCTTCTGCTCCATGAGACATAACTTAAGTGCTATTTAATACTATAGCGATGACCAGTAGTGTGTAGGTCCATGTTAAAATACCAGACTTGGGGGGTGCTGGCTTGGTCGAGTGGTTAGCAACCAGGCACCCCATGTATTTGCTTCTGCCGGTCCAGGTTCGAATCCCGCCTGTGACCAGCTTGCAGAGTGTCTTCCCCTACTCTCTCGCCCCCTTTCACGGGCCTATCCACTGTCTCTCTCCTGTCAATAAAGGCACAAAATGCCCAAAAAATACATTTAAAAAAAAAAAAAAAAAAATACCAGACTTGGTTCTGAGTTAATAATTTTACCAAGAAGTGGCAGCAATGTATCAAACTTCAAAGACTTGAGTAAAGGGGACCAGGGTGGTTGAGCCAAGCTTAGTAGCTGGTCAGGTCAGTGCAGGTTTAGAGCACATGCTGCATTGGCATGTTGTACTTTTGTAGTTCATCAATCCTGGGGACTGGTCTGCACCACCAACGACATTCATCCTACTTCCTTCTTAGGTGTTTACAAGCAATGCAGTTTAAGAGTTTAAGGGCACAAGGGTGCAAACCCTACACCCTGAGGCTCTGGAAGTTTGTCACAAAACCCCTTCTGCTGTGTTACCAACTGCTGCTACCCTACTGAGTACCCCCAGATGGTCATTTTACATCTCCTTTGATACCTGGTGTTAAGGTTTAATGCACATAAAGTAGTTATTAATAAAAAAATAATCGTATGATTATAATTATTTTTTGAGAAAGTAATGCAACAAAATTGTGCACTCAGGAAGGGCCAGCCTAGAAATAGACATTAAAATCCAAACATGACAAGAAAATCAGTCACATGAAATCTAATCCTTACATACAGTACATACATACATAATCCATACACTGACCCTCACAAATATTAGTTATCACAATAAATATACCCAACCATGACAGAGGATTTTTTTAAACTTAGTTACTGGATAGATTAAATGTTACTGATTGTTAATAATGCATAGGTAGAATACACTAACTAACCACATCAAACCAGTAGAACACTGTGCAAGTGTGTGTGGCAGTATAGGTAAGAAGAAAAGTGTGGGAAGTATGGTATGTAGAGCAGAAGTGCAACCCAAGTACAATGGCAGCGTACCTACAGTACAAAGGGTTGACATGTCTTGAAATGCGAGGATCCCAGGAGCTGGGCAGCAATTTGCCGTGGCATGTATGTGTGTTTGTGGAGGCTATTGTAGCTACAACAAAAATTGTAAACTTTAAGTAAAGTTCTGCAAGTTTTAACTCTAACACAAATGGGACACATTTGTGAAAGAGCCAACAGTGTATAGTCCCACTCAGCAAACAGCAGAGAGGAGGTGGCAGTCTCTTGACCAAAAAACAGCAGAACAATGGGAACAATAACACTATACTGGACACTGAGCTCCACTTTTGCACTTAAAATGATATCATTCTTGCATCACACTTTTCTTAGTGCTACTTCTGCTCACACTTCAACCTCTTACCCCCAAATTCCACATAAGGCAAAAGCGCCGCAGCGCTATCTTGCTCCGACAGACAAACCCCACTGAAAGCAACATGCTGAGCAACATGGTGCGCAGCTCTGTTGGGGAGAGGGCTCTCATGAGAATAACGAAGACACACGTTCATAAAACATAATATAGACTAAGAAAATAAAGATATCACTTCGCTTCTCTAAGGTATTTTTGCTGGTCCAAGTTCCACAGCTTAGTGATGTATTTCACTTCTGCCTGCCTATATCCTTGTAGAAAGGATGTTTGGTGTCATATATACAATGTTATATATTTCTGTACCTCTACGATTCACTTCGGCCATGGTGTTGTGTTGCCTCTGGGACCCTCTGACCGATGGATGACCTGATGTTAATGCGTCCGGATTTGACGAAATGACAAACTATTGAGGAAATTTATGTTTGAGAGTCTGTGCATCGTATTTTACTTTGAAACTTCCAGATAATCCACACGTTGACTTCCTGTTTGTGCTTCCTTAACGACAGTGAATTAACGTGGTTTTGAAATGGCCACGCAGGAAATAGATCTGAAGCGAATCTCCAACACCTTGACGTACATGGCACTTCAGCAACGTGGCGCTGGTGCTTGCAGTAGAATTTGCCTAATAGACTAGAATGGGAGCTATGTGCTCCGCAGTCTGTTTCAAGGGCGCGGTCCTGCGCAGCGCTTTCACGTAATGTAGAATTTGGGGGTTACTTGCTATTGTTTAGTCCGCACTTGATGATAAAAATAAAGGGGAGACGACTGTTGTGCAGAGGATAATCTGCGTCGGTGGCGCAGTGGGATAGTGCACTTGGTCAATGATCGGGAGGTTACAGGTTCAAGCCCAGCTCTGGGTGACACATGGCGATATGTCCTTGGGCAAGACACTTAACCCCAAGTTTCTCCCACTGCTGCGTCAGTGGAGTGTAAATGGGCATGAAAGTGCGTGAATGTGTTAGAGATACTGATGAATAAATAACATAGAAACCTAAAAACCATCAGTGAGTGAATGAGAGAGCGAATGGGTGTGAATGGGTAGGTGTGACCTGCGGTGTAAAGTAGCTTTGAGTAGTCAAAGACTAGAAAAGCGCTACATAAGCTCAAGTCCATTTACCATTACAAGACCTGGCAGATTGGTCCAGACAACAGTGAGTCTGTGGCAGCAGCTTGATGTGCCTTCGATCTGGTCCTCTGTGGATGCCCAGTATGTTGTTACACTAACCATGGTATTTTGACTGAGATGCATTATGTCAAGCAGGCCAAATTTTCAAGATGATCCATATTTTATGCAAAGGGGCTGGCTGCGCTCTGTTTAAGAGGGACCCCATGAGGACTGTTCTCACGTTAGTTCAATGGTTGTGACTGTACTTAGTTTCATACCTAAGTGTGAATGGGCTGCAGTGACTGCTGGGATTTGGAGATTTTCCATATTAAAACCTGTGTTTGATTTTATATCCTCTTCAACTCAAATCCAGGCTTCTTTGAGAGCATGGAGCCTGAAAGCCTTTGTTCTCTTTAGGTTGGCCTCCAATACTGTGAAGGTGCAACTTCACTTCAGGTTTTTAGAAGTGCCCTTGAGCAGGGCACCAAACTCCAAGTTGATGCCCTGCATCAGCACCCTAACATCACTATAACACTGCATGTCCAAGGATCTTTTTGTGTATGTACAGTATGTTTCAATCCATGCTTCGGTGGCATGTTAGGGCTTACCATTGTATAAATTATCTCCTTGAGTTACTTATAAAGCATCCTTTCTTCTTTCTTCCTGCGAAGTCCACATAGACAATCTGTGCAGAATTCTGTGTGCCCTGCTGTTTGCTCAGAACCACAGTGCTTGCCTTATCCAGTGGTTGTGAAATGGTGTGTTGGGGCACACAGGTGTGCCTTCAGGCAAGTGGAAGTGTGAATTAATACACAGGTTATAATCACAACTTCACAACAGCAAATTATTCTGTCAGTGCTATAGGTACACAAATGTCCATGTACAACTAGCATTAATAATACATACAAACAAACACGGCCTAAGATACTCCTTAAAAAAGTTTGGAAATGTTATTCCCCTTATGGTAATACCATTTGGTGTTGATTTTTTTTTTTAAGAAAGCCTGATTAGTTTCCTTAACAACTAGGTACATTTTGTTAGAGTACTTCATATGTTGAGAGAGCAACACAGCTAGAAGCATTGGTAGCATGAAAAAAAGAGGGAGGGGGGTACACTTCTGGCTGTGTTGCTAATTCCGCAAATGCATGATCCTGACAAGTTGTATGTCTTCGTAAAGGTGCATGAAGAACAATTTTTATTTTTTTTTCAAAAGTATGCACTGGGGACAAATAAGTAATTTACAACATTTGAAGGCTGTTTTTCACAGTATAATGGAAAGAAAAACAATGAATAATTTCTAAACATGGCATTATTCGCATTGGAAACAGACCCAAAACCCAGTAATGAAGTTCATCTAATTTAGTTTTTCAATTTTTTTAGAACTTATGGACCCCTGAATATTGCACTACTCTGTTTATACACTGTTGCCTCTTATTTCATACTGTTTCCCGTTAGGCCTGTGCTCAAAATATCGATACGGCAAAATATCGTATCGCACTCCTTTGGGATACGTGTATTAATACGGATTCTACAGAATCGATATGGCCTAAATATTTTGACAGTTGTTGTAAATACACTTTGGCTAATGCAACAGTGGCACAGTTCAAGGTAGAAGACGAGCTACATAATGAAGCATATGTTCTAAATTTGAACTTAGGTCTACCATCCTTGAGGATCTGAATTTATGTCTCTCAAGTTGTAGAACCACTTAAAACTCATCCTTGTTCTTTTTCTTCTTATAAGAAAAAACTAAACTTGTGAAGAATTTTGCTTAAAGCGTAGTCAATGTTCACAATTTACATGTATCGGGATACGTATCGTATCGTGGCCTTCGTATCGGGATACGTATCGTATCCTGAAGTTGCTGGAAATACCCAGCCCTATCTCCCATAGCTGCTGAACTTGACTTACCACTGTGAACACATTTCACTTGGTATTTGGTGAGGACAAGCTGACTGGCCTGAATTTGGCTTCTGATAGATAAATAAGGTGCTGTAGGAAACACATTAAGGTCATCTCTCCTGCATTTACTTTAAAGAAGTTCCAGTAGTCCTCTGTGTCAGCAGGACACTTGTTAAGAGATGGTTTTTGATGTTGCTGTTCAAGGTGCTGTAGACTGAGTGGTGCATTGAGGTGTATCTCCTGGCCTTCACTCATTACAGTGTTTACTCATGCGGTGATTGAGGGCCTTTAATAGATGACTTGACAGCGCTGAGTGACAGGAAACGAGCTATGAGACAGAAATGAGATACAGCTGAAGTCCTCCGGGAGTGAAGTGTCTGAGGCTGCTCAGCCACCAGAGGAGGACCTGGATGATACACTACATAAAAACAAAACAGAAAATCAGCAAGATTTTTGTCTAATTCTCGGCCACAGAAATATCATTATCCATTATTTATAGCAGAACCAGTTTGAGTAGTGAGCTTTTTTTTCCCCAAAATACATGGAAACAGGGCTGTGTTCAAGTGCAATCAGTGACCATGTAGTCTGATAAGCAGAGTATGTGGCTGTGTATGCTCTACTGTGGTTGTTTATTATATAGGCTACTGTTGGGATTTAAAATGTGTTTATTTGTCAAAAACTATGATAAAAGAGTCCAAATATTTGACTATAGTTTTGCTGAGAGCCAGGAGATACTCTGAACTGCCACAGTAAGAGGCAGAAAATCAATCATGGTCAAACTCAAACCTACAATTAGGAGTCACCAACTGTTGTTCCTGGTCCATGGATGGAAACCAGATTGCCCAGAAAAAACCCTTACAGGCAAAGGGAGACATGAAAACCTCAGATATGTAAGGTCATGGATGTCATTCAGAGGCGAACCAGATATTTTTTTGCTATGAGGCATGCACACTAACCTGCTGCACCAGCGTGCTACCCATGATTGATATTAATATTTTTAAATGAAGTTGAGAACCAAATTGTCACCTCAGGGTACCAGTTAGCCTGACATGCCATGGACAGTGCCAAATTGGAGATATTTCACTAATCCATCTGGGACGGAGCTTTGCGAAAATGTTTTCAGAGGCAGAACCTTCAAAAACAACAGCAGCTTGTGATTGGATGATGGTTAGGCACATCACACTCATCACGGGCCAATCCATATCAACGCTGCTATGACGTAGCATACATAGCGGCTATACATAGTGGTTAACAGCCAGCTACCTTAAGACTACCATTTCACATTAAATTATACCACACAGATGTGTCATTAAACACTTATATGTGACTTGAACCTCGTCAAAGACAGTCCCTACGAAGTAAACCTATGAGGAGACATATTATGCCAAATATGACAGAGTAACCATGATCACCACAGGCTAACAGGCATTAACTGCCATTATTTTCAAACACTTCCTGTCAGGTTACTTCCTGTTGTCATCATGTCCGCTGCTCTCACAGCTCCCGCCTCTCTTCCCTCATTGGGCCATTAGGCATTTAGCCAAGTCAAACTGTTGGACAATGAAGGCTAGCAAGATGGATATGCATTATTTCAGAATCAGGTAGGTCTGTCTGCTCTGCAATGCTAGGTACCAGTCTACCAATAAGCAAAAACAACATTTTTAAAAAAAAAATATAAGTCTCAGAAAATTATTCTGACCCTACCAGCAATAACTACAATGTAAATGCACAATAGTCACAGAAAACTTCCTTTCAAATCAAAATACAATTTTAAAATAATTTTCATTCAGTTATGCTAATCAAAAGTTACCTTTATAAATTAAGACTCAAAGCAATAAGGCAGGTCACTGGACAAAGAGAAAATTTAATGAAAAAATAAAAGTATTGCAGCTGCAAAGAGCACCAATTAATATAACACATCAGTCCATCACCAAACACATTCTTTTCCAAACACCTTGGTTTAAAACAGCTTCCTAAAAGCTTTTTCTGCTCAACTATGACCTCTTATTGTGAGTCATTTTGTCCACAACTGATGATGAAAATGTTCCAATTCCGAGGTCCTCAATTTAAAAAGAGGATATAATAGTATTGGTTATAATAGCAGTTTTAGTTAAGATGATATCAAATTAGTTTGTGCACAATTAAAATATTATTTGATGCATAATTATGTTTCTTTATCTGATGTTTGGTAATGTAAGATGGTGCATGGTGGGTCGACCACAGCAGCTTGTCCATGTTAGTAACCATGGTTACAGTAATAGATGTGTGACCAACTATAGTTGATCAAAACTGGACAAACAGCAGAATCCAAGCCAACGTTCAGCAAAACTCCATATGTATACCATTGAACAGTTGTATACCAACTGGTGTGCTGCTCAGTGGTTGATACCCCAGATTTAGCTAACACTAAAGTTGGGCTTTCGCCATGAATGTTTAAATTTTAAGGCACAGTTTTTTTTGTTTGTTTGGTTTTTTTTTTTTTTTTTGGTCCACTTTTGGTCTACTAAGCAGTTTGCCAGCTCTGCCCCTGAGCCAGGGGTGGTAGCCAGCTGCAGGTGGGGATTGATAGCAGTCAGTGGTGCCACAGAAAGCCTAGTTATTACCCCATTTCTGGAGTTCAGCTTCACAAAGTTATGCTGGCTTAAGATTCCTTTCAGTGTTTCTTTTTTTTTTATTTTTTGGGGCAGAGTTGTCCAGATGCTTTATTGGCAATTATATTTACAAGTGTCATGAATCTTTTGCAACCCCATCACTTGCTAATTGTTCTCTGTTGCTGTGATCTTTCTTGTTTCTTATTTCCTTTCTGCTCTCTCTACATCCTGCTTTGGTCTGCATGCTCTGCTGATCATAACCCTGAAATACACAGGTATATGATGGACAAATTTATCTTCACAGTTTATTTTACATTCTTCATTTTATTTTAAATACTCATTTTGCCAGTGCTTTGACTAAGAGATTTATAAGCACAGTCAGATGCAAGTCATCACTTAACACAGTCAGTTATTAAGTCATATCATCAAGGTGCTTGAAATGCTGATAGAGGTAAATTTTATAGAAATGTGGTAGAGGTGGTGAGGCCTTACTACTGGTTATCAGTTGCTAACAAGTATTGAAGAGGACATTGGGTCTTGGTGTTTATCTTTTACTTTTACTCTCAAAATTACAGTCATGCTTGCTGTTTGCTTCTAACATTACAGGTCGTAGATTACAGCCTGAGTCATGTTGCCCCCTCTAGTGGCAATTATAGCCTTCTGCACCAACCTATTGGGGCTATATTCACAAGGTGAAAGCTCTCAGTATTTCAATATTCAATTACTAATAATCACTATTTTTTAAAAATGTTGCCTTTCTTCACTTCATATCATTCTTCTTGTCTGCCTTTCCTTTTTTTCTACACATTATTTCATTTTTGGCATGCAAGTTATCTTATTGCAGTGTGTAGCCTTTCTATTTGTTTACATTATAACATACTTTCAATCACAGGCCTTTCTCCCTGGTTTCAATGACTTTGTTAACTTCTCTGTCATCTTCTACTTTAAACTGAAGAATTCCAACTACAGTCAAATAAAGGTTTTTATTACATTCCTGTCATTGAACACTGATTTGAGCTGCAATGGATTAATCTTTCCATTGTTGAGCAATAGGATTTCAATACATTTAAATATTTCAATGATCTGCATCACCCAGTAAGCATAAAAAACACATTATGTGTAAACTGTTTTAAAACACTGTGTAATGAAAATTGAAGATATAGTTTTAAGCTCCAGCCTTGAGAAAACAACTAACTGTACTACAGTGTGAGACCCAGCCTTTAAATGTGATATCTTAATGATGCTGGGGTTATGTGAGCTTTGTTGGAGTCTCTTGGACAAAAAACAGCATCTCATCTCCTGTTTCTGCTGTGTGAGTTAGCTTGGGTTTACTGGTCCATCCCCCGAGGCAGGATACCAGTCTATTACTGAGGCTTTCTCTCATCCATCTTCATGACATTGAGCTCCAACCATGGAGGTTTTGGGTCCTGATTTTAAAATCTTTTCAGGGAATCGTTTGACTTTTTTATCTTTAAGCTTTGGCAGTAAAAGAAAAAAGAAAAAAGAAAAGAAATCTTACTTTTACAAAGCATGGCGCTCAGTTTTATCTATCATTGTGCCTCAGGTGAACACAATTAATGTGTTTGTTGCAGCAGTCTTTCGGGCCTGTTTGAGCGTGTGCAGGTCGTTAGGCCTGAGGGAGGCTGCAGTAAATACAGTTCTGCAGACTTTGATGAAAAGACAGGAAACTGATACCTGCTGGCAGACTTTATCAGTGCCCACAGCAGGCATCAGGTTCTACGCGGAGTCTGATGTTATGGTAATAGATACGGGGGTCCAGCCACCAGCCAGGCATTCACGCTATTGATTTTGCAGAGATATTTTCCAGAGTAATCAAAGAGCTGTGAAATCCTTACTCTGCGAGGACTGGGAGCTTCAGGGGCTGCTAACAGGATTGCTTTCAGTGGTGGATTTGAGAGTTGAGAAAGCTGATACGTCTCACACTAATATACACACACTGCTGCTGCTGATGTAAGTAGTGATGGTGATGGTGGCAGGGGGTTGAACTGCTGTCTACAAACTTTACAATTAGGGTCATGATATGGGTCAGTGGACCAACGGTTTATGTCTGGCTTTGTTGGATGGGTGTGTGGTTTGATGACCCCTCCCTGACACAAGCTGGCATGAAACTTTCTTTGTTTTGCTTGAGTGTGAGAAGTAGAAAGACTTTTGGAAGAGTTCAAACAATTAATTTAAACTCCCAAACTGGCCATACTGTATTGATGATTGTATGGACATTTCTTAAGTCTGCTCACCAGTAGTGAGAGAGTTAATTTAAGGTGGGTTTCACACCCAGATCATTTGGGCAAACAGCAATTTAACTATCATGATATAGTCTATAACTGTGTAATATTTTAAAAGGCCATAAAGGAAGGTGTACAGTGGAGAATTAAATCTTAATTCTATGTTAGAACTGTTTTAAAGAGCATGTAGCTTAGTATGAATGTTTTATTTTTAGAATTGTTAAGATTTTTTTAAACAAACAGCTTGGTGGGCACTTATAATACCTTACAATAAATCTATCTTCATAATAAGCCCCACATTAGAGATGTAACTGTTGTTGACATGGCCTTAAATAGGAAATTTTTCCTTGAGATTTTTAAAATAAGACTGGACTGATTAAATAAAGTATATGAAATATACAATAAATTGTAAAAATTATCAACTACAGGTACATCTAAAAAAAATTAGAATATCATGAAAAAGTTCAATATTTTTCATCACTCATTTCAGAATGTGAAACCCACATATTATATAGATTCATTACAGATAGAATGAAACATTTCAAACATCTGTTGCTTGAAATTTTGGTAATTCTGAAATGAGTGATACAAAAATATTTAACTTTTTCATGATATTCTAATTTTTTGAGATGTACCTGTAATGGTTTCCTGATGCTGTTACCTTAGGAATTGGACATGCTCACTGGTGGCCATAACAGGACCAAACCATTTCATTCCAAACAGAAGATGACTAAAAGCTACTTTTCTCCAATTAAAACAATAAAAATACTTGGAAACTGTTTTTTTTCCCTTCCTGCATTATGTTGAGTTATACGCTACACAACGTGTGTGCATGGTTTGCCAACCCGACCCTCTGTTAAATGTATCCACTGGATATATTCTCTGGTCCATCTGTGCCACATCCCATTAAAAGTGATTGGGGAGAGCAGAATATTTTAAGATAAGCCAAAAGGTGATTAAGTAAATATTTTGTCCATAATATTAATTACGGTCTAGCAAAAGGCTAGCAGATGCTTCTTGCATTCAGAGCAGCTAAGCTATCCTCAGACCTACAGCCTCTTTGTCCTTAATAGGACGCTTTAAAGCCCATTTTTTTTCTGACCTGGAACAAGCAGTGCAGCATGAGGCTTTGCAAGATGGATCTGCCTGAGGAAAGAAAGGGAATCTGGCAAATCCATCTGCATTCCAAGTTTATTCCTTGAATGAAGTGAATGAATCAGTCGTGTACTGCCTGCTGATTTAACAATGGTGTGATAAATGAATCTCAGGTCGGTCCTTTCATACTGAAATGTACTGTGTCAGCATTTTGTTTCCTTCAGACAATAGCACATTATGCAGATTATTATTAATAAAAACAGACGGAGCCTGTTGATCAGTTAATGTGAGACAACAGGGACTCTCTCTATTCTGCTGATTCACAGTAGTTTACAAGTACCCAAGACTATCTGTTCATCCTCTCCTACATCGTTTCAGTCTGTAGTTCATTCTGCTAGGAGCTTGTTCAGGTCCATCGAGTTTCTTATTAGCAGCAGTGTGGGGCTGAATGCAGAGAGCCTATGAGGGTTGAAGTTTGTATTGATTATCAATAATTAGGTGACTCTTAAAATGTTTTAAATTTCTCTACAAATGAGCCTGCCTTATTTTCTCCACAGCCCTGATCTGTGTTCAAAGCAATTATTCACTTTGATTTTACAGTTTTATTCTTTTTCTCTGGGGCGATTTTGCACAGCGCTTAGTTACTTAAGTTTTTATGTTAAAGGCCATGGCGAGGAATTAAGCTATGGATATTTCTGTTTATTAGGTCTCAGGGCTCCACTGTTGTAGGGCTGTCATTAGTTACAGCAAAAGAAGAGTGTAAAAGGGTGAAAAACAATTATCTGATGCTGCAAGGAGAATATGATCAGCAAATGGAGATCCATTTCCTCATCTTATCAAAGCACACATTTTTTCTCAATATCAGTGAAGTTGAGCTTCTTACATTAATGAGAAAAGTTGAGTCTAGTATTGTAATTTACACAGACGGTGAAAGAAAAAAGCTAATTTTCATGGTTTGTAATTATTTATTTCCATTGAGGACATGTCAACCACCTGTGCAAATAAAAAAATGCAGACATGATGTCCATGTTAAATATAGCATAATGCAGGATCACTGACAGCCTGATAAACTGCATTGAATTAGCGGGTGTAACAATTCAACAGTGTCTTTGTCACAACTCGTGACAGTCATTAAAATATGTCTGATACATAAATAATAAGGGTATACATAAAAAGCTTAACCAAAGTGAGGGACATCTGAGCACTCCTGTTTTCAATAGCTGCTGTATTACAACAGCATCATAAAAAGGACACAGATTTTGGTTTTGGTCAAATATCTGTGAGTGCAGAGTTCATTCTTCTCTTTTGTAGTCAAATCCCTGAAAATGTACTCACAAAAAAACAAACAAAAAAAACAATGTTTTAGTGAAATTAACAGGGCATAGATTGTTTCATATTGGATTATGTTTTAGATGACATTTAAAGTTATTTTTAAGCCAATATTTCATATTTAAAAGTGTTGTGACCTATTTTTTTTTTTTTATTTTAGCAACATTGTTCAGTAAATGTGAAATAATTAAGTACAGCTCAGTGTACGCCTTACAATGTTGAATTGGTGGTCATACTTTAATATCCAAAATAGTTTTTATATGTACACCAAAAAATGTACATATCCATCAAATAAATTACAAAAAACACATTTTCGTACTTAAACATGGTTGTCAACACAACAACCAAGTTTCACAAGAGACAGAATGAAGCCTATCTAATCCTGACCCCTACTTACCAGGTCAGATTGCAGTATAAAAAAAAAGAAAAAAAAAAAAAAAGGCATGCTTGAAATAACAATAATAATTAAAAAAAACTAGCACATTTTAATGTATAAACCGCAGAGAAAAAGCAATCAGTCTGTTGGTCTTTTCCATTTCTGGGCTGGTTGAGGTTTCTGTGTCAAGTCAAATTCAAGCTATAGGCTCCAGTCCTGGTGGTGCCCTTCTGTCAGTTCCTTTAAGTTTCAGCTTTGCAGCCATTCTCCCATCCTGAAACCCAAAGACTTTCTGGATGCTGTCGGGTTGGTTCTTAAATAAGACCGCCAGATTACTTATTTGTCATCATTTTTGGTCAAATCTATGCTAATATAATCATACCCTCATAATAATATCCTCAGAGATAAACTTAACAGTCTACATTAATTCATCAGGTCCCTTCAATGTTAGCCCTGAATACCCCAGATGTTGTGCACACAGCATCCTGAAATGCTGTTACAAACAATCTCCTGAGTACAAGGCCACTATACACAAACAGACCCATTCTAACCAGCAATGTGACCTTAAAAGCTAAATTCAAAGAGTGTAGACTCCCTTAAGAGACAAACTTTTGGATCCAACTTTGTAAGAAAACAGCAGTCACGTCGAAAGAGTCTCATTGATGTGGCTCTGGGCCTGTTGTAATTGTGCCCTGATCGTTTCAGGAGGATTGCTGGAGTTATCAGGATGTGCACTGAATGATCAAACCTAATGGCATTGGGAGGCTTGCGCCCGGGCCCCTTATTTTTATTTTATGGCCTGAGATGGGGCAACTGGGTTAACCTCATCATGCAGCCAAGTCATTATTGCTTCTCATCTTCTCGGCCATTGATTGCTCCCAGCGTTTGGGAATGGGATCCTCCATATCATTGTCCCTAAATACCAGTATCAATCATGGATGAAGTGATAGATGCTCTGCTATTATACAAGGATGGATTTGCCTTTTGCAGGACTGGATCTGACTGCCTGTCATTTATAATCGACAATGTGCTACTCTTTTTTTTGTGCAAGCAAAAATACTAAGTTTCTAAACCTCAAGCTTAATTTGGTAAGATTTCCACTTACTCCATTGTGAAAAAAAAGAAAAAACTTTTTCAGCTCTTTTCTGCTTCATATGTAATGGTAAAAAGATAGTTGAGGATTTTTGGAGTCGGCTGTATGAGATACATTAGACTGAACATATGACACAGCCCCAAAGCTTGGCTCTGCATCGCTGAAGATATATATACACAAAAGATAGGGTGATATGTTGATGCAAATAGTGCTACCAATAAATAATGGAGTTTGAATTGTGTGTTCTGTTTTTGTGGCTTCTTTCAATCCACATTTCTATAAACTACCCAGTGTCAGTGTCATTTGTAGCAATGTGCAGCCCTAGCTTCAGTGCCAATGATTTCTGCACCAATTCAGAGCCAAGTTTTGTGGCTCTGGCATATTCTCAGGCTAATACCATGTACCATACAGCCCCACTTCAAAAATCCCAAACTATCCCTTTAATCTGGTGCCCAGTAGAAGCACATGCTTGCTACAGGGTTCTTTAACAGCAGTAAAGGGAGGAAACACTGTGTCTTATCTTTTTTGACAACAAAGCAGGTTCTTGCAGCCTTAATCCCAACTATATTCACTCTTTGATCTTTTGTCTTTCTGTTTGGGGAGCTTCTTTGTCATCTGAAGCTGTCTCAAGAGCCAACGAATGGAAATTCATGCAGAAGGATACAACATTTTTGCCGCCTTGATTTTGCATGTGTGGAAAGCTCTTCTCCTCTAAAACGCCCAACTCTCAAGTCTTGACAAAAAAGTGTGAAACATAACTCCACTTCTCTTCAACATTTGTGTGTGCTTCCTTGTGTAATGGCAGTATAGATGTTGCTGTTAATTTATAAGCTATGAAAGAGACAGGAGGATGTAGATAGTGTGAATTATCTGTCAGTGATCAAGGGTCAGAGTCAGACCGTGCAAACCACAAAGCTTGATGTATAATGGTCCACAAGTCAGAGGGTAGTTTACATGCTCATACATTCAGTTTCTTCTCTGTCCTGCTGATGCTTAAAACAGTACTCCAATATAATCACTGCTGTCATTTGGACAAGACCTTGTGTTTTTGTTTTTCATTTACCTAGTTAACAACAAAAGTAACAGCAGCAAAAAACAAATAATTGTTTCTTTAAACTGCCATAACTTGACACACCAGATGGAGCATCCAGTATATTCTGTAGAGAATATCTTCTACAAGTCCATTCAGATAACAGCCTATAGGAAGTGTTTGGGAAGGGCAGGACCTTTCAGAGCCATATCCGGCAGGTGATTGTGATAATCATTAATTTTGGGTTAATCAGATAATGTAGTGGAGTCAAAATATCCTTTCTATTGATAAATGCTTTCAGTGTGGTTTGTTTTTCATTTAATAAAGGAAGAAATGTGGTCCACATTTGATAAAACTGCTACTGAAGTGGTTAGTATCTATGCTAGTCCCCGTACAAGCATTGACTTTGTCTGTTGTCACTCTCAAGGTTCGTTCACACCGGACGCTACCTGTACTACCTTGGCGATCACTCTCCATGCAAAGTCAATGTACAGCCGCGATGGGGCGGGGCTAACCCTCCCATGACGCGACAGCTGGCGACAAGACGACCGCTTCACACATCCCACGATGTCAAAGTTAAAAAAAAGTTGATCTATTCAGGCGATGTCGTGCGTGGCTGTGCGGCATCAGCCAATCAGCGGTGTGTGTATGTGTGATGGTGCTGTTATTCATCCGGACTACAGGGCGGATGACTTCCGCATAGGCGGAACTAATCTCAGTGAGGACATTTGCAGACGGACCGCAGTAAACTTACAGAGGATGCTGCTGCATCATCAGCTGCAGAGTTTTGTGTTTGATAAGTGAGTGAAAAGGACACAGCTGGAATAATGTCCGCTTATACACCCTATTATGGGATATATGATACAATCCCGGTAAAACTCGAGCGGACGTGACGTCACCGAGGGACGGCCGACGCCAGGCGACCAAACAGGTAGGCTATTTATGGACGCGCGACGCTACCTCAGTGGGCGACGCGACTTTGGTAGCTGGGTCGCTTGCGGTGTGAACGCACCTTCATAGCTCTGAACTCTTCCTGCTAGTTGGACAGTGCTGCTTGTGGCTGCGTACAGACACTGTAGATTAGAGCTTGACAAGGTAGATCTGCCCGATCACAGGCATTAAGTCAGGTGGATCCAGCTGCAGAGTAGGGTATAAACTGTCCACCAACTTTAATGAATGCACACAAGATATAACATAACAGGTCAGACTTGTGGTTGGAATCTATTTAAAAATGAAGCCACTTTTACATAAAAATATCAAAGATGTTGTATCCATAGACACCATGCAAATGAATGCCTTTACCTGTGCAGAAGAATATGATTTTTAAAACTTCTGAGTGGAGAAGAAAAGGAGAAAAACCTCAGTTTTCAAAAATACCTGTATAGTTGTGGACATAGCCTCAGATATGCTTGGATGGGGGGCAGAAGCTAAATTGCATAGCTTGGGGACTTTTGAGCACAAGACGTTTATAGCAAGGTCAAAGTCTCATTACTGAAAGGGATAATTTTTGAAGCAAGGTTGTATAAGGTACATGTTAATATCACAAAAACAGTGGCAGAGTCATTTCAAGCAGCAACAGGTACTATAAACAGGGAGAGAGGGAGAAATTTTGATGTCAAAGACATTTTTGTCTGACTCAGGGAAGTGCTCTATCACATGAGGAAGACATATTTCACATGCTAAAGCATATATAGTTCTCAAAAAGCATAATGTTAGCTCTAAGTAAGGTTGATAAAGTAATTAAAAAAATTACCACTGTCATAGTCTTCAATGGTAACCCATGGCTAGTGCCGCTGATCATGTGTGCATTTTTGTTGTTGTCAATTCATTTATTAGATAATCAAATAATCATGAAATAATCTGTCTTAAAAATAGTAATAATCTAGCATTTGATATTTTCCAACAGCACTTTTTTTTATCTCACTTTGATTTCGTGTAGACTCATGCTGAACATGTGGCTTAGCTATAGAACAGTGTGTTGGATCAGCATGGGGCATCTCAAGGGTTTGAACTTCAAAACCTCATGGAGACCATGAAAAGTTTATCCACTGGTGTCCAAGGCTCCATATAGAGACATTATCCAAACCCATAAGGACCATGTAGAGACAGCATTAAAGGGATATGTGCATACCACTGCCCGCTTCCTCCTCCTGCCGCCATAAGCTGCTTACAGAACAACAATAGGTTTAGTTTGCATTGCAGATGAGAGGGCCTCCAAGGACACAATCTAATGAACATGTAGGTCATTCCGGATGTGTACAGTAGCATTAACCATTGAGTCTGCTCCACCACCTCCTGCTGAGATGATTGCGGTTTAAAGGTGAATGGGGTCCATATGGGGGTTAAATGCTTTAATAATGTAACAGGGGATGCATGTGAATAAACAGTGATGCACTTTAACAATGTGGGCGCGCAATATGTCAATGAAACATTATTGTGTCATCAGATAAGCCGCTTGTGAATGTGAGATTTGCAGGATAGAAAAAGCAATCAAGATACAGTCATTACAGTAAATACATGAAACTGATGTCATAAAGATGTATTTTTAGTTGGAGGATGTTTTTATGAGTCCTTCTATTAGAGTATTCTGTTAAAGCTCTTTGACAGTGGTAGTTGCCTCTGATCAACATTTAGCTATGTTTTCATGTATGTAACTGCAATCACTGGATTTTAATTAATGATGGGAAGTAAACTACAAGGAAACACTGATGTTATTGATAGTTCAGTCATATTGTCATTGTCATACATATAAAACCAAAATCAATTAATCAATTTGATACAAGCAGCACCTCATATGGAGCCTGGTAGTACATTCTTCACACTGAGGAGCAGGTAGAGGAAGGTCCCTTTCATATCTGAAACCCTGAAATGTATTTTTTTTTTAAAAAGACTGACTTAATGTTAACAGATTGACCAGAGCCTTATTGTTATTATATTATAACAATATTGATGGATCTGAACTCATGTTACCAATTCATTTCCTGTTAACCAGTTTAACATATAACAGCAAACATCAGTTAAGATAGCCTCTCTGATATGGTCATTTAGCCATTAGCTATATGTAGTATGATGTAGGGCTGTAAAGTCCAAGTCGACTGGTCGACTTATTGGTCGATGCATGCTCAGACGACCAAAATTCTGATTGGTTGACCAAATGTATCAATTTATATTTTCCCCTGCAGTATATGGTTCATTTTATCAGGAGAAATGTATCAAGTGAACCGTTTCACAGGTAACAGCCTGTCTTTTAATGTATTTATCATTCATTTCAATATCAATATTATATTAAGAAATTTTCAATATTCTAGTCTAATAATCCTTTATTCGTTTTATAGCTGCATGCCGCTGCTGCATGCGCTCCGCCCACTGCAGCGGCTGCATCCCTCACCCAGTCCGCGCTGGATTGTATGCCTCATATAAATATCCAAATGCAAAAACGACATCACAGATGGAATTGTCAATTTTATTTCTGAGGGTATGAGGCCCATTGGTGTCATGGAAGGCCAAGAAAAACATTGGAACCTGGATATTCAGTGCCAGCGCGCCACACAATTACGCACGCACATACGGCAAAATACAAGGGAGTAAAAAAGAGAAAGTTTCTGAGTTAATAGATAAAGATAACAGATGTGGACGTCTCTTCGAATGGAGTCCTATATGACAGTGACTGCCCATTTCATTGATGAAAACTGGAAAGCAAAGAGTCTTCTGCTTGAGAGAGGTAAAAAAGGAGAGGCGGACACGGGAAGAAACATCGCTGCGGATTATATGAACTTGCCGATGCCTCAAAGGTCGAGCAGAAAAAAAGTGTCTGTTGTAGTGAACAACGTGGCTAATATGGAACTCTGTATGGAAACACTTAAGGAGTCCCATGAATGGTTTAAGATGCAGGGCATTTGGAGGTGCGCCGGGCGCGCCGGGCACACTCCCGCCGTGGCTGCAGCGCGTCATGTTCTGGCGCATTTTAATAAGGGGCACAAAGCCAAAACTGGGCTAAAACAGAAGCAGAAGCAGGTGCTGATGTAAGTTTAATCCAGCAGCAGCACGTCATTTTGTGGCGCATTTTAAAAAGGGACAGACCCTTTTTGTTGAAATGTGTGGCGTCCTTCTAGGTGTCTGAATGATGGACACCTGTGCACATCAAAAATGTCTGAAAGCATTCAATAAATTGAATAACTTTATAGAAATAGATGATCAGTTACTCAGTATAAAAATGATAGCAGCAAATGGTAACAAAGCTGATAGGAGCTAGACAATTTGGCAAATTTTGCATGGATATATGAACTTGACACAAGCAAATTTGTGGAGATTTTTTTTTTTTGGCAAATAGGAGGAAACCCACATTTTCTGAGTGATAACACAGTGGGAAATATCCACAAAGAATGGATTGCTCCAGCTAGTTGCACCATCATTTGCGCAGAATTAGCTCATTCAATCTGCCCAGTTTAAGCGCTTTATCCTCAAAAGAATTTGCTCTAATCATATGCAGGTGCGAAAACGCCCACACAGTTTGGCATCTGAGCACACTTTGCGCCTCTGACTGCAATAATTCCTGTGGCATAGAGGTGGGTTTGTCCCTGCAAACTTTGAGAGATTGACATCTCCTTTACACTGTGCAACAAAAGCAAACAACGGCACAAGAAACTCAAAACATCGATCAACGTCTTCATCTTTAATATACGCCTTTATATTAAAATCCCGACCGGACATGCGTGTCACAGTTTCTGCCCAACCGCACATCGTTCTGAAGTTTCCAGGGCTCTCAAGTCTCACACACTCAGCGTATGAGACACACATTTGAACCTTTTCGCTCTCTCACTTGATATTTCTCCTGCTTTGTAATTTATTGCGTAGTGCCCACCAAGTAACACCTCTTTTCGCGAATGTGTAGCAAGACACTGTTAGCAGCACAGAGCTACATGGGAGCCAGACATATCAGCCAATCAGAAAATAGCTCTGCTGTATCTGGGTAAGATTCTGTCTGTATGAGCAGAGGATTCATGCTACATGCACAACAGGAGTGCATTATCACACGATTGCACTGAGTTATCTCATCATTTGATTTTGTTGCTCACTGATTAATGAAATTTATTTTATTTAGGAAGTAAAACAGTGAGAGCCATTCCTCCACCACACTGTCCATTAAACACTGAACAGTGAAACAAAATCTGATCACACTGACTAACAAATTGTGCTTACCAGGCGTCACGGTAAATTAAAATCTTCAATATTTAGTTTAAGTCTAATTTTGAACATGAGAAATGTTTTAATTTAATTAAGCTTAAAACCACACATTTTTGGTTTGATAGAGCATGGTCAAATGTTAGAGGTCAAAATATAATACAATTAAAATAATCATTCAACAATTTGTATCATAATGTTGCATCATTATTTGACAAATATACAAACATTGCAATGTAACAATATGACCCATAAAGTAATTGTGGGGGCAAAGAGTACTATACCTGAATTAAACCAATTTTAATTTTAAAACAGGATTATATCATACAGATGGTTATAATCCTCTATAAACTATCATACTCAAAGGTCAGCACATCGTTTTCCATTTCAGTAATAAAACTATAGAAATTGCTTTGTATTTCTGTCTTGCTTCAGGTGAAATGTTGCTGATTTTGTTCAGTGAGTACATAAAATCGTCTTAAATCGATCAAAGGCCCCAGAATCGTATTGAATCGATATCAAATCATGGCAGACTTTGTGATATCGGCAAATATCTCATTGTTGTCCTAGGAATCGATATTGTATTATATTGTCTTGAAACTGATTTCCACCCCTATGAACCACGTGATACATCCTCATAAGCTTAGTCTCATTATTTATTTCTGTTCATTGTGCATGCCAAGCAAATCCATAGTTGATGCCAGAAAAAACTACTATTGAATGACTGAATGGTGTTTGTCTTTGTAACATTTTTTCATACTTTAATTTGATGAAAAAAATCTATGAACCAACAAAGAAAGGTGTTTTATCAGTAGAAATAATGTTTGTGTCCCACAGCAATGATATTCCAATTTATTTAGGGTTAGTCATATAATGTAATCCCTGCTTTCTTAAATGTTATGATACTTTGTATCCCCTCTGTTTTTTTTCCTTAAGTCCTAGCACTGACTACAGGAATCTTACTGTCAGACCCTTTTTGTTGAAATGTGTGGCGTCTTTCCAGGAACTGCACAGACACTGGAAAAGCAAAAAATGGAGGAGAACAAGGGGCAGCTATAAGGGCATTTTACTGCATAAATTACTTCTCAAAAACTATTTAAGCTAAATAGAGCTAGCCCAAGAAGGTGACTGTTAGCCAGAGGCAGACAGTGTCTCTACTGATCCAGTACCAATGGGATTGCATTAAAATCACATTCAAACAAGGTCTTCCTGGGGCCCAGAGATTCTATGGGCTGGTCTACAAAATGCCAAGCTGCAGTTATAATAATATATTTATTGAACAGAGTAACCCTTAGAT
Source organism: Scarus forsteni (assembly GCA_036419115.1). Taxonomy (NCBI): domain Eukaryota; kingdom Metazoa; phylum Chordata; class Actinopteri; order Labriformes; family Labridae; genus Scarus; species Scarus forsteni. Next base: position 7,527,544 of record JAZDUH010000011.1, on the reverse strand, counting down.
TAACTACATTAAAGTGTTTGTCCTGCTTCCTGTTTCTGATCTCTCAGGAGCAAAGATCATAGCCTCTTGGTCAGACACATCTGTCTATCTGTCTCATTATCTATGAATTATGACAGCATAATGTGCATATGTGAGGCACACTGGCCACAGGTCATAACAGAAGCATAATTGCACAACTTTTTGTTAGCGGGTGGTGAGAGTTTCCTCAGATCAATACTCGGTGCACACTGATGGTTTGAGCAGGATGGGGTTTGCCTACGCAGCTTTTGGGATATGGCTCTCTTGGGAGGACATTAAGTAAAGACCCACCCAGACTTTCATTTTCCCTCTCTCCACCTCCCACCCCACAACCCCCCACTGAATAAAGCTTTAGGCAGTCAAAAAGCACTTATATCCTCCCCTGCCCACTGCTCCATGCTACTCCCTAATGCACATCTACAGACCAGACCACAATTAAAATTTCAAAACAAATTTCAAACCTGCTGTATTATTCAAGAGCGCCAAAGCTGCTGCTGCATCCAGAGACCATGCCAGAGACAATAGAGGGTGGGGTCACATGTTTCATATGTCCAACTGTTTAGCCAAGCACTAAGGATAAAGGCTGACAGAGAGAAAGCTCTGTTGTTATTTTGATTGCCAACATGTTTGGAATCAACAAGTCTGTGTGTTTTTTTATTACAGCATGTGATTTACTGCACCAATTAAATCACATGTTGGCTGCTGAGGAAGATATTCAGCTGTCCACAGTAGCTCTAACAACATGTTTAAGTAACACCATAAAGGGGTACTAATCAGGTTTTGCTGAACCTATAGGTGAAATATCTGACAAGACCTTTCGCAGACTCAGGACTAACGTGCCATCATTAATTCAGTGGACGCAGGAAAACAGGCAATCTCAGTATCTACTCTCATGTTATCTTATGTCAAGTCATTGTCTCTAAGTCAAACCAATTTACATATGGCAACGAGCATGCAATATTTTAATCCATGTATCATTCAATCCACTGGTGGGGGAAGTACTGTCAATAGGCTGTAATTTTGTGCATTTTGGAGCCTTAAAAGGAACTGTATAACCTGACACACCTGATGGATGGCTAATATATTCTATGCATAGCAGCTTTTACAAGTTACTTCTAAGGTTTAATTTTGCTCCCTGACGTATTAAAAGATTTACTCCAGGACTTTTTTTTTAATGAGTAATATGGTAAAGTTTAATGTTTTCTTAAAATATTCACAAATTCTGATTCCTAGAACACATTCATAAACCACCAAAAACAGGAGCAACTTTTTTTTTCTTTTATTGCAAAAACAAACAAACAATACAGACAGAGACAAAGACATATGACAGGCAAAGTTACATAACAGAAAACAGAGAAGAAATAAAGTAAAAAAAAGTACAAAAAAGGAGTGAGCTCTTTGGTGTGTATGATATGTGTGCACGTGTGTATAAGTGGTGTGTGTGTGTGTCTTTTTTTTTTTTCTTTTACTCCAGGACTTTTGAATTGGGGTTGTATAAAGTGTATGTCAGTAGTTTAGACCAGAGATCTCCAACCACTGACTGGTATTTGACTGGTATTAGCTGTTGAACATTTGTTACTTCTCTATGAAATAACACAAAAAATATATTCTGCTGCTCTTTTTTGAACAAATACGCAGATTTTTCACATAAGTATCTTGCTTTATCTTGTTATATCTTCAACAAGAATGATTGTGACAACCACAAACATCTAATCTAGAAAAGAAAACAAACTAGTCCTCCTCAGTCCTCAGCCATATTGTCATTTTGACCATAAATATTACTCCTACCTTTATTTCATCTAAATATTTGGATTCCTTGACCATGAAAACATACCACTAGCAATTGGATTCGTAGTGATATCTATTTTAGTTCAGTAGTTATTCACAGAAATCACATTTTTTGCAATGGCAGCCAGACGCTGATCCGGATCAACACCAAAGTCGAAACAGTTCTTCCTTTTCCCATGCTGAACATTTCCTGAAAATTTCATCCAAATCTGTCCATGACTTTTTGAGTTATTTTGTTCACAGACGGATGGACAGACAGGCGGACAGATGGACAAACTCTCCCAAAAACATAACCTCCTTGGCGGCGGTAATGAATAGAAGAGAAATGATTGATCTTGAGTGATTTATTTTCTTTTGTAAAAAAAAAAAGATGATAAATCCAGATATTCAAAAGACTGTGATGACAGGTTGTTCTTTTATGCAAAATACATTTAAGGTTTTCAAATTCTGGAGTTAATTCTGGAGTTTGGTGTGGGTGGGTCATTTTTGACTCCTTGCACAAGGGGAGTGTACATATTGCTAAGACAGCAGGAGGGTTACATTTTTTGCCAGTTAGTGTTTGTAAATTGCACAAAGTTGACTGTTTAGCTCTGAAAGTGGAAGAAAATCATCCCTCCAGAAACTGAATTTGCCCTTCCCTGCATCCCTCCTAATGAGTACATTTTGGTTGTTTTCTTGAGAATTGGACTCACTAATGTCATTATCTTGTGATAACATTGCAGACTTCATTATAATGAGTTAATTTCAACTGTTTTCTTCAGATTGTAGGAAATAAACATGTTTTCTTAACTTAATGTTCGTAATGAGTTGAGAGCTCAACGGAAAGACTGGAAATTACCCATTATCACAGAAAAACAAAGTAAGGTACTGTAAAATGGTGGGATGCTCACTTAAGGCTTTTGCTTTCTGGAAAACTGTCATCAGGACACCAGGTAAAACAACTTGTATCCCACTATCAAACAATATAAATGATCCAACAAGATATCCGGGTGTTACAAAGCTTTCTCATACAATTTAATCCTTGCCTACTGCTAGATAATTTGATGCCATGGGTTTAGCTCCACCCACAAACATGTCAGCCCTGTGCCCAAACACACAGCTGTCCTGTAAAGGGGGCTGGATGCCTTTTTAAAAAAATCATGTGACAATGCTAGTAGAAACAATGTCTGAAATGAAAAGTACCTTCAAATAAGCAGACTTTCTTTTACATAAGGGCATTAGGGTCAAGTGTGTGACAGATGCAAATGCGGGGAAGAGAAACAGTTTTTTTTCTGTTCCTCATGATTATTGTCAGCGACTATTTTCAAGAGTTAAAGGGACCCTTATTTAGAGTGTTTCGTTAAAGCAAGAAAAAAGAATGAGGCTGTTCATTAAATCTAACATAGAGTGCTTAAAAAAATATTTGACTACCTGTCATAAAAATAGAAAAGATGTTTAGAAATATTAAAAACAAAACTTGCCTAAAACTGAAAATATAATTGTTATTGGATATACATGCTATAAAGGTATGATGAATTCAAACTGAATTCACCTTTTATACCAGCATTTGCACCAGCTTACTGGACTTCAGCAATTAATCAAGCCTACCATTCAACCACTGAGAGTTTTTCTTTTTTAGTTAAGGAATACAAATCAATAACTATCATTTGACATCATAATCAATAAATAATACATACTTTTCTTTCTCTGTTTGCCTTTCTGTAAACAGTGAAGTTTTGAATTTTCGGACGACAAAAATAATTAAATTTTATCATTAAAATAATCTTTTGAGTTGAAGAGCTTCTACATATGTATTAACCTTTACAAAATACACAACGCCTTTGGTAATTGCCAATACTGATTCTATAGGGCGGCAGGAACATAAATATTATCTCGGGTGGGGGTTTTAAAATTCATATAACCACTTGAGAATGAATTTTTAACCATGCAATTGCATCCTAAAAGGCCCAGTTGGCACCAACAACCACATCATATGAAAAGTCCCTTAAATTACCTTTCCATCCCATTCTGATGCTTGGTTTGCACTTCGGCAGGTTGTTTTTACCATTTCTAAGAGCCTTAATGCAATGAGCTATGTAGCTATTTCAATTGCAGAGCAGATGAGTACCTATTTTAGCATTGTTGCTGTGAGTAGAAGAGAGCAAGGCCATTTGATTGCCACTAATGTGTTGTGTTCTTTTACATGTTAAATGGTATGATTACTGTCGCTGTAGATGGTCAGTCAGTCTGAGCTGTGGTGGGGCTGTCTTGATGTTTCTTCATTGACCCCACAGTCTTGACAGCACTCATGTGTAAACAGTGTAACCTAAAAGGAGTTTAAACATCCTCCTCTTCTCTTCATTTCACTTTTCTTCTCAAGGTGCATAGCGATAAGAAGATCCGCCTCCTTTCATTATATCTTTCTCCAGCTTGGCCCTAATCCTCTCCTGTACTCCCTGAATGTGTCACACAACAGAATATTTCTGGTTGGCATGGGAATCTTTACAGATTGAATCATTAGCTTCACTCATTCTTAGGGGTCAGAGATCAGCCGCACACATCCAGATGACTGAGCTTGATTGCAGTAAAATGTCAGATTCATGGGGATGTTGATGAGCTGAGGTAGAGTTGCAGTTACACCGGGCCTTGGCGCGTGGCTCATCACACAGAGCTGTCGACTGCTATATTAAGCTGCTGTCACTCTCGGTGGCGTACAGTCTCTCATTTCTGAGAGGCCACCCGTGCTGTATGTGTTGGTTAAAATAGGTCATTCCACCTCATTACTCTGTGTTGGTGCAGAGCACATTTAAGGATGGTGTATGACTGGTAGAGGTTTGTTGTAAATGAACTTTGCTGTCTCTTCATGCCAGTGCGAAAAATAACGAAATGTGGGGGGTGCTAAAGGTTTTTATGCAATGCAACTAATGACTATTTCTATTGTAGACTACTCATCAATGATTGAACCTGTTAGTTGACCAGTCAGATGGTGTTGTGATTTATTGTTGTTTGATTATTGTGATTATTATTGTTCTTATTATCTTTATTGTTCATTACCTCCTCTTTCTAAATAAAGATGTGTTATTTTACACAGCTTTTTTTAATTGGCTTTAATTGATTAACACAAAACATTTCTCAGGATTTAAACAAAACAAGTGTTAATGGCTTTTTTTATTGTGGCACCTGGACAATCCTCACCTATTGAGGAAGTACCTGGTAACTGGGTGATTAAGCATATGCTCTTAACATCAGACAGTGGTCTCCTGTCTGTGCTTATTTTGCTCGATTTCAGTGAAGCTTTTGACACCACTACTCATCAGTGGTGAATTGTTGCGAGTCCTGTTTATCAGATCAATACCAGTTTGTACACATACACTTTAAGTCTTCTGTCCACACTTAAATTATCTATTGATTTCCTCAAGGTTTTATGTTAGGCCCTGTTATTTTGTCTTCATGTATGTTTAAACTTGGTGGTATCAAGAGTAAACACACAATTGAACAACTGTTTGTTTAAAAAAATCAGCTATCTAAACTACAAGCTTGCCTTAAGGCCACTGGAATCTGGATGGCCAGAAGTTTTCTTCTCTTGACTGAGACAGAACTAGGATTATTTGGGCTTGCCCCCAGACACCTGTAATAGGCTTAGACTGCGAGTAGATCTGGCACACTGAGCTCCTCCCTTACCCCTTTATCGGACCAAAACTCTCTCTCCCTCCTCTTTCTCTTCTTCCTCCTCTTTTTGTTTTCTCATGTCCTGTTCTCTGAATCATTGGTATGGACAGCCTGCTGCTGTGGACCTAAACAGCTTCAATTACTCCAATCACAAACCTGTGGTCTTTCCTTTAGCCAATACTATTATCATTACAGCTCCTAATATAAACTACAGAATGATCAATTGTTGTGAATGCATGGTGGTCCCTGCAGTGACCACCAACTTCAGTCCTTTCCACCACATAATCAAGCAATTGCTATATCCATGGCTACTATTGATTATACCATAGTTGTCATTGATTATACCACCATAATAAATACCTTTACAACCATATCTCGAATGGTTTATCCTCTAATAAATGTACATTCAACAGAGAAATATGATGAGGAAAAATTCATGGTCCATAAATTTACTGCTATCCTCGGTTTTCATTTTAGTCCTTTTCTCTCTGCCCGCCTCTGAATCTTTCAACATCTCTCTCGGAATAAAAATTAGGAATTGATTGTACAAATTTATGGACAAACAAATAAATAGAAATAGTTAAAGAAACCAAAGGTAAATCAAATAATATTAACTAAATGAATAAAATGAAAAGTAAAAGAGCATGGTATTGACCTACTCCTTTGCAAAACATCTTGAGATAAAATTTGTAATGGTTAGGCACTTTACAAATACAGATTGATTGATAATAAAGCAGAACCTTATTAAAGTGCTCCCTCAAGGCTGAAAAAACATGTTCTTGCTGCAGCATAAGTCCTCCTTGCACCTCTCTGGTTTTGTCAACCTGCCATCCCCATTAGCTGTAGTGTAAAAAACTAATTGCCTTCACAGCTTCCTGAGCTGTTATCATCTTGTCACTATTGATTTCCTGAATAAGCCCTCAGACTTCTGCTGTGTGTATTTGCACTGTTTGACTAAAGATAAAAGGTTGATTGCATATGTTAGATTTTCTGCTGCTGTGATTAGACTTTTTGTGTTGAGCACTCAAATCATTCTTTAAGTAACCAAAGTTGCTCATTCCTGCCCTATAGCCTCAGGAAGTGCTGCGTAGGGAAAACTATATTAGATACAGAAACAGTTTCCATTAGCAGTTCCTTCTTCCTGTTTACCCGTCTCTGATGTAACATCTTGGCTTATTTTTGCCACTTGTTCCTAGAAACTCGATCAAGATCATGTTACACCAGGTCCAATCTGTGATTCAAGAAATGTGCATATTTGGCCAATCCCAGCATTTGACCAATCTTGTGTTGACTGGAAACAATTAGAATTTAAATACAAGTTCATAATTTGAAACACTAAGGGACATACAGCATGTCGTTGAAAGAGAGGAAACTATGGGGTGCTGGTTTGGGGGAGTGGTTAGCAACCATGCACAGCCCGCATACATACTTCTGCTGGTCCAGGTTCGAAACCAGCCTGCAAACAACTTGTAGAGTGTCTTCCCCTACTCTCTCACCCCCTTTTCACAAGCATATCCACTGTCTCTCTCCTATCAAAATAGGCACAAAATGCCCAAAAAATACATTTAAAAAAAGGAGAGGAAACTATTTGAGCTGGAGGCTGGTGCTGTTATGGAGGAGGACAAAACAAAATAGATAGTTGTTGTTTGGACGTCTGAAAATGAGATCAATGGGAGTCAAAGACATTCCATCTACAAATGGAGGCTGAGGGTCTCTATTTAAAAATATTTTAATTAAGAGAGTCGGACTTTGAATATGTTTATTTGGACAGGGGCAGTGTTGCATGGAAAATGCATACTGAGAGGACATTGTGGCTATTAAGAGAGAAATGATCTCTTAACAGACTCAAATAAAATGAAGTGGTGCTGTTTCACAACTCCAATAAATTTCCTATAGCTTTAGGTGATTGATGGAAGTTTTTTTCTCTTCATTCCTTTGCATAACTGCTCCCTCACTCTTGTTTACCCCTTGCTCTTCCCTAACTCCCTCTATCCTCCAAGTTCAGATCAGGCTTCAGCAGTATTTTATTATCATTTTTGCTTCAATAATGTTAAAAATGTGCGTCTTAAGATCCCAGTGGTGTGATTCCATTTCTAAAGCATAAACAGAGTAGGTTTTATTCATCAGATCCTTTGATAAATAAAGATTTAGAACACTGAGTCTAACAGAGAGTGGCAAATTTCTTTTCCTCTCTAAGTTTTCTGTCAAGACAGTCATGCTCATTTGATGATTGAAGGCCTTAGTGTTTTACCTGAACAAAAGTCTTTTGTCTTTTCATGGAGGCTCTGACATGGCAGCTACCCCAAAAAGACATGGACTGTAGTCATAAAAGTAGAATATTCCTCTAGCTTTCAATACTTTAATGTCATGTAAGCATTGCTGATTTGTGTAACGCATAACTGGTCATTTGTTTTAATTCAGACATTATTATTTAGAGAGCACATTTCATGCAGGAAAATTTAGTTTCCTTTTTTTTTAGTAAGGGTTGATTTAAAATTCATAAATCAGCAATCATTTATCCATAAAAATGCAATTGTGCCAAATTTCATGAGACACATTACATAGCAAATAAAGATGATGGAAAAAAATAAGGAATTTCAAGTTATACAAACATAGTAAAGGGTACAATTGCCAATGCAATCAGAACTTCAATATGGAAGAGAGGAAAGGTAAATTTTGATTTTATTTTTAAAGCTTGAAACAGAGGTGATGGACCTCAGGTCAGGTCGGTGGTAACTTAAGGCCTCCTCTCCAGACACATATCTAATCTGAGGCACAGACACAATACCTTCATCTGATGACCTGGGGGGTAAGGGGAGGGTTGTACACATATTATACCTTCAAGTTCTGGATATGAGCCTGTGGATTTGAAGTTAGACTTTTATCATCTGTTATTCTGTCTACCCAGTCATTTTGCAAAGTTAAACACTCTGCTCATTTCTAGTTTTAGGTAAATTACAGACCAGACTTGAGCCTTTTATTTCAGAGTGTGAAACCATCAGAGGATTCATATCATCACAGAGTTTTCCCACTCATTTTCATACCTGCATGGAGCAGCGGCGGCACCCATAGCGCCATCACCCTGGTTAGCTTTAAGCACATTGCCCACTGATTGCACTAATCCAATCAGATAGATCAGGTGTGCCAGCTGTCACAATGAGACACTTGGCAGTAACTGTGGAGAAAGGCAGGCTGTGTAACAGCCGGTGAGCAGCCATGCAGAGAGGATGTGTCCTGTTAAATAATCCATTAAGACTTCTTTTTTTTTATTTTACGTCACCAGCCTTTTTAGAAACATCCACATTTAACAAACAGAACAGCAAAAGGTTTTGTCAGGATTTTCCTCTATATTTTTAATCTTTGCTCTCCTGTTTCCCCTCTGTGTCCCAGAAAACAACATGGCCTTGTGCAAGCAGAAGTGGCAGATTTGGAGCCGCCAAATGGCCCTGGAGATGTTACCCACCTCAGTGTTTTTCATACAAGACCAAGTCACGATTTCTGCATGTTGTTTCTTTGTTGTCAGAGGGGGAGGTGATTTCACCTTGAATGTCCTGACTGCTCCCAACCCCTGACTTCAAAGAAAAAAAGGTATCAAACAGCACAGAGAAAATGTGTACTCTGTTTTTAGGGCCTCATGAGCATTTCTCATGAGATAAAACTCAAATCTTAGCATGTGTTCCTTTCAAGTCAAACAATATCAAATACACCCATTGTGAGCCAATAATGGTCATAGAAATCTCATATTAAGAAAAAATGTGCCTAAAAAGTTAATGAGTATTCAGGTCTAGATTTCCTGTGATGTTAAAAATCTGCCAGTAAAGTAGACAAAATTAGCTTGAAAGGGTAAAAAAACCCAAGAGCACTTTAATCAGATTAAAAACCTATTAAAGTAGGAATCTAGTTGAATTGTACGTCAGTAATATACTGTATGAATTGATGGATCAGTGGCTGCTTTAAGGGTCTTTAAAGCATGAAAGTGTCAAACCATCATGCATTTGCCTCCATAAACCCCACACAGTAATACAATTACAAAAAATAAATACATTAACTAATAACTTATCAAAATTTCCAGTGATCATGAGTGATAATATGCCCCACTCTTGAGACCTTGTTTAAATATCTATGTCTCATCCTAAAGCATCTCTAATACTTTTTTACAGATTTTTCTGTCATGCTAATATTAATATATAATTCACTCTCCATTTGTGAATTACACATGGAAATATCAATGTTGGACATAGATAAATACTTTTAGAAGTACTATTTTGGTATTGATTACTCTGTTAAAACATCAATAACAACAAGTTCAACAGAATGTTTATCTGTGAAGAACAGACTGTTTTAGTCTGTGTCTCTTCCTCTCCATGCCAAGGCAGCAACACTCTCTGTCTCATGTGACTGTGGAGACCAGTCAGACGAATCAAACAATATTCACCAGCAAGCTTGCACACAAATACATAACTCAGTTTAGTGAGGAATTAGAGGAGGACTGTCAGAAAGACAACAATTTACGCTGAATTGATTATGTTTAGTTTACATATACTTCAAAATCAGTGCAATATAGGCCTACATGTCTTATATAGTTATTTTATTTGAATTTGTAGTTACAGAATTATTGATCTTTTATTTATTTCATTTTTTTTCAGAAAAAAGTGCTATTAGTCACCTTCCATATAGGAAAATTGGTTATAAAAAGTACAAAAACTTGTAATCAGGACATTGCAATATTCTTTAAATTTGTGGTAGAATATATACTGTATTTTTTTAAAATATATCCTATATTTTTTTTTTTTTGGACTAAGACTTTAAGCTAAACTTGAAGATCTGATGGTCTAGATTTTAGAGTACATGTTTCCACATGTTGGGGCGTTGGTGGCGCTTGGTCAGTGATCGGGAGGTTGCAGGCTCAAGCCCAGCTCCGGGCGACACATGGCGATGTGTCCTTGGGCAAGACACTTAACCCCAAGTTGCTCCCACTGCTGCATCAGTGGAGTGTAAATGTGCATGAAAGGGCGTGAATGTGTTAGAAATACTGATGGATAACTAACATAGAAACTCAGAACCATCAGTGAGTGAATGTGAGAGCGAATAGGTGTGAATGGGTAGGTGTGACCTGCGATGTAAAGCAGCTTTGAGTAGTCCAAGACTAGAAAAGCACTATATAAGCTCAAGTCCATTTACCATTTACCATTTCCTTTAAATGCTTATGGTTAATCAAAAATGTCACACATTCAAAAACATTAAACTTACATTTAAAGAGATAAACACTGTCTGTATTGCAAAAACAACTGTAAAACACATTTATATCATGTTAATAAAAAAACATTAAAAACTACTAGCATTTCCTTGAACTACTGTGAACTGTAGGTATCTTTTGGGTGCTTATGGCAAAGTGAAACACAAATAACCGAGAGACAATATACATAAAGTCTGAAAAAGTGAAACTTCTCTTTTGGAAGCAAATAGATTTTCTTTTTTTCCGTTTTGTATTCAAACAGCATGATGATGGCAAATTGAAGGCAGCACTGAGTTCCAAAACAATGCAATTTACGAAGACATCCACAATCAGACAACATGCACACATCATTACGAGAAGAGGCTACAATTCAGGCAAGAGATTTGCTGCAGGTGGCTGGGTAAACCAAAATGAAAGGTTACTTAAGGACTCTGACACAAAAGCAATGAAAAGGCTGAGTGACCACGGATAGCTCAAAAGACCATGGTGCAGACATCTCTTGTTTCCAGGTTCATGCATGAGATTTGCAGTTTTCCTCTGAGGGAGGCTATAGCTGCAAGTTCTGAGATTTATAATTTAGTACTGGTATTAAATTTATTTCTTTACTTTCCTTTTGTGCTTTTTAATATTCATGTTTATATGTTCAGAGGTTTTTTCTCTGTTTTGAATTTTTTGAAACCATTTGCTGTTTGTTGACCTCTTAGATTTGCTTTACAAACCTTTTTTTTTTTTTCTTTTCTTTCGTTTTACATATGTACATACAAGAAGGACCTATAATATCTCAGCACTGTGACAGGAAGACATATTATGAATAACAGCATCTGATAGCTTGAATTAAGCATTACTTGAAAAATACTATGCTGGATTATTTGTTTCTCCCAGCTGGTTTGTCATTCAGTAATAACCGCATCTATGCAGATTGAACATATGGATTTATCTTACCTTCAGGGAAATTGCTCTGGTACATGAAGTCATTTACTGTACACTCATGCTTGTTACGTCTTCCACTCTGTTGGAAATTGCACTCAAGGTTGATAACATCCTGAAGATTGCCACAGGCGCTGTGGACGTGCACAAACTTCTCTTTCTTATACAAATGCACTGTTCAGGTTTTCTTTCTTTTCAACGATGGTCTGCACGTTTGAACTCTCGATGACACGATTTCTCCTCGTATCAGACTGTTTGATAGATACTCTGTTGGACAGACAGAAAGAATACAGGGTGGAAAAAAAAGAGCCATTTTTGAATGTGGATGGAGTGAAAAAAGCAAACAAACAGAAATTGGGACAGAAAGTGTGTTTGCCCGAGGCTGTGCTGTGACTCTGACTACCTTCCTCTTCCTCACACAACACTTAGTGAGTTACCCTAAAGGTGAAACATCCAAGGGCGTCTGAGCACACAGCAGCAGAAGTGTAAGGGAGTGACTTTGCATGAGAGCAGGTTTAAATTCTATAATTTTTTTCCCAAAGCTTGCTCTCTGCATACCACTTGGTGTAAGGATACTGTAATATTCTAAAATATGATTTCAGTGAATGCTGAAATATAGCAAAACTCAACTGGCATAAATCCTGATTCTTTGAACCTCTGGTTGAAGTAAATCAACTTTATTATTAATTCTAAATATTTCTTATGAATCCAATAATAGGTAAATATCAGTGATGGGCGGTAACGTCACTGCTAATAGTGTTATTTGCTTGGTTACATTTCCAGTAGCTTCATGCTTGAGTTATTGTTTTCTAAGTCAAATTGCTTTTCAGTAGCTTAGTTATTTTAGCAATCAGGTTGTGCGGTACCATCCCAACAAGTTTAATTTCCGCAGAAGATGGAGAGCAGCAGAACACATCAGCAATAGAGCATATTGTCACAGTCCACAAAGACATTTTAGGGATGAGTTGAAAAAAGGAGCAGACAGTGTCTGTGCATTTCTCCATGGTGGTGCTGTAGTTTTATGTCATGAAAAGACCGGCCTTGTGTAGCAGTTTGGAGGTGATGGCGATGACGATTTCCTCGAATTTCTGAATTGATGTTTCACACTTATCTTGCCACCATGAAGCTAGGGCAGTTGTGATTTGATGTCCCTCTTAACTCATCCAACCTTCCCGCACAACCAAAGTGGTGGTGATTGGATATGTTCCTAACTTGAGTCTACTTTCTTCAAGACCAAATTAGGTCTGAATGGATTTAGTGTCTGTCAAACATTTTAGTCTAGTTTTTATTTGTCGACAAAAATGATCATTTAGTTTTAGTTTTGTCAATATACACATGTTTTTTTTTCTTTCTTTTTTTGTGATGGTCTTAATCGGGAGAAAAAGATTGTTGAAAAATTAGCACTGCTTTAGTCCTCCCCCAGTCTCATCTCATAGCAAGCCCCTTGTTCTTCCTTTGGTTGAGAGTCACTGGGCAGCCATAGTTACTCTGGATGCGTGTTTGACTATGTAACAGAATAATTGTTTGTTCTATTTTAACTTTCAGGAGTTGGAAAAGGCAACTTGAAGTCAAACTCAAGTCAGAACTTACACAATTTTACTCTTTTAGTCAGGATGTTCACAAGCTTTGGATTGTTTTACTCCTTACTCAAGAATGAGTAAGCATGTAAACATCATTACTGAACAAATGAGTGAAGAATAAGTCCAAAAGATGGCTGCTATATTGGTCTTATTCTGTTTAGTTGTGTGCACACCTTACCTTTATATCTCCGTGTCTGTTTTAGTCATGCATGCTTTCAGGTCAGTCTAACTTGGGCAGTGCATTGTTCAGCAGCCGTGCTCTGAGTAGTCCAGGTTGTCCAGGATCTTCAGCCTGGAAAACTCGTCCCTTAATCCCCGACCCTGTGTTAATGGTCCGCCCTCAAGGCCTCGGGGCAGGCAGCCTGAGATGGAGGATGAGTGAGCAGCGAACTTCACAGAAGAGACTGATGTAAATGTGTAGAAATAGGGCTGTATGGGTGAGAGAACATAAAAAAGTCAGTGAAGTGGGGCTATAAAAAGGCAAAAGCTGGGTGAGAGATTGCAGGATGGAGAGAAAAGGCTGGATGGGCACCCTCTCAGACCGCATGGGAATAAAGCAACACCCCCTCTGTGAGCTAACTCGAGGGCTGCCCGAGCTCGTCAAAGCAAGATCACAAGATCGTGCTCATTTGGTCACATCTTGGACCAAGAAGTCCAGCTCGGTTAGGGAGCGATGCCTTTCCCACATGATTTTATCTGAAAGATATGTTGTTGTTTCCCACTGTATGTGGTGGTGGGCACAGTGAGACCTGTGTTACACATGCCTGAGAATGTCTGTTAAGGAAGCTAGTCTTAAGACCATAGTGTGTACATGACTGTGTACGTTTGTGTGTATGCATGACCTGGGGCTCAGAATTGGGCATCATAGGCCAGGGGCAGTTTTACACAGGATGCATGTATGTGCTATGTTATGGGTGCACTTTTTTGCTGCCACGGCTCTGTCTATCCCTACACTTTACGTCAATAAAGAGTGACAATAGAACATTCAGAAAGAACCACAATGCATCTAAATCGACCTTCGTAATTAAATAGCTGCCTGAGGGAACTTCAGAATTAATGGTCAGTATTTTGTCCCTACTGCAGCCTGTTATAAGAATCTTACCAGTCACTGGGGATATGTTTAAAAAAATCAATGGGCATATTACACTTAAAAAAGCATATTAGTAGCTTTTAATTGCAAACCCTGGTATATTCCATTCAGGCTTTGTGTTTCTTTTTTTATTGAGGTAAACCCAGGAGGAAGCTCTCCCTCTTGAGTCAGGACAGGTGGTTATCAACCTGCACACTTTACATCATATTTCTACACATTCTGATTGTGTCACAGGTATTAAAACTTTATTAAATATAATGAACAGATGTGTTCAGCAAAGTGAAAAAAGCCTTCTGTTTGTGTTTCATGTCTACGGAGTTAATTATTAAATCTGTATCACATCTGTTTTCATGAGTGCAATTTGAATTAACTCCTGTCACTCTCTTTTCATGATGTATAACAAACCAATAACAAACAGTATTATGCACTAGAGGAGGTCATATTGTGGAGGATGCTGCGGGAAGAGCACACATTTGTATCAATACTAGGTTTACACGTTTCACTCTTTTTAATCCTTAACTTGGCCCTCATTTGTATTATCTCTGCACTCTTTGATAGTTTCTCAACATAAATTTATTACAGAATATTATTATTTTTGAAGTAGTAGTGAAAGTAGTAGCAGTGGTAGGAGCTGTATTAGTATTAGTGTTAGTATTGCCTCTGTGTTTGCTGGCATTTGTTATTTTCTTTGTGAATTTTTTATCAGAATAATTTTAAATGTCATGAACAGATCAGGTCACCTAAATGTGGATGTAGATCAAAGACTGCTCTAAAGTACTTCTTAAAAGTGCAAAGTACATTCATATATAAATTTCATAAAAGGATTATGACTAATTATTCAGATAATGTTAGTCATGGCACAGAGAATTGGTGGGATTTAAGTGGTGATCTGTATCTGGATCCTGGACTTTTTAAATTATTTTATAATTGTGTGAGACAGGGCACTTTTCACATTTTCACAAGAGTTTAATTAGATCCAATGGATTTAAATGACAGTTTCAGGGAATGTTGGTTGTAAATCAAGGGGAAAAGTGGTGGTGAATGTGGATGCAGATAAAGACTGTCCTAAAGGACTTTGTAAAAGTGAAAGATAGGGCTTTTTTGTCAAAATGTTTTGAGTGGGTTTTGATGCAATTTTAAGGTAATCTTTGTCACACAAGAATGGCCTGTTAGGATTTTAGTGGAAATCCAAATCCAGAATTTTTAAAGGACTTATTAACATGGTTATAATTTTATTAATTTCCAACATTTTAATTAATAATTCCATAAGCTCTCAAAGATTTCCATGATAGTTTCAGGAAATCAGAATGCAGGTACAGATCGGAAGCACAGAAAGAAATTGTTGACATTGCAATACAGGGCACTTTTCCACATTTTTGATGATAACTCATAAGTTCTTGTGCCAGATTTCATGATGCTAATAATTCTAAAAGAGAGAAGCAATATGACTTTGGAGGTGATGCGAATCCCAATGTGAGCCAAGATTTTTTACATCACAAGATGGAGTAGTTTCCCACATTTTTGTTGTTACCTTCATAAGTTACAAGCAGATTTTTATATCATTTTCAGACATTTCACAGCACAAAGAAAAGAGAACATATTTTGTTGGTGATCTGAATTTGAATCAAGGAACTTTTCAAAGGATTTAACAATATGTTGGAGATTCCTTGGTTGAAGGTATGTGCTCTCAGAACACTTTTAATAATAATAAAAATAGGAATAATAATAATATATATATTTTTTTTCCGACACCCTTCATAAGAAACTCCAGTAATAAGACACGCCTTATTCTTTGCTTTTAATCTTTTAAATCCACCATCTTGGTACTGTCCCAACTTAAATGCCCAATGCCCCAAGCAGGAATGGCAATTAAGCACTCCCCCTTTTTAGCATGCTACATCCAGCCCATCCTAATCCAGGACGCTCTTTATTATAGTCTCACGCTGATGCTGTTATCTGTAATAGGGTTGTTGTCGACCCACTGAGGTTTTTGCAGAGCTGCAGGAGGATTCCCCTTGTACCCTTAGACCAATCAGAGCATGCAAATATTGTTATTTCCACAGGTTTCAGCAGAGGAGCTCTTTGCTAAAAAAAATATGTTACATACGCTCTATGCTAAATCCTTTTAATTCACCATCCATACTGCAGAGAATCTCATTGCACTGCAGGTACACTCCCTGAAGGTCATTGTGTCAGAGCACCTTCAACCTACAAAATGAAGAGGGTGATAAGTGGAAGAGTGCTGAGACATTTAAGAAAGTTTAAATGGAAGTGGGGGCCTGGAGATGGACGAGGGGAGGGTGAGGTTGAAGAGGGAGTGTGACTTACTTTATGAGGATTTCATCAGGACGACTGTCGGGAGAATAAAGGTTCATCTGTTCTGTGCCAGATAAATTAGGGCTTTGTGAAGGGTTCTCCAGACGATCCAGTCAGGAGGTGAAGTCAGATGAGACAGTCCACTAAAAATGTATGGAGGCCTGGATATGGCATCCCAGTAAGTCACTGATAGCAGAGAATGATTCTGTCCGATATATGAGTGCTGTGCTCTGTGTGTGTGCAGGAGTCACTGTGCAGCACATGTTGAAGAACTCCCTGACATACCCCCAGTGAGAAATCACGTCTCATAGAAGACACATGGGAAGGTGACAGGGATTTGGCTTGGCTTTAGGTGCTGCTCAATGCTATATGCAATGAGCTCTCAACCTTGAGCCAATCAGCCTGTAGTGCCAGAGGGATTTCAGTTTTACCACATACTTATTCAGATGAGGCATTCACCTGTAAGAGAGGCTGCTTCAGTGTTCAGTTAACATTGTGATTAGTTTTTAAAGTAGACTTTTCAAATAAATGCAATACAGACTTTTTTTTTTGCTGTAATCTTTTAGAATACTGGTACACTCATCTACAATGTACATGCACAATGTTGTATTCAATGAACTTAAAGTCTTGGTCCAAAAAGATACATTTTGCAGATATTTTTTAATGACTTGACAATTGTTGCAAAAATAGGATAACATATAATAGCTATAACAATGTTGGCCAATGTATCAGATTTATAAATCTTGAACCAAACATAGCTAATTCTACATTATTTAAAAAGTGATTTTAAAATAGTTCTGTGGAGTATGCACATAATTGTGTTTTCTTTCTGTCATTCTTACATTTGTTTGTTTCTTTGTGTAAGCTGAGTGCTGTTTGATAGGTCTATTTGTCTCCACAGTCACATTACACAGAAAATGGCACTGCCTTGGCATGAAAAAAAAAGAGAAAGACTGAATGCAGTCCATAGTAATTCACGGAAGAAGACGATGTCAGTACATATTTGGTAATGATACAGATATCAAAAGAGCACTTGTGAAAGTATCAGTACATGATCCCCAACAGCAATACTCCTATCCCTACTTTAAGGGCACAGTTTTGCTGGCTTGAATATCATTGACTAAAAACCGGGTTCCTAAACTAAACAAGCCAACACGTACAAAAAAATAGTGGCAGAAGCTGGGGACCCCCAATGTAGACACAAGGGGTGACCAACTTGAAGAACACAAAAAACTCATGAGGGTCAAATTCTTCTTTGTGTCAAACACTGTTTTTCTTGTGTCTGATTCGAACAGCAATCAACTCTGTGATTGATTTTGGTGATACTATGTAAATGCTTCAACATCCTCACAGAAAATAAGGACTCTGCATCATCCTGCCTTAACCCTATAAAGCCAATTGTATCATATTTGATACATACTTTTACAATACCCCTTCTGCTCAATATGATCAACAAATTACAAAAAAAAACAAAAACATCTGAATACAATCAGATAAATGATAAAAATGTCCTCAACTGGATTATCAGTTGCCAAAAACGCCTAATGTATCAAATGAGATACGAAAAATCTTTGTGTTGAATTTTACGGACATTTTGATTTTTATAGATTTTAGCAGAAAGTGAAACAAACATTTCAGCTCCAAAAAATTGGAATTTTCTGGCTATTATCTATGGTATTGGGCCATAAAGGGTTAAGTTTACAGACGTGAAAAAAAAGTGTAGGTACCCCTCCATTACAGAAAGAAAAACCCACAATGGTCATCGAAAAAAACTTGAAACCAACAAAAGTATCAATAAATAAAAAATCCTGAAAATCAACTAATGAAAATCAGACATTGATTTTGAATTGTGGCTTAACAGATAATAATAATAATTCAACAGAATAAGTTAGAAAAACAAAGTAATGAAACTGACCGGGACAAAAAAAGATGGCACCCCTTGAAAAGATTGAAAATGATCTGACCATTCAGAAATGTTAAACTAAGGTGTGTCCTGTAATTAGTATCACAGGTGTCTTCAAGCTTGTTGTCAGTCAGTCTGAAAAGTTGTCGCTGTGCTGTTTTGTATCAGGGTGTGTGCCACACTGAACATGGACCACACAAAGCTAACAAGAGAGTTGTCTCAGGAGACCAGAAAGAAAATTATAGACAAAAAGGTAAAGGCTATAAGACCATTTCCAAGCAGCTTGATGGTCCTGTGACTATAGTTGCACATATTATTCAGAAGGTTAAGTTCCAAGGGACTGTAGCCGACCTCCCTGAACATGGCTGCAAGAGGAATGACTGATGAAAAAAATGAAGAGATGGAAAGTTTGATTGGTAACCAAAGTGTCCAGAACAACAGATTAGAGGTGACATCCAAGGTCAAGGTACATCAGAATCAGAATCAGAGCACACCATTCATCACAGTTTTAGCCAAAGTGGACTTAATGGAGGACATCACTATGGACATATGAGACAAAATTGAAGCTTTTTGGCAAGTCACATCAGCTCTATGCTCATAGATGCAAAATATGAAGCATACAGAGAAAAGAACACTGTACATGCTGTGAAACATTAAGGAGGCTCAGTTATGTTCTGGGTCTGCTTTGCTGCATCTGGCACAGGGTGTCTTGAATCTGTTCAGATTATAATGAAATCTCAAGACTATCAAGGCATTCTGGAGCGAAATGTGCTGCCCAGTGTCACTGGCCGTTGTAGGTCATGGGTCCTCCAACAGGATAATGACCCTAAACACACAGCAAAAAACACCCAAGAATGGCTCAGAACAAAACATTGGACTGTTCTGAAGTGGCCTTCTATGAGCCCTGATCTAAATCCTATTGGACATTTGTGGAAGGAGCTGAAAGATGCAGTCTGGAGAAGGCACCCTTCAAACCTGAGACAGCTGGAGCAGTTTGCTCATGAGGAGTGGGCCAAAATACCTGTTGACAGGTGCAGAAGTCTCACTGAGAGTTAGAGAAATTGCCTGATTGCAGTGATTGTCTCAAAAGGTTGTTTAACAAAAAAGCGTACCATCATTTTTGTCCAGGCCAGTTTCATTATTTTGTTTTTTGAAATTATTCTTTTGAACCACAATTCAAAATCAATTACCATTGTGGGTTTTTCTTTTTTTAATGGAAGAACCAACAATTTTTTCCACGTCTGTATTTCTGAGTTTCCACACGTCATTATGAATTGTATGAAACGGTTTGCCGGTCTTTGTTCAACAGCAGGATGGAACATAAGTTCCATCCTCTAAAAGCCATACTACTTGAATTTTCTTCTTATTTATATTCTTTGCTGATTCCAAAAACTGTCTGTAGCTTTAACCCTCATCCTTGTGGATTTATCATGCTGGAGATTATTTAAACTTGCTCTGTCTTTGGCAAAAGAAGTTTGAACATTTTTGCACCTTCATCTTGGTCTGACCTTTAGAGCCATGCAAAACCAAAATGAAGGATCATTTGAACTGTATATGTGCATGTTTTATTGCTGAATGCAGCTGATTTGTTGATTGTGAAATCATTTTTGCTCAGTTCAGAGTTTTATTTTCCCATTGATTTGTTAAAGATATCCTTAGTGATGGTTAGGATTATTGTAAAATGTAGTGAGCTAAGTTATGAGTTTCTGATGAAAAAATCAGCTTCAATTCTGGAGAAAGGTAGCAAGCTAAACCGCAGGTAAATTTTAATAGTGACTCACCACATTGAGTTATTTGTTTTGCTTAAAATCAACCATTTATTCTTTGTTACAAACAACATGTAATTTAAGTGCATCCTTTATTGACATAGTGACACATGTTTGATGAAGTCAGTATTTGCATTTATTTTGTTTTTCTTCTAATAAACAGAATGAGTTGGGTCAGTGTTTCTTTCATAGACACAGAGGGGTTTCATTAACAGAGGGTGGTACAGAGAGAACTACTGTTCTCTAGGCACATTTTTGATTTTTACTGAGGCCCAAAAATCCACTCAAAGCATCCGAGCAGATGCCTGACAGCGGGCTTTTCTCTTTCTGTTTACACACAGAGTGTATCAAAAGTTACCACAGCGCTAAATAGATGATCAGTAAAGCAAGGGCAGATCATTCTGTCCATGTGGGTTAAACTTATGTCGGTCATAAGTGGTTATAAAAAGCAAACATTATTAGTATATAAAGTTAAGCAGTCCTCTTTGATCCCTGCTGTTGTTACACAGTCAAGACAGGAGCAAATATTCTCTTTGTCAAGCCCACTGCAAGCCTATTTGAACTCACTCGAAACATTTGGGCTGGGAGGAACTTGTCACACAGGCATGTAGGGTAAATTTCAGAATAAACCTGTGTCATACAGATGATGTCTTGAATCAATATTTTCCCGTTTAATCAATTTGACTGAGTATTTGACCAGCAAATCAACATCTCAATAGACATTAATGTTTTCACATCCCTACTGGTTGGACTACAAAAATGTATTATCCCACTACTGCTGTGGGATTATTTTAGGTCTTACTTTTTTGTTCATCATAGCAGTGACATGAACACCGAGCCTGAATGTGAAGTGAGTGCAGTCAAGATACACAAATGAACATGCAATTACCTGGTCATCATTTCAAAATAAAACACAGTTCAGTCTTAGTTATTCATAAAGGGTAATTAAATAAATTATGTTTCTGTGGAGACTGGCCCTTAATGATCTACAGCCTGGTGCCGGGTTGGGAATCTCTGTGCCAGGCTACTGGTGCTACAGTGATAAAGATTTAATGATTATGACTAAGCCAAATGTCTGGCCAAAAAATACATTTCCTGCAGTTTCAATTCATTCTGTCTTGACAGCTTAGGTACAGCTTCCAGTACTGTCAAAAGCACTCTATGGACACTCGGCTTTAATTTTTTATTATTATTATTATTATGGGCTATTTTTTTAAGATCACAAGAAATAATTCAGTTCATGTTTTTTTTTCAAGTGAAAAATCCCACCCCAAAGACTTTATTTTTATTGCATTGCCCTAAAATAGTGCTTATTGGCATATGGTTGCCCTCTGAGTGTTTTGTGTTTTATGTGTTAATTCTCGTTCAAAACTTTATAACACAATCACAAACTGTTACTTGCAGTTGCACTTTTTGCTGAATGCTCCCAAAGCACAACAATGTTTCAGCCATGCGTGACAAAGGGAAGCACTTTCTAGATGGCAAAGTGGGACAACATCTGGAGTATACAAAGCAAGCAATCCCCGATGCCAGGTCTCCTCTCTACCCTCTTCTTTGTTATTTCACTCTCCTCAAAGCCACGGCCGCCGCACAGAAATGATCCACCTCTAATTGCCTGTCACATTGCCACAAATTTTAACTTATGTAGATGTTTTTTCTCCTCCAGCTCAGAAATTCTTAGGGTCAATGTGGTGCTGCTTGGAAGTGGGTTGAAAAAAAAGGTTGAAAAAAATGTTCTAATAAGGCATCAAGCCTGTCCCAGAGCATGTGCGTTGATGTTTTTGCCCTCTGTGAATTCCTTTTTTGTGTGGGACGGAACAAGCTAAGCCACCATGACAGGGAGGGTGGGGCTGTCACAACACCTCAGGAGGTCTGTGGCTTCCTTGCCAAAATCAGAGTTGACAGAATAAGTATTTATTACCTCCGCCAAGGCGGTTATGTTTTCGCCAGGGTCTGTCTTTCTGTCTCTGTGTTTGTCTGTTAGCAACATTACGCAAAAACTACTGGATGGATTTACAGCAAATTTTGATAGAGGTGTGGTTCGGTTCGTGAAAGATCCCAATACATTTTGGTGCTGATCAGCATATTTGTTTGACTTCCCATCACTGTACTGTAGCATTTAGTCAAGCCAACATAGATCTTAAAGTAGTTTTACTCTAAAAGTTCAGTAGTCATAATGCTTTCAGTGGTACCAATGGCTACCATGTATTGCGTCCATACCCGTCTATTTCGAAAAACCCGAACTATCCTTTTAACTACTCTACTTTCAGGTAAAAAAAAAAAAAAGTTATCTTACTCAGCACAGCAAAGAGCTGTGTTATTTTTTTATTTTTTTTGCTTTACGACATAGATTAAAAATATTTAATTTGTAGAATTTAATTAAACGCAGGAGATTCAGATCAAGAATCATTAATAAACAGTTGTCAAAAGTTTCTAAATCAACTTTATTGGCTGTTGTCATAACAGCTGACAGCATCAGACTCTGCAGTTCCCACCGCAGTTATGACAGCCACATCAAGATGGCAGTGCCCACAAATCAGCCACAGGATTCATCTATACAAAGTGTTCATTAAAATGACAACAACAGTCTGGAAGAACTGCAGGACTCTTACTTCCTTTGTCCTCTGGGAGAAATCACCATTGATATCACTGTGGTGTCGTTTGAGTGGGTAGGCAGTGGGTGTGCAGCACCAACAGTCTGTCTGCCTCCTGCTTAAATAACTTCCCTTCCCTCAGACTCTTTGGTATTTGGATGCTGACAAACTGCATGCTAATGTAATCTTCCAAATCAAGGACTTACTGTATCCACTGAGAAAACTGTAAATTGCATTGTGCTGTGGAGTCTATTTATTATCACATCACCAGATTCCCCATTTCCCTCTCAGTTAGCTGTAGGCACAAGTCCATCTTTGGACTACTGGGGAATCATGAGAATGATCAGCCTGACAGTGCTTTAGCTGTGTTGTGCATTGTTGTCTGCAGGACGAGCAATGAATCGCTGATTGGATTGTTTGAGCTTGTGCGTGCTCACTTTTACGAGGCCATTAGACTCGTTTGTGTCCGTATGGGGACTCATTTGTACAATCCCAGCCCCAAAACTAAATATACATATTTTCTGCTTGCCTCTCTCCCTACCAAACAAACTGCCAGCTCAGACAGCTAATGCTGTGGTAGATCACGGATTAAAGATCCCACGTGGGTCACTTGGCTGCCACTTGAAATGCTGCAGACAGGTCTCTCATCCAGGGCGGTCTGAGAGCTGGAATTTGATGTGAAAGTTTCAATTTGGCTGGGTTTAACTGCAAACCAATCACTGGGTACTAAATGTGCAGAGGCCTTCAAGATAGTTTAGCCAAGAAATTGCCCTGTGATGATCTCTACCCTACCCGTTTTTGCCAGTGTTTGTTTTAATTAGCTCTTTATGTGCTCTGGACCTGTGTTTGACTTCTGCTCTATGAGAGACTGAAAGAGTCAAAGACAAATTGGATCCAGTGACTTGCCACAGTCCTTTCAAGCATTTGAAAAATACATTAATTTCAGGTTTTTATCTCCAAAAAACGTGTCTCTCTGAGTTCTGGCGTAATCAGTGTATGTTGGACTCTTCATTTGTCTGGAAACTGATTCAGCATTTTTACAGCTGCTTCTTAGACAGGGAGATTTCAGCTCTCTAAGTCTGCAAATCAAACTAACAGATTATTTCATTTAACCTACTGTTCCCATCTGGATTGATCAGCAAATAAGAGCAAATTAAAATCAAAAGGAACAATGGGCTATATTCGAATTTTAATTATCACATTTTAGGGCCTAGTAGATAATTTCAGACATCCTAAAACCAGTTCTAGATAGCCACTCTCATCATGTCAAAACAACATGTGTGAGCATCAGTGACGAAATCTGGCTCAGTACACAGAATCATATGTAATCCTAACAGCCTGCGAGCAATGCAGTGCAAAGCTGTGCAACGTTTTTGCCTTGGCGCTACATCTGTTTTCTCCTCTATCGCTCAAATCAGTGCAAACAAGGAAAGAAGAAAGAGGGTGATTGACGAGGTAGAGGGATTTTCTTGGTCTTCTTTGGCTTTTCTTTCACAGTAGGGCTTGTTTAACTGTTGAACATAGTGAAGTTAGTGAAGAATTGATCTATAGTAGTAAATCTGTACATTCACTTTTAGCACAGATGGAGAAATTGACAGTACTGCTGCCTTGAAATGTCTACCTGCGTTTATGGTAAAACACTCAAAGACTGATTAAGTAAGCTGTCCTCTGAACTAAAAACATGATGATAAACTTAAGAAGTGAGGGAGGATGGAGGATTTCAAAACAGGATGTGTGGATGAATGAATATTCAAGCAGATTAACAATATCTTAGTGGAAGTCTTCTGGTACTCTCCAGATTGCTCTACTTTACTTTCAATTCAGTCCACTTTCTAAAAACTGTAAGTCAAGCACTGGAGGAGCTGGCATTGATTGGAAAGGAAAAGAAGGATAAATAAAAGATGAAAAATGTAAATTCAGACATGCACTGACCTGCATGGTCAAGGTGAAAAATTGAGTGTAGTTTCAAAGCAGTTGGTAAGTGGAGTCAGAGTTGCTCAATATTTCTTATAATTAATGCACAGCTAAGAAAGTGTTTGGATGGACTGAAACTGACATTCAATATTTCTTTTCAGGCTTAAAAATGTATTTTTCAATTAATTCTGAGAGGAAACTTACAAAGTGGCATTTCTGAAGCCTCCTTTTGGAAGCGAGTCAGAGATTAAGTTTTCTATCAATAATGTAATCAGCTTGGGCAGGCAATGCTCTATCATTTTAAACAAATAAACACACATTTTCATAAATAGCAGGGCTAATCAAAGCTATGATAAAAGAAGCATATCAAATAATTAATTTGCAGAGTACCTTGAAAAATCCAAGCCTCAGGCTCTACCTTTTGGTCAGTTGTCCAGTGGTTCCAATGTGATTTTCACTGTTTTGCTCAGACATATTTGCACTTTGAGGGACTGAAGCCAAGGCCCCAAATTACCATCTGCTGAGCTCCAAATGTTTCCCAAATCAGTTGCTGCTGGAGAGATGGATCAAAATCACACATCAGTTTTCCCCATTCCTGGAGAGAGAACATGAGCAGAGGCAGCAATGCATCATGATGCTTGAATCTGAATCTCATAAAACATAAACAATGAGTCTTACAAATATTTTTTAAACAATTCAGGCACTGAAATTTGAATTCATTTTTGTTAAATCTTGGATATGTTCTATCCTAGGGGTGTCCAAACTATGCCTCATGACCCACTTTGTAAGTTCCAGATAATTAGTGATTATAACACTTTAAATTTAACAAAGCCATGTGTTTGATGAATTAATAAAAACGGACTGATTACAGCTTAAAGTCTCAGAATGATTTGCCCTCATGTGCTTACTAATGTTCCACACTAAAGGTCTGATTTACAAAAAAAGTAGTGTGATGGTCATCTTCAAGTGCTGAACAATCTCCAACAAAATGTGTTGCAGTTTGCTCTTGTTTTCAGTCTTCAAGTGTAGATGAGCATCAACTCTGTGCTGCTTAGAGGGTCATTCACATCTTGACCTGGGTTCCACTCAGAAGAAGTCTTGGCCAACCAGGGCTCCATGAAATCTTATTGGTCACCCTAAAATCTGTCACACTGACTATCTGTTTGCCTTGCTTAGCTCAACGCTACGGTATTGGCTAATGTTTCTTTGAGTATTTTCAGTATAAGGATATCTTTATGTGCAGTAGATCTCTTTTACCTACTCAAAGACACTAACAGCTGGTACATCAAGTGGCTCATTTTTTGGATACAACCCTCAGGGAAAATATTTAGATGGCTGCGTGCCAAACTTTGCAAAAGCTTCAGGCAGGGAGAAAAATGCTGAAACTTAGTTGTTTTCAAAAATTAAAATTTTATGTTGTTTATCTAAACCAATATATTGAAATC
Source organism: Scarus forsteni (assembly GCA_036419115.1). Taxonomy (NCBI): domain Eukaryota; kingdom Metazoa; phylum Chordata; class Actinopteri; order Labriformes; family Labridae; genus Scarus; species Scarus forsteni. The sequence continues at coordinate 7,501,319 of JAZDUH010000011.1, read as the reverse complement.
AAAGTGAATGCACTGAGGAAAAATCTAAATCATATCAACATTTCGTGAGACCAGAACCTTGCACAGTAGCTGGATCTGCCCAAATCATCAGGCTTGCTAAGCTCCAGTCTATGATTGTAAGTGAGCCAGTTAGAATCTATTAGAGCAGGCAGGAAGTGACTAGTCATATAGAGATTAGCGCGGATTCTAACGGATCCCTACTGAGTTTCTTTATAAAGTGACAAACAAATCAGAACACTGGAGGATTTCTTGGTAGAAAGAATATTTTCACTCAACTCCAGATAAATTTCGGGCGCAGTTTGTTCTATGAAGTGGCTTTTGTTTGGTACTTTACAACAGAGCAGTAGCACCTGGCTACTACATCATCTGATAGACCCTTATTGAGTCTGATTGACAAAACACTCATCCAATCACCTGCAGGATTTACTTTACAAAGATTTTGCTCATTCTCAAACACTTTCTGTGAGCTGTTGCCAGAATGGACTAGTGTGTTATATTGAAAAGTCCATCTGGTGTGCCAGGTCGCCTACATAACAGCATCAGTTCTTCTAGGTACACTTGCACACAGACTTTGAGGTAATTCAGCAAACAAGTTTTCCAAACACCTTGTATAACTTGGATGGAGTCTAATTTTTCTCTTTTTATTTTGTTTTTTTGTTTATAAATATTTCTATTCCCCTCATCATTATTTCAATCAAGGAGCCAAGCTGACTGGCATCATCCATGATCAACAGGCTAACACAAGATGGTGTCAAACAAACTTTACTCTGTTTAAAATCACTCCCTCTCTAATCTCTTTCTCCTTTCTGTGTTGATTCTGATGAAATACCTATTTGTGCAACATATTTATTGTTTTCTTATCCAGAAAACAGTTTTAAAATGACTGACCTTATCATAAACTGACAGGCTTGTCATCATCTATTCAGAATCCGTCACTAGTGTTGTGGTAAAGTTCCCTTTTATTGCCATCTATTAGGTTGAATTGTGAATGTGTTATGCATGAGTTGTGTCTGCAGTGGCAAATGGAGGAGAAACTGTCAGTCACATTTCTGTTCATTCAGATGGAACCAGTGTGGCCACTCCCTTATTCTTCAGATAGTACCCCTGTGATGTCTTTTGTACTCCACTTCACACTCCCTTTGTGATTTTTTAACTCAGCCTTTCATTGGGCTTGATTCAGCTGTTCTCATGCATCCACTCACAAACACACCCTCAGAGTCTACTGTATTGTATGGATGGAGTTTTTGTGACAGTGCAGTGGCAGTGCAGTATGAGCTTGTTACAAAGCAGTAGCCTTAAAAACAAGGATAACATGGACACAAATATTAAAATGAGAGCATAATCAGAATAAAAAAGGCTCTACAAAAACATGCCACTCAAATGAATTTGATCCAGAATCTAGCCCATGTAAAAAGAAATCACATTGTTGTTAAGAAGATAGTCTGTCATACTCAGAAAGACATCTATTAATACAATTGTTCCAAATTTGTCTCCTAATTGTTTTAGTTTCTGTGACATCGTAAGACCAACTCTGTTGTTGCTGGTGCCTTGCCATTTGAATAACTTTTGATAATACCTAATTAATTGTGTCATTGTTAAAATTGACCTGAGTAAGAGAATATAGAGAGAATACAGCATGATGTATGAAGAAAATTCAGAATCTTAATCAATTACTTATGAAAATTAAATTATTACTGGTTAAGTATTCCATTATGGGCTATTTACATTAACATGCCTAATTATTTCCATTGAATATTCTAAGAACATTAATTATTTCTAGTACAAAATGTTTTTGCCTTTTTAGTGCTGAAGTCACCAATTTGTGTTATCAATTTCTACACAATGCATTACAATGTACTCTGCCAACATAGAACCTGTCTGACTGGGTAACTCAACAGCTGCATTGAGAAAGAGCTCTCTGGTTTGAATAATTTGGTCACCGGAAAATGTAAAATCATGTCAAAGGATTTTGGAGTGCACAACTACAACCCCAAAAATTGTAACTTGATGGAAAACACTGTCACAGAAGACACCACTTAGGGCAGGGATAAGTGACTTTGCCTACCATGAGGGCCACTTTAATTGCATCCTCAGTACCAAAAGGGACACATATTGGCATGGAAGATAGACTACTTTCAACTCAACAAGCTCTCAGATTTCTTGGCTGAACCCCTTCTATAGCAACTTTGCCAAGCTGCTTTGGTGATACAGAGGGATTCAGGACCTTTCATAGAGTTGAGAATAATTTATGGCCTTCATTTTGTTACTTCAAAAACACTAAAAGGGGTGCTACTGGTGTCCATTGATAGTGACTTAAGATATAGTCTAGCTGTGTGATTATTCTGATTTAACCCTATGGTTCATCAAACTAACAATTCAACCTGCTCACAATTACAATAAGAGCTACATGCATGTGCCTAGAGATAAGAGGAAACATTTGTATTTATACTTACAATGCTCTGCTCTGTTAATGTTGGATAGAAGTAGCATCACCGAATGGCAAACTTGCCAACATACTACAAGTAGTGATAGCATGCTTTAATGCTAAATGTTCCTTGCCCTATCAGACAGTATTTATACATATGTAACAGTTTCATCAATTTTTAGAGCTTTTCTAAATGTTATCATACACCTCACTGTATCTTAATCTGTTCTTTTGCAGAGGACAAGTCAATAAAGTATTAGGGACAATTAGAAGTGAATTGAAGTAAAAATGAAGATTGTTTATAGTTGTTTCAGAAGAGAAGAGGCCTGATGACTGGAGACACTGTCTAACGCACTAACAGTAACCAAGGCAAGTGGGGCTTGATAAATGATAACACAACCAGTTTCACTGCCACCCATCATCAAACGTCCCAACACTGAAATGAACACATAAGGGATTACAAAATCTCCTGTGGCGTTGATAATGATGCTTCAAACCCCCCAGAATCCTGACTTACACCTAGATTATCAAAATTTATTTTCCATTTTCTCTTTGGTTTGATACACTTGTGTCATACAGGCTAAAATGCTTGCCATACCACCAGTTTCTTCGTATTTCACAGATTTACCTTTTAGGTAAATCTTTCCTTTGGACTTATGACTAACTTTTTACACGGGAAGGATCTGGAAAAGAAAGCAAGTCTAACACAACTAGATTTGGCTAAATATGCTTTTCTTTTCTTTTTTCTTTGTTTATATAAGTAAAGGTTGATTTCAGGCAAAACAGGCAACACAAATCCTGTTTTCTGCCTAAATTAGAAAAATATGAAAATTTCACTCAAAAAGCAAAACCATTCTCTAAATTGAGGATGGATCATGTCCTTTCTAACTTTCATGGGCTACCTACTTCTCTCAAGGCCCCATAAAGCTTGTCCTGTTATTGCCCTTGTGTGGCAGCCTTGCCTACAAATGCATGATACATTTGAATATTACATAACATTCCAAAGACAAATACGAGCCTGTAGATTTAAAAACTTTCTCTTATCTCACAAGGCAACTGCACTGATCTTTTTGATTCTGTTTGACTGTGGTGATAACAAAGGCGACCCTCTCAGCTCTCCAGACGTTAATGTGCTGTCTTCCTCTTTGTAATTACTCCCACACAAAGTATCAAACCACATTAACCTTTTGGCAGGAAGCACCTGTGGACCAATTTTAAAAGGCTTGCTCTTGTGCCGCCTCTACAATGGATGCCAACTTAATCATTCATTTCAGGAGCACCCAGTTCAAGTACCTTCATCACTCTATGTCTGCGTCAGTTATTCTCTGGTCAGCATAAATCCAATGTGCCCTAACAAACATACATTACATGTTTATGTCCAAACTTACACAGTTGGACATAATTCAAGTTAAACTAAATATATATTGTATTTAGATTTTTAATCCAGAGGTTTTGAACAAAGATCTGTTTATTTGTCATCATGTACTTAACAGTATTTTGGGGAATTTCTTCCTCTCAGAGGCTCTATTTGGAACATTCTACTAATATGTAATAGTCCTCATCGGTAATTACTTTTTGCAGTCTCCTGCTGTGGTTCAAATTGGCTGTAAGTTCTTAATTACTTCTAAGCATTTATTATACTTTTGAAATGAAATGATTGATTTAATCTAGTTCTTGGCAGCAACAATTGGGGAAGAAAAATAAGTCATTTCAAGAAAATGAGAGCAAGTCAGGGGGGAAGAAATGTGGGTAAGGCACAAAAGCCATTCTGCCGGCTCTGTGCTAAAGACTACTTTAAGTTTATCTCCCTGTCAGAGTTCCTGATATGTGATGGAAGAGTCTTTTACCTTCCTTTGCTTTTACCTCTGTCTACGATGTTAACAACCGTGCAGCTGTTCAGAGTGTAAATTTGATTTGAGTCTTGTCTGATGTGTTGTAGGAAGCAATCTTCTGAGTTAATTAAAGAAGACATAGACCTTTTTGTTTTTTAAAATACCTTTTGATGTGGTTTTATATCCCTTTAGCATTGAAGAGTATTTATACAAGCAAGACTCCCCTTCTTTTGTAAACAGGGCATGGCACGTATGGTACAGGGTTTGGCCACCCAAGCGCATAACTGCAAAGTGGTGCAACATGGTGCTGAAATGACCAGTTACCAGTTTTTTAACAGTCACTCAATCAGGACAGACCCACATGAGGAGGGTGAACTCAAAATAACAGGAAATCCAACAGAGCATCTTAGACAGAGTGAGAATAGAGGAAGATCAAGGGTACTCAGTTGTGAATTCTGGTATGGTTTTGAACGTTAGCAATTTTTAACATACTGCAATGGTTAAATAACAATATTATTATTATTATTATTATTATTATTATTATTATTATTATTATTATTATTATTATTATTATTATTAATAATAATAATAATAATAATAATAATAATAATAAAATGTATGAGTCCAAGTATAGGTATGATATGACCACATAGCCTGTGTGAAGACTAGACATAAATGCCAGGGTGTGTGTATATATATGAATATAGATAGATAGATAGATAGATAGATAGATAGATAGATAGATAGATAGATAGATAGATAGATAGATAGATAGATAGATAGATAGATAGATAGATAGATAGATAGATAGATAGATACATACATACATACATACATACATACATACATACATACATACATACATACATACATACATACATACATATCTATATACATACATACATACATACGTACTAGGCCTGTGCTCAAAATATCGATACGGCAAAATATCGTATCGCACTCCTTTGGGATACGTGTATCGATACGGATTCTACAGAATCGATACGGCCTAAATATTTTGACAGTTGTTGTCAATACACTTTGGGTAATGTTAACAGTGGCACAGTTCAAGGTAGAAGACGAGCTACATAATAAAGCATATGTTCTAAATTTGAACTTAGGTCTACCATCTTTGAGGATCTGAATTTATGTCTCTCAAGTTGTAGAACCACTTAAAACTCATCCTTGTTCTTTTTCTTCTTATAAGAAAAAACTAAACTTGTCAAGAATTTTGCTTAAAGCGTAGTCAATGTTCACACTTTACGTGTATCAGGATACGTATCGTATCGTAGCCTTTTTCACCAGTCCCTCTATATAACAGCTGACAGAAAATGTTTGAGGAGGTCAGATGGAGGGCAAATAGATGTTTGTTTGGCCTTTCACATTCAAAAGTGCCTATCACATGATGGAGTAGGTGGACACCACTGCCACATGGAGAGGTAAAAACCTCCATAGCTAATTCATGCATGAATATGTTGCCAAAACCTACTGGCAGAGGAGTGTAAATAAATCTTATATAATTATTTTCAATGGTGATCTTTGTTTGAGTTTAATTAAATCATGTTCTCCAGTTCTGATCAAAATGAAACTGAAACAGTTAGCATCTCTGCTCATTTTTGTGCAAATTAGCAGAGATGAGGAGTTCGGCAGATCCAACTGCACCGCGAGTTGCTTCAGATTCTATCCTCCCCAAATGGCTCCATCTCTAGAGGTAGTATCGGAGGTGTAAACCTGGTGAAAGAGGGGCACACAGACTTAGTATGGCACATAATTGTGTATGTGTGCCTTTGTGTTTGAGAAGCAGGAGCAGTATCCCTCCTCTGCCAGCAACCTAAAGCTGTATCTTACTGTAAATAAAAGGTATGCACATGGCGTCTCAATCAGTGCAATGAGTGGATTTCCAGGAGCTGTGTGGTCAGAGGCACAGACTGACAACAGCAAATACAGAAAGTGAGCAGTCGATCAGTGACATTTTTGTTCAGTGTTAATGATGCTTCATAGTTGATCAGAAATATATCTTTGTAGCAATAATTGGTTAAAATGCATTATAGTGTGTTGTCAACAGTGGTACTTCCACCCTCTACAGAACTGAGTGACATCATGTTTGTCTGGAAATGGTCAGTAGACACACATATCACCTCCTCACAGAGCTAATGAGAATGTTTGGAGGTGTGATAATGATGGAGCTTTGTTGCAGCACTTTTTGCAGATGCACTGTTAAAAAGGATAAAAAAAAAATTGAGGCTTCTTAAAAACTGTGTGGGGACAATGTTTCATAGAGTTCTGAAATCATACTTACAACTAAATAATGGCTCACACCTATTTAAAGCCACAAATGTCTTAGGTCACATATAGAGGGTTAGGGTTATATTCTCTCATCCATGTCAACTATGTGTGTTTCGGGTGCAACTGAGAGGTGCCTCCAGGAGTTTATGACGGAGGCGACAAGTCTGTGATCATTGGCACTTTCAAGACAGTGATGCTGTTTTTCTCAGGAATGTAAATCTCTTACCCTGTGTGTAAATGTCATACTTTTTACTGCCATTCCTTACCTCTCTTCTTTTTCTTTTTCTTTCTCTTTTGACCCCATATTCTGACGCCACCCTCATATAAAGGTAAGTCATACACATGCTGTCATTTTTAGACTCCTGACGTCATGTTTAAAATGTCTTCATGAGGAGATTCATGGATTAGATGACCATAATGGATTGGATGACCTCCATAGTGTGCCTATAAATACACACATCTACTCCTTCCCTGTGCTCACACAGCAGTCCAGCCTATACAGAAAAATGACCTGAGGCTGTAGACTGCAGAGAAGATTAGATGATTTACTGAAATTCATACCTATGTGCTCAGTAGAGGTCGTGAAGGGGTTCTTTGGTTAGAACATGTTTGATAAGAAGTGGTGCACATGTGCATGTAATTTGAGGGGAGATGCACTGGGTCAGGTCATCCTGCCTTCAGACCATGTTTCATGTTTGTCATCAGATTCATGGGAACATCGATTCTCAGTAAACTCTGCTTGGACAATGGAAGTAGAGGAGCGAAGAGCTTTATGATCTAATCATGGCATGTTCCATTATAGTCAGATGGCAATTCATAAGATTGTATTAAAAAGAGTATATACACTATGCTCTTACTATATTTACAAATTGGTTTTTATCAGGTCTTTTTTAATTATGATTTTTTTGCAGCTGTAATGTTTTACTTTTTTGTGTCAGAGAAAACAACATAACATGGGAACAGGGTTTTTTTTCATTGCAGCTTGAAGGACTTTCTGTCATGAGGTTTTCTTTCACCCTGAGGCATCTGTTGACAGCAAAAGTCAAATTTTGGTTTTATTTTCCTAAAACATCATCTCGAGGGTAGAATGGAGAGAAACATTTACTGCTGGATTTGTGCAACATCATCAGTGATGCAGGCATTGTGTTGTATTGTGGTGAAGAGTGAGCTGAGCATACAGGCAAGACTCTAGGTCTGCTGGACTATCCTCATTCCAGCTTTCAGTACCTGTGGTTAAGACCCACTGCATGTGTTTTGACTACTTAACAGCTGTGGCAACGTTATTTTTCCTTTAGGTGATAGGGCATAAGTTAAGACTTTTTAAGTGTATGTCTCATATCACATACATCACATCTGTGTCCTATACTTCAAACTGGAAGATTTTTCTAAGACTGTCTTTAAAGTGATGACTTGCACCATCTCAAACCTACAGCAAATTCTCTACAGCTTCAGAGTCTTTTGTCTCAGACGAGATATCAAAAGACTGTAAATGTACTTTACAATCTTCATCTATTGCTGCAACCATTATTATTAATAGTCAAAAGTTTATATCAAGTTCAAATTTAAAGTGCATGAGATTTTAACACATGAGGGAGTTTTGAAATTTCCAAGATACACGCATGTATAAATGTGTGTATGTTTGTATATGTATATATATGTTGTAGTATGAATGTTTGTGTCTATGAATGAATGTGTTTGTGTATGTATGGTATGTACATATGTATGTAAGTATGTTTGTTCGAGTTCATGTTTGTATATATTCTCAAATGTAAGTATGCATGTATGTTTTAATTATTTTTTGCATGCAAGTATGTATGTATGTACATTTGTTAGTTTGTATATATATCCTTGTATGAATATCTATGTATATTCATATTTGTATGCATGTATGTATGAATGTATGTGAGTATTATTGTGTGCTTGAATATATTTTTTAAGATGTGCATGTTAGAATTTGTGTGCATTCATGTATGTTGAATGTATGTGTTGATGCATGTATGTTAGCATTTATGATTTTTTTTTTAATTGGAATGTATTTTTGCATGTATTTACGTGTCATATGTCATTACATAGGTATGAAATGTATGTGAATTTGTATAACTATCTAGTTATTCATGTGTGTTTGGATTAATTGTTCTTATTGACTTGTTGATACATGCATGAAGGGAGTGACTTTTTGCATGTCAATTGATGAATGGACAGTTTTTTGAAATTCTGATGATGGATTGGGTGGGTGGATGGATTGATTAATTGATTGATTAATTGGTGGATGGAAAGAGGTACAGGCTTTACCTTATCTTCACCTTTATTGTAAGTTCATCATTCATGTCCTATCTTAGAGAAACTTAGAACTTTTACTTACATCTCAGGTAATTTAATTAGATGCCATGATGAATGTAAATATCCACATTAAAATGAAGAAATCAACTATGTCGTCATGTCATCCAAAACATGAGAGATGGGAATGTGTCATTAACACACAAAAGAGATTGTGCTTGCAATTAAAAAGATTGAATTTCTGATCTTACTTATTGTTTAATGAAGGGTGAATGGGTGTGATGAGCCAAAGACTGTCTGTTCGAAAAACATGCCTTTAAAGTTGAAAGATTGCCTGCACAGTCACGCCAGTCATTCAATTTCCCCTCTCCCCTATTTCAGCTTTCATGGAGTCATTTGCTACATTGCACAGGTCACTCCAGCTCAGCTTCATCATATTTATTAGACTGTTAGCTCCCTAAAGTAAAAGCACTCTGTGTTTGACAAGGAGAGCCGGTGCTCAAATTTTAATGAGCCTCTATGGAAGATGAGGAGGCGGGCTTGTTTACCAACAAGCACTGAGCTCTGCGGGCAGGTACAAAATTTTGATGTTACGATGTGGGCAGTGTTAATATGCCCTCCTTATCTCCTCTTTCTCCTCCTGTAAATGAGTGTTTACTTTTTTACAGGACCCACAAATCTAAAGGAAGATGAGATGCTTCTCTTTAACCTCGCAATACATCAGAGTGAGGATGTTATACATATATGATCCTTTTCTCTAGTGAATAAGGGATGTCTCTATTGTTTGTTGCTATAGGCTATTATTTATTTCTAGCAGAAAGTCAAATGACCTTGAGTGTTGTATTTTGGCTCATTTTTGATATTGTTTCCAAACAAACAACCACCACTGAAACCAGTTGTAGCATTGCACTGCCACCACTGTCATTATTATTTTTCTTTCAGCTTATGACATTCTGTCTCTCAGATTTGACCTTTTTACTTCATATTGTCACAAATGCCATGCAGACTTTTAAGGGCCAGTGCTGATTTGCCCTTTGATGTGCATTGTTTTTTTTTTTTTTCAAGAGTAAAGCAGGATGTGGTCGACAGTGATGCACTTGGTTAGATTTTTGAAAATTTGAGCACAGAATTTGAGCGAGGCTATCGTCTTTCCTCAAGTTTATGAATCCTGTATATATCACCACTGTGCATATATGATTGCCAGTGTGACCGTAAGAGGGTTCAATTTTAACATGGGAGAATGATTCCTCACTTCTGATCATAGTGAGCAAAGGCTGCATTTATCTTGGCAAAAGTAACAATTGAAAGAACACTTGAGTTGCCAAAATCCTTACTGCATATGTCAAAATCCTTACTGCATTTATCATTCTACAGCATTTACGTTTTCAAAAGTTTCGATTCTACTTTTGTTCTATTAGATTGTCTGTAAAGCTTCATTTTTTTGGTTAGCAAATTGCTAATGCTAACTGTTATAGAGAAGCAGGGATACATACCTTTATTGACAGGATGACTCATATTAGGAGCTGTTTGCACACTTTTGCTTTTACATAAACTCAGACATGAATCATTCTTTAAAGAGGAGTGAAGTGATTTTTGATCACAGAGAATCAGTGTCAGCAGTCTGTTGTAAAAGGGGCTCACAGCTCGTACTCATTAAACATTTGATCACTAAGTTGATCATCATTCCCATCATCTAATTCTGCTGTGGATTTTCCATGTTTTCACAGATCTATAACTCCTTGGTCTTTCAGAATTTTATATATATGTATATATATATATATAATATGCACAGGTGCATATAAGATAAGAGGATAAATATTTACATATAGGAAGACAGCCGAGGATAATGTTATATGCAGTTTAGCCATCAGTTTTGGTTGACTTAGTGCCTCTAGGTCACTGTGCAGTGATTGAGAGTTCAACAGAGCCTGAGGAAAGAAACTCTGCTGGTTTTAGTGTACAACGCTCTGTAATACTTGCCTGAGGGGAGGAGAATGAACATTCTGTGTCTGGGGTGTTGAGAGGTCTGCAGAGATGTTACTTGCCCTTTACAACTCGTCTGGCAAAGATGGTGGACGCTTCAAATCAAGAGGGCCTACCAGAAAGAAGCTACTATCTTCCAGAACAAGACATGTATACCGGTCACTGATGGAGGCAAGAAGGCCAAGGAAAAGCTCCACCCACTGTCACAGGAGTGTCGGGCTGGGCTTCAAAAACCTTAAAAGAGGCTATTGATGAAACTGTTGACAAGCTATGCCCCTTCAATGGAAATGTCTATTATCAGTGACCATATCCTCTCAGATTTGGTGACCGAAATGAAATACCTGCACTACATCCACAAATACAATCACTTTAAGAGAAGCAGTGAGGTTCAATGTCCTCAAAGTCCTCAAAGGCTGCTGGAACCAAGAAGCAGTTTCAGAAAATTTTAGATCTGAAAGAATGCTGGCTGTTATTCTCACTTAAAAAAACAAAACAACAACAAAAAAAAGAAGACCGTGATAGACTTGGAGAGGACAGATCGGACAATGGCAGTGTTAAAAGTGACCAGTAGCTCCTGGACAGGCGGATTCCTGAGGTGACTGATTTTGACCGCTCCCGGAGACCAGCTGCTCTACATCTGATTTGTATGCAGACTAAGTTCCATCTCCGAAAAGTCAGATGATGATTGTGACATCTGCAAACTTTAGGAGTTTCACAAAGGGGTCCCCTGAGGTTACTATAGTGATAAGAATACCTGTTATGTCACTTCTCCTGCCTGTACTTAATACTGATAAACAATTATCCTGGTGGATATCCTGGCATTATTGACTGTCGACACATTAATTGAAAATGTCATTCTGCCTCAGAGCCTGTAAGAATAGGAAGGAAATATTAAATAGGATAAAGAGATGGTTATCCAGCTCGTGGGATCTCTGCTTGAACGGTTTTGTTTAGTTTACTTAGCTTGAGCTTGCTATTGTGCAATATAGCTTCTGCAGGAAGAGATGAGATGTATAATGTGCAAATCCACCAGAGGATAATCCTGTATCAGCGTCGGCAGTCATCTATGGATTCTGTACTCTGCAGACGGCGGTACGGTTTGATGCACTCCTTCACACACTTGACAATTCACTCACATTTTCATTTGCACACATACGCGCTCCCATCAATCTAATGGAATTTACACAACTGAAGGCAGTGCCAACCCGCGCCCTACATGAGCTGCATGAACAATGTCGAGGAAATTTGCAAGATTTCCATTTCTGCTCTCATACATCCAGCGAACAAAGGGACGCCTCCTGCTCTGTCTCTGTCTGTCATTACACTGCTGTTCCAGCTATAGGAAGCTCATTGTATTCAGCCCCATTCAGCTATGTAAGCTTAATTACAGTGACTATGAAAGCACAGCAATTACAGACATCCTTAGGTGTACTTTTATGTGAAAGTGGTTCTCTCTATTTTATTTGATCACAGACTGGGTAATCCAAAACGTCAGGCCCTAATTGAATCAGTAGTGAATGCATGAAGCCTGAATAACTTTATTAGATCTTATCCAGGTCATTCTTCACTCTCCGGCCTCTCTATTTGTTACCATTAACCAGCAATTGTTATCTGGAGATAAAGACTACTCATGCAATATGATACCCTGGCTGCAAATATAGAGAACCTATTCTATAATGGCAATAAGTGCACTCTTTGCTATGAGCTGAATATGTGCTTAATAGTGAATATACCGATTGAAAATCCTTGGATCAAAACTTTAACTGTTGAAGAATATTAAGTATATTCATGCAATTTATGTCTGATTTCCACAATTTCACAGAGAGATCATGCAGACAATAGTTAATACTTTAGCTGAAAGACTCTGTGACATTGTTCATCTATGTGGGAAACTTTTAGATTGATTTTCATTTTACCTAACTGACAGGAGTCTTTGTGTTTTGCAAACCAGAACATGTCATAAATGTCAGGTTTGTCATGCAGGGCCACGCAGGGCTCAGGTCTAGGACCACTTCTTTTCCTGTGTAGCGTGACTTAAGACTAGAAGACAAATTGATCTTTATGGGCGCCAGACAGATGACTAAATCTGTCAATCAAAAAAACAATCTCAGGGTGTGGTCCCACCCATCAAAGAACCCACGCTACAAAAAGGAAATTTAAATTAAATTTATCCAGCATCGTTCAATTGTTTAGTCCTTTAACAAATTATAAATAAAGAACATGTAAGAAAATTTAAATCAGTTCAATATAATTCAAAACTTAGAATTCCCACAAACAAAATAAAGTCCAAAAGTGAATGTGTGGGATTAAAGTTCATCAAAAACAAAACAAGTAATCAGTCCATTTAGGTAAAAAAAACAGAAAATCGCAAGCAGTTCTTCTCAGTTCATCAATGTCCAAAAAAAAAACTACTTCCAGTGCTCCAAGTGTCCAAAATTATACAAGTCCCAAAATTACGACCCAATAAAAAACAACTACCAAACCAAAATCTCTATAAGAGTGTATGAATGTGTGTGTGAGTGTCAGAGGTGAAAAACTTCAGAGAAACATGGCTGGAGATGATTGGGCTGATCCAACACCCAGAGGGTCACGGAAAGCAGGGAAAAAAATCCTTTGGGTAAAAAAATAAAAAGGCAAAAAACCTTCACCCAATCCAAGATTTTCCTTTCTCTTCCTTAATCCCGTCAATTTAATGATTTTCTGGGTTATTTTAGGACAATGAAACCCACTTTTTGCCACTTGCTCTACCCTTCTCCTCCATGCAACAGCTCCTCTTTAGACGACCTCACACACTCTCAGTCCCCAGGTGCCTGCAATCAGCCCAGGTTACCTCTGCAGGACCACACCCACTGTGCAGCAGGGTGCATGCATCTTCCCTGTCTGCCACACCTGCCATACTTAAATGATCGTGATCGGTCTGTTCAGTAACATTTCTTATCATCTGCGTTTGTGCTCAACTTTAATGCTCTTTTAAAGAAAATGACTCCTGTTGAGCAGTGTTTAAAGTGCTCAATAGCAGCAAGTTTTTACAACTGAACTTTGAAAATCAATCGATCAATCAATTAATCTCAATTGGTATTGCGCCTATTAATAACCTGTTATCTTAAGACACTTTACAAAAAAACAGGTTGTAGCCATACTCTTCATTTTATAGATACACGTGTATGCATATATACTTGTATAAAAAAACACATAACACGTAAACACGTATAAATACACACACATCTAAACTCAGCATGAATCCACCATGAGTGCAGCACTGGGCCAAACTACACAGAGGTGTATCTTTAGGTAGCTTACAATAAGAAGACTAAAACCTTCACCATTGTTCCAGACAGCGGAGTATCTCTAATTATACAACAAATAGGTCTCTTAGTCTCCTCTGTCCAGTCAAAACCATTGTGGTCATGTTGATAAGCGGTGTCCTTGGACTGCCATTGCAAATAGTACACAAAGAAGTGCTTTTATCATCTCAGAAATATTTCTAAACTTAAACTATGTGTTTTAAAGCCTGAACTGGGAATGATTCTTCATGCTTTCCTCTCTTCTCAAATGCCCCTTGACCTTCTGTAGAGTGTACAGTGTGCAGCTGCAAGGCTTTTAACCGCCACTAAGCAAAGAGCTCTCATAATCCCAGTTTTATCCTTCCCCAGTTTTGATTGCCAGTCAAAATTAGAATCAATTTTAAAATGTTAGTCCCAACATTTAGAGCCCTTCCTGGATAAGTCCTCTCGTACACCTTGGATCTCTTGTGTCCCTATTCTGCTGCAGTCTCCAAGATCATCAGACCAGGGACTTCTGATGGTTCCCTGCACAAGCTTTAAAACACAGAGAGATTGCTCTTTCCAAGCTGTCACACCTTGGTGATGAAATTCACTTCCTTTATCTTTATGCTGTGTTGATTCCACTGATGATTTTAGGAAACAGCTGAAAACACATTGATGTTGACAAGCTTTTAGTTCAAGTTGAATGGTATAGCCCTTTGTGCTGTTGCTTGTTTTCTGCACTCTTGTGTGTTGTTGTGTCTATATGCACGTGTTTGTGTATGTGCTGCAAACAAATTTTCCCCCTGCGAACATTCAAGGTTTTCTTTGTCTAAGTCACTCTGTACCCCAGTGATTTACCCTGTTGAGTTCACTCTTAATTGTAAAGCACTTTTCTATCTGTCAGAGGTGCTAAACAACTAAGCTACACTCACTTATTTACTGCAATTTTTTCTTCAAAGGCTGGCAGTCACATACGATGGGCAGTAATTTCAATTTTAGAAAGAAAGTAGTCCAATGTTAACCTGAGGCTTTCTGTATGAAGATTGCATGATCACCCTGTGTATGCACGACAAAGTTCTCCTGGTAAACTTGTGAGGAGAGCATATTTCATCAGGTACCATTGGGTAACCACAACTATCATAGACTAACCAACATCTTCCACAAGTATTTCCGCATCTCTACCAGTTCCACAGTAGATATCCACTGTCAGAAGAAAAGCAAAAACATTATTTCCTGTCAGAAAGCTTTAAGTGAAGAACTTTGCTCTTCTTTTAAAGAAGTTAAAATTTATTGATATTGCAATATCCATGGAGACCACTTCAGAAGCTGCCATTGTTTTCAAAAGTGCACTTCAGTGTGTTGGGGCACCATCCATAATTGTCCACTGTATGCAGATCTATATATGCCATTTTTGTGCTTACGTAAGACGTCTACGTATGCTTTCCTTGGTGTAATATCTACTCACACATCTGCATGTGCAGCCATGTTCTGTGGGCATGCAATATTATATTCAACATTTCACTTTATTATCTTTGACAGTAGGGCAATGTGCAATGCAATATGCACTTTATATTCCTGTGCAATATTGGGCAATATGCAAAACAACAGGGACAAGAACTCCCAGGCAGCTAGCAATCTGCATTTGTTGGGATTTCTGATCAGAGAGAACTGAGCTGTGGTTCTTTCAGAGTTCTGAGTAATCACTCACTAGTCAGTTAATTGTGATAATTTTGAATTATACAAGAACAAGTTTAGCACAATTTTCATTCCATTACTTTTATTGTGATGTATTGCATTTTGTAAATTAAACTAGAATGCTTGATATATCAGAGTAATGTGTAACAAACATCTGAATAACATATACCCACCACTGAAGCTGAGCCAGAGGTTCTTGCTATGACAGATGAGCATGACTTAAAAACTCATTCTTTTCATTTCTTTCTATAAAAAACCCTCCATCTTTGAAGTTCTGTCAAGTGATAATGAAATGGTGTTTGAATAATTCATTGCTGCTTTTGATATTGTTTCTCTTTGATTAAAAATAACCAAGTGAGCTAAACACGACCCTTCAAAAGGCTGATCCTGTATCATCACGACATCCATGTTCCTCCATGGTAAATGTGAATCACTTTCTCTGCCTGCATGAATTGACGTCACTAATCTGTATGCAGGACTGGACCAGCAGATCCAGTCAGTGAGCTGGCTGGTGACAGGAATCAGTAGGTAGTAAGAGATTTAGCTCAGCTGGAAAATTTATTCTTTTCAGAAATTTGTTCTTGTAACAAATAATAAACACTCACTGGAAACTTTTTTAAGTACCATTGAGAACTGCTTGTTAAAACAAAAATATAATCCGTAAATCACTTAGGTTGGATACTGTTAAGTTCCTACAGATTGTTGTTCTGGTTCTTAAAGGTTTCAGATTCTGATTCCATGTTTTTTGGAGAATGTTATTGAGCATTTGCAGACAGGGGACAAACAGGATGTCACTCAATTCTGTGGATGGCTAAAGTACCACTGTTGTGATACTTTAGACCAGGGGTAGGCAACCTGCGGCTCCGGAGCCGCATGCGGCTCTTTTGCCCCTCGCCAGTGGCTCTCTTGACTCAGAGGTCAGAAGAGCAAAAAACATCTTCTTTGACTTGCATTAAACTCTAATTAATTGATGTTATTTTTGCATGTTTTAGCACGATCTGCCTTTTTTCTTTTAATGAAAATTTCTTGGTTTTTACATCGTGAACTTTGCGTCATGTGTGCACCTCCCATGACCTCTGCGTGACCTGCAGCGGGTCGGAGTGAGAGCAGGACGCTGCGGCATCTTTAGCTGTGAGCTCACTTGATGTTCATTTTAAGTTCTGATGAAGATGTTTTGATGAACTCTCAGACTTTTAGCTGCTGCTGTGAAGGGATTTAAACTTTTTAAACGGAGGCATGTCGGCGATAAAATTTTGGAAAAGACGAGAGACACGGGGAGACGATAATTCAGCGCGACTATGACTGCGTTGTTGAAGCGATGGATTTTTAGACAAAGATATCAGGTGGATGTTTTTTATTACCATTTCTGCGTTATGATTGCAGTCAGTCAGTCTCTCCCCCTCACATGATCTCTCATTCACTAACTACAGACTCAGGTGTGTGAGTAACTGTGTTTTATATATATGACAATTTTTTAATGACACATCAAAATTGGCATGAAACTAAACATTGAGTAATTATGTGGGATAAGCTTCTAAAACACTGATGAGATGTCGAAAAGCACCTCAAGAATTACAAGATTACTTCATGATTGATAAAATTGTGCATAATAAAGATCAGAATGCAGGAAAGAAATGATTTAAATTTAAAATGTGAGGGTAAGACCTACTGACCCCCCATTTCACCTGATGATGTCAAATAAATATTTATGATTTCTCCACTGCAAGTAAAACCTGATCCTGTAGACAAAAAAATGGAGCAACAACAATACAAAATAAAAAATGAAAATAACAGTGTTAACAGGGCTAATATTAATAGATGGTTATTTTTGTTGACAAACCTGAAAATCAAAGTAAACACACCATTGTTGTCATTTTAGTTCTAAATGAATTATTTCAAAATAATATGGTATAACACTAATGTCAAGTTAAAGCAACAAAAGTACATGGTCCATTAAAGAGCGGTCATGTCAGGTGGTAAAGCAGTTTGCTTATAGATCTAATGTCATTATAATGTAGAGTCAGCAGGTGCTGCTGTTTTCATTTTTAGGTTCAAATGTGTTTTGTGGCTCCAGACTGATTTTTTTGGTGGGAGTGATGGGCAAAATGGCTCTTTTGATTGAAAAGGTTGCCGACCCCTGCTTTAGACTATAGACTATATTAGACTTGATGACTATAATGCATTTTAGGAGCAAAGATGTCACCGAGTCTGTTAGATGAGTCTGACCACATTAAGAAGTATCATAAAAAGGAAAATGATCACAGACTGGACTAAAATAGCTGCTGCAAATCAGTCAGACAGCGTATGGATCGGCTGTTTACAGTGAGGCTAAATATAGGAAAAACATCCACTGTTCAGCAAGATAATTTGGGGAACTTTGCAGGGATTATGTCCATCTTTCTTTTTGAATAAACAAGGAGACTTGCATGAACATGGAGCACACACAGTAAAAATGTCTGCTGTTGGAGGCTGAGTGGGTTGAACAGTAAATGATAGAAACCTCAATGGAAACTGAGGACATCCAGGTTACCTGTTGATGCAGTTGTATAAATTTTGGCCATATTGTCAAATAGCAGTGTGGCTTGTACAAACCCCTTCCAGATGTATCAGCATCAGAAGATATCAGGAGCTGATGTGTTTAAATATGCAGTCTGTGGTACTGGTCATGCAGATCCTCCAGGCTGTAATGGACTTTTATACTTGAACAGACCAGAAAAAGGTGTTTATTTCCAAACCATAATAATAGTTTACACTTCATAAAATATCTTGCAGGCGTATATAACTGACATTTAAAGCTTTATTAGCATAGTCCACCTCACAGCAACAGATAATTATGATGTGTTGGATTAAGTTCAACTCAGAAACATTTATATCTATTGTGAGTTAATGTCCATTAAATAACATGCTGAAAGGCATCCTTGGAGCAGACATGGAAAAAGTGACGTTCGTGCAAATGGTCAATATACTGAATATTTCGAGAATACAATTTCTGCTCGCAAACATCGATGCACTACTGTTGCTCAAATTTTCTGTTTCCCTCTCCATTTAAATAATAAATACTACCCTTGTTATGAGAATATATTGACACTTATGATTAACGACTGTTAAATAATGACAATAAACTATATTTTTTTAAGTTATTTTTTATTGTTATTATTATGTTGAAATGCTGAGTCAGCATTTTTATGTTGAAATGCTGAGTCAGCATTTAAACATATTGTTCTCCCTAACCTCCATTTTGTTCTTTTTCGTCTTCTTTTTCTCATCACTGAGATTTTGCCCCCTTTCACAGGCTTCAAATTTGCACAGATTTTCACAGAAAAAAAATTGACATATGCAGCATGTTCATGAGAAGTGCACTTGTATTTTTCACAGGATTAACAGTTATACTTTTTACAGTAAAAAATAATTTCTGCATGTATTTTTACATTGAAATCAATGGGACGTTTCTGCAGCTCTGCTGAAAACTTCTGCAACTTTGAAGCTCCACAGCTTGGGCATGCTTCCACCTACAGACTTCATTCGTACTTTAAAAGCTGCACTGACTTCTCAGCCATTTTTACATATCTTCAGCTTTTTGCTGGCGTCTACGGTTTTTTAAATATGAATTTTTAAGCAACACCAACTTTTGAGGAAATCCTTCATGTTAGAGCACGTCAGACCGAAGACCCGGACAGCCGAGTGAAGCGCGTTTTTAATTGGCCACATTTTAAGCAGTACAGACATGAGAATTTTGTTAAACGTTTCAGCAGGTTGTTGGGACGCTCACGGTGAAATCCTTTTCCTGATATCTATCCCGATTTAGACACAGCGAGCGTTCGTTTACCCGGAAGTACCGAGCCCTGTCAGTGCTGAGCTGCTGTGCTCAGGAGAAATAGCCTGCTTTCCGTAACTCAGCATATGTAACCACATGGATTTATAGATAGCGCAGCGGGAAACCAGGGTTCAATTCCTGGTAGAGGTACTTTTCTTCTCCAGCTAATACAGATCCCACTTTATTAGGTACATCTACAAATATCAACACATTTAACCATGTTACAAAACAGTCATTCATTTTCTGCTTTCTTTCACAACTGCAAACAGTTTTGATGTACTTTTCACTATCTGCTACAGTTTCTGAGATATGACTGTTGAAGCAGCATCAACTTTTGCACATTTCTTTGAAGTTAGAGCGTGGTCACGACGCACACCTGAGCTCCAGTATCTATAATGTTCTGCAAACATTTTTGTTGCACATTTCACACATTTTCAGCCCTGATTTACTGCTTACAACTATTCATGTCACAATTTCAACTTTCTTCGCATTACTGTGAACACTTTCATTTCACAGTTTCAGCAGTCACACTCAGCATTTCAACGCATTTCCTGCATGGAAATGCACATTCTCTAGTTGTATATTATTGTTTCTGTTGCTGTTGTCATTGGCCAATCATACCCTAATATCTGCTCCCTCTTAAGCTTCAAATGTTTCATTTGTAAGGCCATTATATCAGAGAAGGATGCTTGAATAGGTCTCTGTGCATGAAATTTAAAAACCTAGAGAAACAAGTTCTTAAAAAACAACCTTTTCAAAGCTCTAGCTGATTCCAGAGTCAGTGAAGGGCTGTACTTCTCCAATTCTACCTGCCCCGAGGCTTTAGTATTTCTGACTCTTCTTTATGAAATAATAATAATTAGATGGTCAGTGTCCTTCCTCTCTGATAACTACATTCCTGCTTCTTCAAAATTAGCTGGTAACAAGCAGTTGTGGTGCAAAAAGGTCATATACTGGTAATATAATACTGCCTTCTAAATTTTATGATGTGGTTATGTCCCTTGGTTTCTCATGATAGCATCAAAATGGTGAGAGTCAAAACCTTTCTTCCTCATTCTGATGCTCTGTTTGAGCCTCAGCAGGCCATGTTGATTAAGTTAGTGTGCCTAATCATACTGTTGCCTTGTGATTGGCTGATTAGCCGCTTTTGTTAAGCAGCAGTTGAACAAATGTACCTGATAAAGTGGCTGGTGTGTGTTTGCAGGCTAAGTGATGTGATATGCTACTGCATTGTGTTGTTTTGTGGCTTGATCAACAAATTTTTCTTGCTCCAAAAATATATATGAACATATTTTATTCAGCTGAGGATCTAAACTTCTCCTGGTGAACATTGCTGTACAGTATTTAACACAAACTGTGTCCTTTTCAGTTGAATTAAAGCCTTTTAGTGTTTACTCCCCACAGAGTCCTGTCACTAGTCTGTACTCTCTGCCAGTCCTTGGCTGTATCAGCACCGACTCGTTGGACTGTGATGTCTTGGCCAAGCCCCTCTAGTACAATTGACAGTGGAGACGTACAAATACAGATTGTGATGGATTCCAGGAGAGCTAAAACATTTCCCATTGCTCTCCAAAATGATGTAATTTGCCTTGAAAATCCAAGCATTGTTCTACCCCCACAAAAGTCTGCATGCCTCCCCTAAGACTGAGAAGAAGTTGCTGACACCATGAAAGATGACGTTATGAGACAGAATCACATCAGCAGGGGGACCATGTTTTCAGTTCAGGCAGGGAAAGTAGAGGATGATGCAACTATACTCTAAAACTCTGGAATATTCTTCCCACACACCACCTCTAAAAATAGAAGCAAAATAGTTTACTGTAAAAGCTGCTGAGTCTATCAAAGAATACTTCTAAAAAAAAACAAAAAAGAACTTTGGGTCTGTAACAATAAGAGTGTGCACACTCCATAAGAGCACATTTCTCAGTCTAATGTTTATAACTTCATTTATATTCTGCATTTTCTAATAGAAATAGATTTCAGCTTTAGTATCACTGATGATTAGACATTAGAGCAGATAACAATAGTTTGCATTCATTAAGACATAACAGCCAGTTTCTACACTTATCACACACAGAGACATTTATGACTATGTATTTTTGAACATTAAAAAACTTTACTTAGCTTTGAATTTATCAAGGTCAACGTCATTTGGGCATTTACCTTATATCATTTAGAGACATTGTTCATAACAAGTGTTTTTTTTTTTTTTTGTCACAGTTTGAATATATATGAACACAGCAATTGATCCTGCAATGCATTGAGCTCCGCTTAAAGAGGTCTCAGCTTGCTTCTAATGGGCCCCTTAAATGGTCTGTTTGCAGCAAGGATACAGTTAACCCCGTAACCAACACAAGCTGTGGCCGACAAAGCCTACGCACCATAAACAAACAAATTTGCTGCAAACAGTACACTGCAAACACAGGAATGATGCAAAACCAAAAACACTTAAACATTAAAGAAATGCAACAGAAAAACACTGCACGAAAAAAAGATACAAGCACAGAAACACTGCAGAAGCAAAAACATACAAACAGACTAAATAAATCCTAAAGAGAAATACAAAATCCCAAAACAGCAAATTCACAACCAGAGGGATGGACCAGACCCTCTTTACAGACAGGTGATACCCAGGAGATGATCTTTAATTTGAACGCATGCGTTATTACAATGCAAATCCAGGCTGACTGAAATTGCACGGGTTATACCAAATATGGGCTTGAACAGTTTTAATACCTCACAAATTCTTAGCTTTATTGTTTTTTATTGTATTTCATTTTGTTGCTATTGGGAACTTGTCCATATTACACCTTGTCACTTCATAGATTTTACCAAAGTTAGCTTAAAGCTAGTTTTATGCACACCATTGGTCTATTGTGTGATCTAAATTTATTGGCCTGATGAAATGAAATTACACTGAAAAAATGTTTCCTTTCTTTTTTCTCCTGAAAAGTTGAAATTGGCCCCCTTCCTGGCTGTGATATAAGGCTCTGTTAGTGATGCATTTCAACGTAGAGGAGAGACAGAGCTCTTATGTTCACACAGAGATAACAGCTCCCTTAGTTCCTTCCTTAGCATCCTGAGTCTTTCTTGTAGAAAAGCTGATTTCCTCTACAATAATTGTTTCAAGAACAAGAACACACACCGGATATCTAAGAAACACAAAAAAAGACTGTAAGAGTCTGTTATGCTGACATCATTGAATTTTTCTACTTTTTGACCAAAAAAGGGCAAACTGTTTTTCTTTCTATTTGAATGGGTTGACCCTTTTTAGCAAAAGCACACATTCTTTTTTTTCCTCAAACAGGAAGTGTATTGTGTGTTCTTCCTCCCACTCAGTTCATTGCGGTCCTGCCCCGACATTCATCTTGATTATCCATCTACCTTGAAACAGCACGTAGCCTCAGGGCTGAGCTGAGCCAAATCCATAAAGCCACCGTACGAGCAGAACAAGAGGAGAGAGTGAAAACGCAGCTAATCTGCAATAAAAAATAACATCAGAGACACGCATGGATGCTCCCCTCCTTAATGACTGAATCTTTGCTGCTGAACATGGACCTTTTGTTAGACTCCTGTTTTTTATTGCCTCTTCTCCTTCTCTGTCAGAATTCTCCGCGGTCAGGAACAGTTCATGTATCGACAACAGAAAATGTTTTTTTCTGCTACGTGATGTCCCACAGGTTATTAAAAGAGGCAAGTATTTACCAACAGAGATGCATATTATCAGACAGGATGCTGTAATGCAGAATGTATTATATCTGATGTTTTATTTATCATCTTATGTTGCAACCTTTACTATAGAACTCACTTATTCCTAAACAACCAAATCACATAAAATGTATAAAGAAAGGTCAGCACACAGAGAGAACAGCATTTAGATGAGCAAGCATTTCTCATTTGCTCAAGAAAAAGAAGTGTGAGAGAGAAATAGTGTTTAAACATACAGGGACAGTGTTGTTAAGGGTGTTGAGGGTTCTGCATCCTGTAAAATCAGGCAAATCAAAACCTCAGCTCAAAAAAATCCACTTAACTTACCAGTCACTTTATGAGGTTCACCAATTCCACTGCTCCTTAACACGGATAGCTAATCAGCCAATCACATGAAAGAAAGCATTAGAACAAGGAGGAAAGATGAGTGTAAGTGTCTTTAGCATAATCTGAGTGTTTTAGAAACTTCCGATCTGATTTTACCCACGTTATCTTTGCCTTTTTATTATTACTGCACCTTAACAGCGCTTTAAAGGCTTTTAACATAATTTAGCCATGGCTAACCAAAGAGTCCTGATTGCCCTGTTTGTAAGGAAAGCATAACTAAGGTCTTTTTCATACTGATACTGTCAGACAGTATGATATGTCTGGGTGTTCTGTCTTCTGCATGGTTTCCTTTGCATATATAGATACAGCAATCAGTTTGTGTTTCAGTACAATCAGCCACGCTGAGCTTGCCTAAAAAGGTGAACTCCACTAGCTTCCAATCAAATCCCTGGAGCAGTTTGTTTGCAATATGGCACAATCGACTAGTTAATTCATCATTTTGCTGTAGCTGTTCAAGCAGCAGCAGTAATGACAACCACATTATGGCAACCAGTCAATCAGGCAAATAGCACGGTATATTTTGAATGAATGTTTTGGATCCCAGAGAGTCACTTTCTATGCTTAGGCACAACATACTTTAAAATAGCAACAGGTAAACGTTACTCAACATATTTACCACAGATCATAACAGGACTCAACAACACTGTTTGATTCAAATCTTGTTTTGTCTGAAAATATAGTCCAGCAGGACAATTTGTCCTTTTCAAAGTTGCTTTCTACTGTTCTGCATCACTGAAAGTTTTACAGTGGATGCTTTGACAGGTGATACGGTGTAATAAGTCACCACATTATCTGGTGGTAAGATTAGCAGTCCAAACAACCGTTATCTTCTAGCTTCATAATACTACCATGTGAACATGAAATGATCCAGGAAGGAAATATACAAATTTGTAGCACTTTATAAACTGATTTAAAACAACGCAACTGAACTATAATAAGAGCGAAGACCACCTAAATGTAACTTTAGACTTTTAGTTTAGTCTATCAATCTTTTGGTAACTACAAACCAGCTTCTGAAGGTGAGCATCCATTGCAGAGAACCAAAGTGCATGACCGCACTATCTATATCGAGATAAAAGGTCCCTATTTGTCTTTCTTTTCATGGACAAATAGCCACCATGAAACCAACACAAGGGCAAGGCTTTTAAAATGTCACAATTCTTGAGAAAGTCAGCAAAGTCTTGTCAAGCGAAATAAGAGCTTAGGCGAAGATGAAACGGCACGTAAGTCACTCTAAGTTCATCAAAACAACATTTGTTCTGTTGACTTATTCATTTCCATTTTCTAGAAAAGCAAAGGACTTACTGCTCCTCCATACTTACACTAAAACTCCCACTTCTCTTGTGAAGAGCCACTAAGACATAAAGCTCTTATATATATATAAAAACACAAAAACCTGAAGCTGGTTCTGGTACAGGCTTCCTTCTCTGCAGTCACTCATACGAAAAATAAAAAACACAAGACAGAATTCAGAAATATTTTGACACTGAAGAGTATAATTTGCTTTCAGACTGTCGTCCTGGAGCCATGATTTCATCATTAACATTTCAGCTCTGCAGAAGCTGCCTCTGTATCAGTCCTGTACGTCGATCACAGAGCCACAATGATAAAGAAACCATTCAGTTGTGTCAGTGCCATTACCTGCAGAGTGTTTACCCTGCAGCGAGGCCCTGGGGGGCTCCGGGCTCTTGCTCTCCCCTTCTTGAAATGCTTCATGTGAGCCATTAGGGACTGATGCTTTCACTGTCCCCCTCCACCTTTAGTGGGACTTTGCTATCTTTCTCACTCCATTTAAGACTCCTAAAAATAAAATTCACTGATGGACTGTGGGACAGGAGATACTGTACTGTCACAAAGTTACAGGTTGTACTTTGTGACACAGGTTGACTTAATTGCTGCATGCCATTGAAGCAATACACAACAGAAAATGTCCATAAATCAGTATATTCATATGTTCAGGATTGTTGTTTTTCAACAGTTGTGCATGATATGAGTTTAGATTACTGTTGAGAATTCATATATGTATATGAATAAATGCAGATTCCCATTTCATCTAAAGTCTATCTTGGGATATATGATTGGTCAAGGATATTAAACTAAGGCTGAAAAAGAATGTTTCTGTGAAAAACAAGTATTTCTAAGAAAATGACTTATGCTTGAGCCAGATGTACAGTCACATATTTCATTTCATTCACTTCATTTATTTTCTGTTTCTAGTCATGGTGAAGTTCATGGTTTTCCATAAAAAAGAATATTTTAAATGTACAGTCCATATTTACGAGTTGGTCACGTCCCATTTCAGTCACTAATAAACACTTCTCCATTGATTAAGAGAAAAAACAGAGAACATATTTACATTTCCTTACAGATGAATAAATATATATTTTTATTATCTGAAATATGTCCACTCTGCTCTTTAAATCATTCTCTTAAGAATGTTTACTCCAGCAAAAGTTACGCATCTGCTGGAAATTGGTTCTTGTAAACGTGCTTGAAAATTAAACTCTCTCCAATGTTTCTCATCTTCTAAGCTAAATACAAACTTTTTTTGCACTTTTTCTGGTAATGCTTTGCATTTTGCCTGAACATCATGCCAAGTGCCTGTTTGTTAATTAAACCTTTAAGGGCCAATAATCCTGCCATCATCTACAGTCTGTCAGTTTGCTCTAAATGGGCTTCTTTATTAAATGTTTGCTGCTTTTTTTCTGTAATGTTTATTGTTTGTGACACATATAGTCCAAAGGTCCACACAGAAAGTAAAATTGGACATAACATTATCCACCTGCTATCCTGACTGGTCTGCAGTTAAACCACCCCATATGCATTAAATTGTAATGCATTCTGTATTCTGACAGCTTTTCATTAAACCAGCATTAAATTCTTCAGCTGAGCATCAGAAGCTTGTCTGTTGGATCAGACCGCATGGCCCAGCCTTCATTCACCACATGCGTAACCCATGACCCTGTCAACAGTTCACCACTGTTCCTTCTTGAACCATTTTTTACAGATACTGACCAGGAGCACCCTACAGGAGATGTTCTCACCAAGTCCTCTATCCATCACAAGTTAGCCTTGTTGGACTCAGTCAAATCCTAATGCTTGCCCGTTGTCAGCTTCTAACACATCAACTTAAAGGAAAACGTGTTTACTCACAGTCTAAAATTTCCCATCCACCATCAGGTGCCATGATTTCCGCAAAATCAGTGTAACTCATTTTAACTGCCAGTGATCAACATAATCCTTGACATTATTGTTTTGAAATGTGCCTTTCAAGCATTCAATTTTAGTCTTATCATCGATAATTACCCAAAAAACAAATTTCTGACAGTCAAAAGGCTTTATACTCCCTCTTTGAATGACCTGTTTTTGTCCTTGACTTTCATTTCGTGACTTGCAAAAATATGGATGCTTGTTTGCTTTTCCTTTCTATTTCTGTCTGGCTGTCAAGAATATGATCCGGATCAACACCAAAATCAAATCAGTTCTTCCTTTTCCCATGCTGAACATTTCCTGAAAATTTCATCAAAATCCATCCATCACTTTTTGAGTTATTTTGTTCACAGACAGACGGACGGACGGACGGACAAACAAACTCTGCCGAAAACATAACCTCCCTGGCAGAGGTAATCATTTAAGGCGAGCTGTGCCGTCGGCTCTTCATCCAAGTTATGCGGTCAAGTGCAGCGGCACTTCGTCAAGAGTTTAACCCCGTGTGACTGTGTTGTTTTCGGCAGGGCCTTTACCGAAGGGGCGGATAATAAGGGCGCACTCCTTTAGCTTTAAACTATGGGCGCACTTTAAGTGTTTGGAGATGTTGCTAGTATTTCCCCCCTTGGACGCAACTTCTCTCTGACAAAGATTGCATCGGGCCGAGTTTTATTAACTTTGCTATAGTGAGCACAAACCTTTGAGCGCTAAGCCCTCACCGACAGAAGATTTCTGCCTAGTGCAGTCACTTTAACTGTAGGCTGAAGAATAAACTTGGTAAGTTGGACAAACAAAAAAACATCTTTTTAACTTGTGACTGACAGAAGAAAGAAGCACTGTCAGATGAGGAAAATGCCATTCTGAACCCTTTTATAGTATTTTAACTTTTAAGTTGGTGTTTTAACCTTGTTCTACACCTGCAGCTTTACTGCTCTCCCTGTTTCTAATGGATCATTTTGGTCCACAACAGAGTCACATGTCACACCTAAACACACCCTACCTTTCCAAGGAAATAACTCTATTTCTGTGGTTGATTAGCATCCATCCATCTATGCTGCTTATTATGTTTGGGCTCACAGGGGGCAGGAGCCTAACCCAGCTGACACGGTGTGTGAGTCAGATACACCCTGAACCAGTAGCCAACCAATCACAGTTATAGAGACAGAACACCATTCACGCTCACACCTGAGGGCAATTTCAAGTCATGAATTAACCTACCAAGCATGTTTTGGGTCTGTGAGTGGAAACTGAAGTGCACAGAGAACGCTCAAGGTGCAGAGAGACCTTGCAGACTCTACACAGGAAGACCCTGGTTGGCATGGACTATTGAACAAGCAATTTTCTTGTTGTGATGTGCTTGCCCTGGTGATATATGTCGCTGTGCCACCCTATTGAAAAGTAGTCAGAAACCAATAAAATAGAAAAATAATAAATAAAAAATTAAAAAACAATATAAACCCATTAAAAGACAACTATCAACAGCAAACAAAAGCTTTTATGATGTCAACAGCTGGCTATTAGGTGCTCAATACAAGAGGAAACAATAGACAAGCTGGAGATCAGTGATGGGAAAATGGGACAGTGTGAGCCACGTCCTCTTTTTAATATTTACTTACAAAACATGACTTCAGATGACAAAAGGATATTTCAGCATATTAAAGAGCCAAACTGATATAGGTCTTTAGAAGTTATTTAATTACCTCTATAATGTAAAAATGTGCTAATTTTAGTGTTTAATCATTACTATTTTTTATTTAATTCAAATGGTTATTTTTAAAAGCAGACATCATTTAGTGCTGCACCATTCAAAAGAAAGAAAAAAAAAAGCTAAAATCATTTTTTTCTTTCCAAGAAGTAAGGTTAAAAAACAATGCAGTCCAGCTTAAACAAGTCAAAACATGCATTAAAAGAAAACAAAGACTGTGATTAAAAGTGATTTATACCAGTAATAATAATTGGAAAAAAAAATAACATTAGTAGTAATAAAAAATAAACAGTAGTAATTATAATAATAGAAGAATAACAACAACACTGATATTAAAAAGATAATTAGCAATACAAGTTTTATCACTGTCATTATTGTTATTTTAATTAAGTACACTAAGCAAATGATGAAGTATCCTCAAGATACTTTTGTTGTGTTACTGTATCTTGGCTTGCTTCTTTTCCAGGCTGTGGCTTTAGAGTTGTGAAGCTGATTTTAGTTCATGAGTTATTAGAAACTTTGCTCAACGCTTTTCAAGTTTGTCTTCGCAAAGGGTCCCATGCACAGTGTGTGTTTCGGGTATAGAGAGAGGCAGGGATGGTTCAAGGTTTAGTTTTTCCATGCAAATGATTGAAACGTAATTATTAATGGAATTCGAGCACAGATAGACTCACTTCCTGCACTAACCCAAAACCTAGAAGAACACTTCTGTTGTATATCTGTCTTTGAGGAGATGCTGAAGTGTGTGCTTACTCAGCCCTAAACATGTAAATGAAGGCTCCAGCTTGACAAGAATAGAAGTTTACATGGAAAAGAAACTCCACCTCCTGGTCTCCTCCTTTTAGCTTCAATGATTCTTGGGATTTTTTAGGAAAGTTACAGTGTGCACAGTGACATATTCACCACATTGTAGTTGAGTTTTGGGCTGTATGAGTTTTATGACGCATTAATACATCGAAAAAAAAATTGCCCTTTTCTTTCAGGAAATCAAACGTCATTAGGTTAATCCCACTGCCTCTAATGAGAATCTCCCTCCAGTTAATGAGGATATTTTCCACTTCAAATCTGACCTTTATACAAACCTATTTCAAAAAGGTCATATAATTACTTCTGTATCATTTTATAGCTCTCACCTTAAATCTTCAGGTCGAACAGATAACAAAGAAAAGAAAAACGTAATTGGAACGCGTTCACTAAAAACTGTGTGGGATTATTTTCTATCTGATTTAAGAAAATTAAACATTATTCTTACCATTAAAGCCAAGGTCATTGGATTTTGATAATGCATTGCCCTCAGCAAAATCCGAAGTTAATAAAAAGATAAAATGTTCAATCGTGCTCTTCTATACATTATAAATATTTAATAATGTCTCCAGCTTAATTTATGGATGAATAAAGCTCTGCTCTACTTTCCTTCTACTCCTTGGCTTTGTGCCCTTGAGCTATTGTTTAACCTCTGAGGGCTGAGGTGAGCGTGTTCATGTTTCTGGAAAAGACACTGTCTGTGAAATAGAAATTGCACATCATGATACTGATGAGTTGTTATTTATAAGTCTAAAATTTAGAAGGATTGATGTACTGCATTGCTTCGACTTTGATAATACCCCCACAGCAAAGCATTAACACTTAGGGCTGGGTCCAGTTCTCAGGCAATATCAATATTATATGGATAGGCTGCAAAACAAGACAATATCTTTAATGTGGATCAAAATATCAATTTGATTAGATGGATAATAAAGAAAAAGATATGCATATGGCTGATTTATCCTGTGGCATGCACAAACAATAATCAGAAGAAGTGAAATTATTTAAAGAAACATATTACTGAGTTCACTGAGCGATCTGGAAATTTGACTAGAGATGTGAATCGGAAACCAAATTCAATACCAACCCCCTTAAAGGTGCTATGAGGAGAATCTATTTCCGGCGACATTTTTGTAAATATAAGTCTAATGATACTATGTATACAGCTGATCTAGAGCGACACACCCCAGTCAGAAGTTCAAATACATTGATTATTACAGGAGCAAAATAACTGTTCACACTGGGGGCATCCATCTTTTATTGTCAACTCGGGGCTGGCAAGGTTTCACCGAGTTCCCAGTCGGAAATTCTGACTTTGGGGAACGTTCCAGTTGCAGTTTCCTACTCGGAACCCAGAAAATCCTACTTCTGACTACAACTGGAACGCACCAAAAGACGTGACCCAAGCCAAAGCGTGTGTTTATTGTGATGTTAATAAATGCAGCTCGAACCTTCCTCAGAACTCTGAATTGCTTTACAACTTCTTTTTCAACAACTTACAGGATGCAAAGCAACGAGGTAATGTATCTCTTTCTAGTTACCAACAAGCAATTTATGGAAAACTTAGTATCGTAGTTTTGTAGCTGGCTATATATCACTACATACAGCCCGGTGCTCTAAGACATGTCCGAATAATATAAATTTGCTCTAGTTTTAATTGTCTTGTTCCCGCAGTTGAGTATCCAGGCCAGTCCAGCCCTGTCCGACCCGACCACTTAGCTACGGAATGGCATTTATAGATAATCTATTTTGATGCTATAAAACTCATCATCAAGTGTGTATTTCGATCAGACATATATGTAAAAGTGAGACTTTTTTGTAATTACTTAGAAACTCATAACATTTTTCAGGAACCAATATCATTAGTCTTTGCTGATGAATTTCATTATCAATTCCTTGGGAAAAGGAAGAACTGATTCGATTTTGGTGTTGATCTGGATCAGCGTCTGGCCGCCATGACGAAAAATGTGATATTTGTGAATAACTACTGAACTAAAATAGATATCATTATGAATCCAATTGCTAATGGTATGTTTTCATGGTCAATGAATCTAAATATTTCGATGAAAGAAAGGTAGGACTAATATTTATGTTGAAAATCACAATATGGGTGAGGACTGTGGCGCTGGCGGAGGTCTGCGCTCTCCAAGTGCTTTTCTCGTGTTGGGATTGAATCAAATTGAAAAATTGAATCGATAATTGCGTTGTTATCAACTCCCGTCCCTATGACAGATGGAATGGGGAAAATGTTGCATGCACAAACAAAAACACGGGTCTGCTGCATGCTGAATAAAAGGAAAGACATTGAGCTGTTGACTGAAATCATAAGCAACATGCGTGGATATTAATCTTTGAAAATTATAATGCAGGCAGTTAAAACATTTCAGTAGCACTGGGATATAGATGCCCCTCAATCACTGCCTCCCTCCACAAATAAAAGAGAAATAAACTCTGGTTGAGGATGTTTTCACTCCTGATTCTGTTATCATATCAGGTGATCCTCTTTTGAAGGGGTTTGTTAATAATTTTGTAAAAATACTAAATGCAAAATAAATTAAACTGAAACTAAAACATCTATTGTTATCTTTGCTGCTGCTGTTGACAGTGTGGTGTCCTCTTACTGTTCACGATGCTGTCTGTTTCTTATTGTTTTTTTTTTGTCCTGTTTTTTTTTTTTTTTTAGTTTAAAAGGTACAACTTAAGAAAATACAGAAAAATCCCAATGTATTATTACACTCAGATCTTTTCAGGTTTTTGGGTTTTACAAAGAAAGGGACAGACATATTCTTTGTCACCTGTGAGTTCACTCAGTTCAGATAGTCTATCAGTCCTCTGCATTCATTTACAAAAGTGGATACCACATTTAGTTTTCCCATAGCTGTACATATTTAGTCTGCAAACAAAAGTACTAAAAGAGCATGAAGTGTACATTCCAGTCCTCACCTCTGTTACCCTTCTTCAGGAATTTTAGCCATTTTCTAATTTTCTTAAGATTTTTTTTTCTTTAGAACTATTTACAATGAAGAAAAGAAATCATGAACTCATGAACTGAGGGAGCTTATCATTATAATGAAAATCTTTAAGAGGTAGGAAGGAGCATGGGTAAACTTGTGAGTCATACTAAATCTGCACCAAAGGAGTTATAAATGCTATCCATTTACTCCAAATTCCTGGGTGTTTTTGTACAAGAGAATTTGATCGGAAAAGATAACTGGACAGATCTGTCTGATGTTTTTTTTAAACCATGTGTCTCTAACTTTTTGATATTTAACCTTACTCAAGAGGGGGCTTCAAAAAAGCACTCAGAATTGTCGGCTTCCTCCTTCACTACAAATCATTTATTTTTGTTCTTAAGTTCCTGTGCAAAGTAAACCATAACCATAATGTCCACTGTGTTGCCAAACCACATCTATACTGGTTTGAGAAGATAGTGCAAATGAACATTTTCCCACCCTTTTAATGACTGCATCTCTAACTTCAGCATCATATGCATAAATATTCTAGTTCTTTGTTCCTTCTGATCTGAGATTGTCTTATCACACATTCCTTTTTGCCAGGATACGAATTAGAAAATTTAAAGTAATGGGTCTCAGAGGGTGAAACAATCAATAGAACAGTTGTTGTCCTGGGGGAACTAACAAAAAGCACTACAAATTCAACCAAAAATCAGTTAAATAAAAGAATGTATTATTGGCTTTCTTAGAGGATTATAGATCCTAAATGCCACCCACCGTTAATATTACAGAATAGAAACACAAAAATATGACCTAAAACAAACAAAAGAGTGGAAGTCTCTTAATAGAAATAAATCCAAATAGACCAACCAAAGAAACATTGGTGCTCCTGTAAAGAAGTTACTCTAATCGCTCAAAAGCAAGCTATCTATAAAATATTGAAGGATGTAGTGGTATTTCATTTTGTTTATCAGGATGTCTGGATGTTCTCAAAGAATCTGATTAACCATTGTTCCCTCACTCTGATTTTTTCTGAGGAACTTCAGAGCAGCAATTTAAATCAATACAAATATTTTATTGATTATTTGCTCTTAAATTGGTAGCTGGTGCCTCTGATTCTCCTGTAATTCAATCCACTGGCTCTGTCCATTAAGGGAGGCTCCTGTTCTTATTCTGCATCTCTGTGGTCAGAGCAGGAGTCCCCCCCTCCAAACCAGCTCTCTGCATTATTTAAGAAGTCAGCTGAGGTTTTCTGGCTCACCCAGTTATCTCTCTCGCTTTTTTAAATACAGCCCCCTGCATCATGGCGCCTATGCTCCTTAGCCTTATTGTGATTCTGCTTAAGGGATGCCTGCCTAAAACTTAAATAAAGAAGTCATTTTAAAAGACCAGCTTCCTGTCATCAGTGGATTCAGCAGACGTGCTGATGCATGACCAGCTGAGTGGAAAAGCAGACAGAGATGAAAAGGCAGAAGCAAATATACGGTCCCCCATAAAGGCTGTAATGTGATCTGTTATTGATGTGGAACAGCTTTCAATTGACTCTGTCCTCCACAGGGATGTCAGAGGTCAGGGTCAGGCAGAGAGGGAGAAGGGAGGGGGGTAAATCCTGGATCATCCTGTTGATTTTTTTTTTTTTTCCAAGCAACAGGCCAAACCTGAAACCTGCTTTTTTCCTGTTGTAGTTTTCCCTTCAAGGGTCAATTATACTCAGACATGGATCATACTGCTATTTTATTTGTTCATTTTTGCAGCTCTTCATTTTAAAAATATTAAAGAGAAAATTGTTATTTTAAATGAATGTGAGGCAATCTCAATCTTTTTTTTCTATTTTAATGTCTTTTTAGCCTGCCATCTGTTTTTATTGCTCTAATCATTTTAGTTCACATTACCTTTAGCTTCTGTCTTTCATTCCTCGTTCTGTCATGCCACTTTTCTTTTCTTTATCCTTACTGTTGCCCCTTTACCTTACACAATATTGCATCTTTTAGTTATTACCTTTTTAGTTGTATCTCCTCTTTATGTTTTAATTACCTCCACCAAATGTTTTTCCCCCTGAATTTGTCCATTTGCCTGCTATTTTCAATTAAATTTCTTGGAGCATTTCTGTATTTGTTCTGAATTTGATGTCATTGTGTGATTTTTGATTTCTCACTACTGCCTTCATTTCAACTTACTACTTTTATTGGCTGCTTTTTCAAACTTGTTTTAGTTGTATTTAGTCTGGGTTCTCATGACATGTTACGGGAGTTCTTTTGTGCTCTGGTCATACGTTTTTTTTTCCGTTTGTTGGTTTGTTTTCTGAATATATTTATGCTTTTCATCATTGCTGAACACTAATTGCTTTTTTTTTGTTCAGGTTCTTTGCAGTTGTATTTAATTTCTTTGTTTTTAATTTCTCCTGATGTGGAATCACTTTGTAAAGCCCTGTCTTTAAAGGCACTTTACAAATATATCTGTGTTTTTAATTATGATTATCATCATTAGCACTGTTTTTAGCAAAAATGTGGGCATTTGCCCCATCTTGCAATCATAATAAATTGTTTAAAAGATTCCTGGACCTATATCCGAATTCAGATCACCACCAACATTGAATTGCTTCTTTGTTGTGCCATGACCAACATTCCCAGAAAATGTCTTCAAACTTTTGAGAACTTTTTAAATTATTTTCCATAAGATATGGAAGGGGGTGAAAATGGGTCTTCCAACATGTTCTATTGTAAGGATGCATGTATGGACCTTAAAGAGGGGTGAACACTTGTATTTACACTGTTTTTAGGTTGAATATGAGAACCAGTTTTGACAGCCCTCTGGGCTGATCACAGAGATATGGCTCAAGGCACAGATGTACCAAAAATGCCCTAAAGGGAAAAAAACACACAGGGAGTACTTGCACAGAGGATCTACATCCACGCATATTGACATTCAAAATGGACTTGAACAATCCAAATTCTCAGTCTTGTCCAAACACACACACAAACACACAGTGTTTTCTGACAGCCAGTGGTTAGTGAAGTCCTCTGTTCTGCCACCTTCATTCTCAGACAGAATAATTTATAACGTTGCCAACAGACCTACAGCTGCATTGAGTGCACCAATAACCACCCACACCTGTATATTTGCTTGTTTCAAGTTATTTTGCATCTGCTTTGGTTGAAAGTGTCATAAATGGACACCAAAAAAATGCTGCTAAGCCATGTTGCATGGCTGCAGATAGACAACGGTTATGATGGCAATGCTCTCAAGTAACACATTTGTGTATGATTGGCCCCTTAGAGCCTTGCACACCCAGGCGGGGCTCAGACCTCATTGAGAATGTGAACATGATCTACATATAGACAAACTTATTAGACAAATATTGATTGGTAATTATTGATTTTTGGTAAGATAAGCCTTTCCAGATACATTGCACGAGGCAACTGTTTAAGGGTCTATGAGTTTGATCAGAGTTCGAGTCTTTCCCTCCAGTCTCCTTCTGCCACCCCATGAATAGTCATAGCCTCTCCCCTAACATCAAGAACAGTGCCCCATCAACACCCGCACACAAAGTAAAATTTATTGTCTGTATCAGAGACAAACGACCTTGTGCTGGTTGGCATGTTTGTTCACACGTCTACCTTCCTGTCATGCATGAGCACTTTGTGTTTGCTGGCCACTGTCAGGATTTATCAAAGACGGGCCCGCATGTGTATCAGGTACTTGACACAAACAAATCCCTCATGAGAAGCAGGCACTTTATGACTCTCACCAGAGAACGTGCCATCTGTGAGTTAAGGCCCCCCATTTCCTACTTCATACGCAAGAAATATAGCAGTGAAATGCCGAGAGCGCTGCCAAATGACCTTTTTTTTCATCTGCGAGGAGCAGACTCATCTGAGTTTATAGCAGGGAGTGAGGTGCATCTGACATCTGCCTGAAACTAAAGACCAACAAGCCTCACTTCTTTATTTTTTCTATCATTTTCAGAGACGTAAAACCCTGCAGACATGGGAGAGCCAAAGCTGGGACAAGATTTGAAATCCCAAGTCATATTACAAAGGGCAGATGACATTAATATCACAAGTTTTGGCAGCTCCTAAGTACACGGGTGAAGACAGTTGGGGGGAGGGGGGCACGCCGTAACCCATCACTCAGCCTTTCCTGCTCTCGTTTTTTCCCACACATGTCAGTTTGACGAGTGTGTGGGCTTTACTGTGCAAAGATCAAGGGTGTGTAGTTTTTCTCAGAATAGATCATGAGTTCTCTTGTTTTGCAGTTTGTTTTTGTTTGTTTACGTTGTGTTTTTCCCTCTGAAGAACACCTCCCATGATCCTTTGCTCCATCTGTTGTCTTTTCACATTTTGATCTGACATGACAGGATCCCCAACTTTATTTATTATGTGAATATTCAAGCTGTGAGCCCTCCGAGAGCTTGTTTTTCCCAGCATGAATATTTACAGGGTGTTTGTTGGTTAGCTAAGTATTTTAACCTTGTTGTACCTCTTTTGTTATAATACCTGTGCTGTATTATACCATATCCACAATAAGTGTGGCATTGTAACATACAAAATATATAATTTTGTACTGTAATCTTTGAAGTAATTAGAGAACTAAAGAGAAGTCTTTATGTTATATTCTCACTGGCCACATTATTAGATACAACTTCTAGCACCAGGCTGGACTCACTTTTTGCCTTCGGGAAGGTGCTGGAACATTCCTCAGAGATTTGATCAACGCTGACTCATTGTCATTGTCTTTTTCTGGACACAACTTGAATTGATATCAACTTTGTAACATGGTGTGTTATTCTGCCGGAGTCATCTTAGGATGGCTATGCTGTGGTCTTAAAGGGATGGATACCATCAGCAAGTAAATTGAGGTAGACTTTGGTGTTTGAAAATGCTCAGTTTTACTAAAGAGCAAAAAGAGTGCCAGGAAAATATCCTCCTCACGTTCAAATGAACAGACGGCAGGGTTGCGCAGCAGGTAATGCACGTGCCTTACAGCAAGAAGGTCCTCGGTTCGATCCCTGGGTCGGACAGTATGCACTCACAGAAATATTTAACCCTAACTTTTAAGATTTATGTAATTTTATTACATGACAAATTCCCATTTATTTTTTTTAGGTACTTGCAAACCAAACTGATCTAATAAACGTTACATGATGAAAATGCATTTGTGTAATAAAGTCTATTTATTTTAAATGCATAATCACCGGGTTTATGTATTCAGTATTAATAAAGTCTAATTAATCTAATTGAATAATAATCAAAGTACATATTTAAAACACATAAAGTTCATTGTTTGAATTGCATAATAATCAGGTTACCTATTCAATTTCTATAATATATATTTGTTTGAATTACATGTTGTTTATTATGAGGTAATAAATCAAATCTAATCAATAGGCATCACATTTATGTAATTATTTTCCATTCACTACAAACATTCTTAATGATGCAACAATCAGACTGCCTAGCTGGTTCAACAGATTTATTAATATTGAAGCCTCTCAATATCATTATTCAAGCACGAACCAGTTATAGGTCAGAACACATCCTTATGACCTTTTCAACTCAATCTCTTTCTTGAAAGTTAATGTGCATTAAAAAAAAACATCTCATATTTCTTATTTGTCTTACTTCTCTCTATCCTACACCCCGCCATCCCACTCTTTTTCTCAATCCGGAATGACAGTAGGCAATAACACAAGAGCAATGAATCTGGCTAAAACATCACAAATAATTCAGATCAGTGAAGCAAAGTGCAAAACTGCCAGTGCAATTCCTTGATACAACTACCCATCCACCACATACATGTACCACCACCACCTCAGACCCCAGGTCTTTGGGTCTGTTTGATTTGTTCAGCTGAAGGTTTTGTCAAAGGTAAACTGTTACAGATATGTCCCCTAATGTCTTCTGATGAATGTACACAAGTCAAACTGTCTTTCAAGAGCATAATTAAGACCAAAACACCACATTAAGATATAGTCTATTTTGGTGTTAGTGTTGTTTGAAACTAAATTATGCTACATCTTCTACGTTGTGATTCAACCACAATTATGTATTTAAATGAAAGTTTGACTCCTGTACATTCACAAGAGGTGTGCATTTTGGCAATAGTTTCCCTTTAATATTACAAAAACTTTACTTGGTGACAATGACAGGCATTTGGCAGGAACAGATATCTTTTTAACACTGAAC
Source organism: Scarus forsteni (assembly GCA_036419115.1). Taxonomy (NCBI): domain Eukaryota; kingdom Metazoa; phylum Chordata; class Actinopteri; order Labriformes; family Labridae; genus Scarus; species Scarus forsteni. The sequence continues at coordinate 7,462,791 of JAZDUH010000011.1, read as the reverse complement.
TAGTTTCCATCAAATCTGGAAACAATTTAACAAAAAAACAGGTCTGAGCCGAGCCAGCAGCCAACCCTGCCAAATAACACACTTAAACTACTATTTAAACTAAACCTACATCCACAGCCACACTCGTGTATCACACCACCTGGTAGGAGCTGTGTAAATGAAACCTTACCAACTAAGTCACTTGAGCATTTTGAGTTTCAGTGCTTGTACTTTTGGTGAAAGCTTGGTTGAGTCTGGTACAGCTCGAATGTATGCTTGAGTCTTTTTGGATAGCTCAGGTTGAGTGCATAGATCAGTCCATAAAGCATCACCCATGCATGGCTGACACTCTGCAGATTGGGTAGGACTTCCTTGCCTTCCAAGATAACACCAACATCGGCAAAGCATCCATCGCCTGGACCATCAAGACCATGACCCTCTGCTCAGACTGTGTAGATGCCCATGGTTCTCTGCAATGTCTGCCTCAGCCTCTTTAGATCCAATGTCCTGAAATGTAAAGAGAATAGAATGATGGGCTGTGTCCCCCAAACCTTGACCACCAAAATCTATGCAGCTCATCCTTGAGACCAACTGAGTGTTAATTTGAAGATATTCTCTTAAGGCACAGTAGATAGATGAGAATAAGATGGATGTAATTCAAGGCAACAATGGCCTTAAGACCTCTGATCACCTCCTAAATCCTGGATAATAAAACAAAAAGTCAAAAAGTTTCATTATCTGTCCTTGTTACTTGTATACAAGAGATTATAGGCAGCCTCCTCCAGAAAATTGTGCACTTTTCTGCCAAGATGACAACAATTAAAAATCTGACAATTATCCTATAAAGTAGTTGTTCTCACATGTTTATAGATTGATCCTCCTTGGGGGTAAGGTTCTGTGCTTCTTTAAGACGGGAAGATTTCCGGGGAGCCTGCACTTTTCCCATTGAAGCTTTTGACCTGCAATAAAAATGGAGTTAACAAAATACCAACTTTCGGATGCTGATTTGGTTGAGTGATTAGCTACCAGTCACGTCCCATTTACATACATCTGCTGGCCTGGGTTCAAATCCAGCCTGTGCCCAGTTAGCTCCCCCTTTCACATCTCTTTTTAAATGCCCCCCAAATATAATACAAAATAAACATTTCCACATACCTGCAACGTCAAGGAAGATAAGAAGGCTTCCTTCTGGATGATGTTCTCAAGGTGGTGGAGTTGGTAAGCAGACGATCCACGACATGCATCCTAGTGAGAGCAATAAGATGGGTAAAAGAGGTCAGTGAGAAGGCTAGGGAGATTTGAATCATGACTTTCTCATAATTATGACTCTTTAACTCACAAATTTAACCTTGTGATCTCATAAAAATGACTTTTTCTCATAATTATAACTTTTTAATCTCATAACTTTGATTTCCCACATAAAAATGTCTATCTTATAATTATGACTTTTCATCTCATATTTATGACTTTGTGATCTCATTCATAATTCTGACTTTGTTATCTCGTTATGACCTTTTATATCATTATTATGACTTTGTATTTATTTTTTATTTTATAAATTCATTGAGGTAAAAAATTGTTGATGTGCAGTTGGAGGTGCACCTTTCTTGACACACAAGTAATTATCATAGCCAATCAATCATCAATGTCTCAGCCTTAAATGTTTTAATAACTCATACCTGGTAGATCAGTACTGTCACACAATTTGCAAGGCCACATTCACACAGCACCTGTGAATGAAGAAAATAAACAATTAGGTTATTTGGGAGGAAAAAAAACCTATTTGTAGTCAAAGTGTGTTAATGTGGTTTAACTGTTTAAAAGCCAGCTCCTTTTCAAATTTCATAATGTACAATATCCACACATTCAAATTTATGTGAGATGAGTAATAGGCCTTTACATTATCAGTACTTCAAATTTCATTTATTTTTATTTTTAACTTGCTTAGTTTTAGTGTTCAGCTTTATATTGTAAACCATTTTAGTATTGCATTAATTGTAAATTAATATGAACTATATTTTTCTGTACAACATTTTGGAGTTTACATCCTAGTACTCTATACTTACAAAATCTAGGTTGCCCCAACAAGGTGAGAACTCAAGACGTGAGGAGAAAGAAGAATCACCAACACATTGGGTATCTGAAAAGAAAAAGACTGAATTAGAGGAAAAAAACATCTTAAATGCTCAGTTCTATAATCTGAGGCTGTATTTAAATATTGTATTCTGTAGGGCAATTACCCAGCAAACACGAGCTACCCACCATATCAAAGTGCAGATTCTAAATCCAATTTGCCACTGCAACCTTAAGAGAAAATGTTCGGATCATTAATGCAATTCAATGAAATGAGTAGAATCCATGCTTCCATGTTTACACGTGCACACACACATAAAAGTAGTAAGATAAGAGTCTTTTATTTGTCCCGCAAAGGGAAATTTCAACTTTACAGCTGCAGCAGTTGGCCTATACAGGAGAAATTTAAGAAACTGACAAATGTAAAATATAGTAATACAAAAATGCCAATAAAAATAAAGTATACAGAAGAGAGTTACAATGATGGCATACATATCTGATATTTTACAAATGGGTAATTGAGACATTATAAATATGATGATGTGCATGTTCGACATTATAAAAGTAAATTGCGTTCAAATAGCCTTTGTTTCTATGTTGCCGAGTGTTTCCTGTTTAATTTGATGTGCAACATGACTATACTTCATAAGTACACCGTTTTTCGGGGCCGTTCAGGTAATCATTACCTGAACGGTCATGAAACAGCAGCGTGAGCAGAGCCGTTTAAGCAGCACACAGGCATCAAGAAAAAGACTTTTGCTTACGCTTCGACCAAACACACTTGGAAACTCCCGTTGTTGATCTGTAAACACCGTGTAGCTAATACAGATGGTGTACAACTTTGAAACAGGCACAACACCCCCTCTTTAAGCTGCTGATGGCGAGCAACAGCTAGCCTGTTAGCCATAATGCTAGCGAGCGTCGGTGCACATGATATGGTCAGGATAAAACTGCTCACTGTGAACACGAGCTGCGTAAATTTGATGAGTTGATATCAATGCAATATGACATAAAGTGCACGATTCAGACATGTTTGGGTGTAATTAGACATGAGATGACTCAGATTGCTTACCAACACACGAGACGAGGGCTCAATCCACCAAGGCCTGCGTGATAGCGTCCAGCAGTACTGCAGCAGGATATTATTTCCGGTTCCGGTTCACTTCTCATTACATGTATTAAAACCAATCACATACATTTTAACTAACATAATCTTGTTTGTTTTACAGCCTATATTATTTAAACCATATTAGTATGTTTTAAGTAATTACATTTAATAAATCTTAGAATTGATTGAAATATATAGATTCTAATTAATTTTTATACATACATTTGAAAAATATAAGTATTTAAATAAAATCAAATAAATGTAAATGCATAAAATTTAACTCTGCCATGATTCATTTCTGTGAGTGTGGGGAGAGATTTGTCTCAAAATGATTCACACAAATCTCTCCATGATTTTCATGTGTGTTTTTCAGATCCACAAATATATCCATAATTTTCTCATGTGTTTTTCAGATCCACAAATATATATATGATTTTCACATGTGTTTTTCAGATCCACAAATATATATATGATTTTCACATGTGTTTTTCAGATCCACAAATATATCCATAATTTTCTCATGTGTTTTTCAGATCCACAAATATATATATGATTTTCACGTGTTTTTCAGATCCACAAATATATATATGATTTTCACATGTGTTTTTCAGATTCACAAATATATATTTGATTTTCACATGTGTTTTCAAATTTTGTGAGTGCATTTATCATGACTTATCATTTGTAAATCTTCAATTCTGCTTGTGAACTGTTGGAAGTGCGTTTGTGGATCAACTGACACCTGCATTCATTTTTGAGACAAACGTAACGCAGTTTCCTAGAAATGCACACACATATTTGGAGGGATTTATCTCATTAATATGCAGACAAATATCCATGAATTTCACATGTGTTTTGCAGATCCACAAATATAAACATAATTTTCTCATGTGTTTTTAGGATTCACAAATATTTTTACGATTTTCACATGTGTTTCTCCGATCTGCAAACATATGCATGATTTTCACATGTGTTTTTAAGGTTCACAAATATATCCACGTTTTTCACATGTATTTTTAAAGTTTGTGAGAGCATTTATCATGACTTATCATTTGTAAATCTTCAGTTGTGCTTGTGAATCATTTAAAGTACGTTCAGGATCAACGGGCGCGTGCCTCTATTTTTGAGACAAACGTATCAAGCAGTTTCACAGAGATTCTCACACACACAGGTTGAGAATATTATATTCACACATGTGTCTCGAGCCCCGCCCCTCCATCCACTAGGCGGCAGTGTTGCTGTCTTTGTTTAACAGGGCGCTAAACGGCCTGCTCCGGCTCGGTGCTGTTGAAGAAGAAGGAAGCCCCCTTCAGGAGCAGAAAGGCGCCTCAACTTAGAAGCAAAAGCAGCCTAACCCAGTCCGCCAGTATTCATTTCTGGCCCTCGCCATGCTCTGGAGTGTGTCTTTTATATGTGTATAATGTTTATTCATTTTTCTGAACAGAACTTTGACGATCATTAACAGATGAACGAACGCACCAGGCGCAGCATTGCTGCAGACCGCTGACGCCTCCTGCTGACTGGGCAAAGTCAGAAAGATATTCACTGATCTGACCTCTTTTCAGTCACTGTCATGAAGACTGCAAGCTATAAGCCCGCTTTTTCCTCAAAACGAGCTGTCCTCCGAGCCAGACAGCTACTACTTGTATCAAAATGCTGTCGGTGATGCTCGACGGCTTAGGGAGCGCCGGCAATTCACCATAGCAAAGGAAAGCAGTGAATGAAAACTCAGTACTGTCACCATGAAAAACTGTAATGTCGTCAGAAACACACTACACAAGACCTTATGTTATTCATTAAAAAATGTCACAGTTTGTTAAAAAATATCAAGATATACACAGGACGTTTATGATCGGGAAAAAAAGCCAGGGCCATTACATTTATGAGCTCCACAGACATTTTCCCAAATATTTGGATGTTTATCTCCTCCACCTACAGCTTTTTCTCTTTAGAGAAATAGGTTTAAACTCAATGTCTGTGATTTTTTTTTTTTTTCATTTTATTTAAAGAGGACAGCGCACATCAATCATACATTACTGTAAATGTGCCAGTTTTAGCCAAAGGCTAGTTTCCAACTGAAGTCCTCTGGCATGGTGTTAAGAGCCATTGAGACATACAAGGGTCATAGTACATAATTAAAAAAACATACAAAGACAAGAGATAAAATTTAAATATTTACTTTGATGTTAATATGATTAGTTGATGCCTATAAAACTGCAATAACTCTACTGCTGTTAAATAGGCTATACCAAACTCAACCCAGTTATCAAACATATTCTATAGCTTGTACTGCAGCCCTTTAGAAAAGAGAGCTTTTCATAAATGTATTTATATTAAATGCTGTTGAGCAATAAAAAATTCCTGGTTTGCCGCTATATGTTTTCCAACTATATTTTCATTAGTCTATATAGGCGCAAAGATCCTGATAAGGTATTTTCTACAGCATTTTTTGTAGAAGAGGTTTTTATTTTTTACACATATGATCTACATTTATTGGGGAAATGATCAAAGCAACTGAAATTGAAAGCTATGATAATTTATTTCATATTTTACACTTTCTGGTATAACAGATTAAAAGAAATGTGTGAATAAGTACTTCTATGATCTTCAAACTTATCAAACTTTGAAGGATTAAAAACTAATCCCATAGAGTATGTGAAATCAAATATTTGGGATGAAATAAAAATAGAATACTTAAGATGGTTATTTTAAAAAAGAGAAAGGGAGTTTAAATGATGGAAAATGATCAAAGGCCTGTCATTGAAATTGTTAATGAGATGCTATTTATTTCACATAGTATTCCTTCCTGAAAACTTTATTGTGAAAGGATAATTTTATAAATGACCTGAAAGTCAATACTGCTTGAAAAGTATTTGCCTGAAAATATATAAACATTAAACTTTCTTTAGTGAGCCGTGAAGTAGGCTAAACCAGAGATGTTTGATCCTTAAGATAAGTTCTGCAACAGTACCGTTCAATTATTATAGTCATTACCTATTAACAGAAATTCATATTTTAAGAAATAATGTATCCTGTGTATATCTTGATATTTTTTAACAAACTGTGACATTTTTTAATGAATAACATAAGGTCTTGTGTAGTGTGTTTCTGACGACATTACAGTTTTTCATGGTGACAGTACTGAGTTTTCATTCACCGCTTTCCTTTGCTATGGTGAATTGTCGACGCTTCCCTAAGCCGTCGAGCATCACCGACAGCATTTTGATACAAGTAGTAGCTGTCTGGCTCGGAGGACGGCTCGTTTTGAGGAAACAGCGGGTTGTAGCTCGCAGTCTTCATGACGGTGACTGAAAAGAAGGGTCAGATCAGTGAATATCTTTCTGACTTTGCCCAGTCAGCAGGAGGAGGCGTCAGCGGTCTGCAGCGATGCTGCGCCTGGTGTGTTTACATTCATCTGTTAATGATCGTCAAAGTTCTGTTCAGAAAAATGAATAAACATTATACACATATAAAAGACATACTCCAGAGCATGGCGAGGGCCAGAAATGAATACTGGCTGCTTTTGCTTCTAAGTTGAGGCGCCTTTCTGCTCCTGAAGGGGCTTCCTTCTTCTTCACCAGCACCGAGCCGGAGCAGGCCGTTTGACGCCCCCTGTTAAACAAAGACAGCAACACTGCCGCCTAGTGGATGGAGGGGGCGGGGCTCGAGACACGTGTGAATATTTTCAACCTGTGTGTGTGAGAATCTCTGTGAAACTGCGGTACGTTTGTCTCAAAAATAGAGGCACGTGCCCGTTGATCCACGAACGTACTTTAAATGATTCACAAGCACAACTGAAGATTTACAAATGATAAGTCATGATAAATGCTCTCACAAACTTTAAAAATACATGTGAAAAACGTGGATATATTTGTGAACCTTAAAAACACATGTGAAAATCATGCATATGTTTGCAGATCGGAGAAACACATGTGAAAATCGTAAAAATATTTGTGAATCCTAAAAACACATGAGAAAATTATGTTTATATTTGTGGATCTGCAAAACACATGTGAAATTCATGGATATTTGTCTGCATATTAATGAGATAAATCCTCCAAATATGTGTGTGCATTTCTAGGAAACTGCTACGCTTTGTCTCAAAAATGAATGCAGGTGTCAGTTGATCCACAAACGCACTTCCAACAGTTCACAAGCAGAATTGAAGATTTACAAATGATAAGTCATGATAAATGCACTCACAAAATTTGAAAACACATGTGAAAATCAAATATATATTTGTGAATCTGAAAAACACATGTGAAAATCATATATATATTTGTGAATCTGAAAAACACATGTGAAAATCATATATATATTTGTGGATCTGAAAAACACATGAGAAAATTATGGATATATTTGTGGATCTGAAAAACACATGTGAATATTATGGATATATTTGTGGATCTGAAAAACACATGTGAATATTATTGATATATTTGTGGATCTGAAAAACACATGTGAAAATCTTGGAGAGATTTGTGTGAATCATTTTGAGACAAATCTCTCCCCATAGGACAGGGCCTTTCTGTATGAAGTCTGCATGTTCTTCCCGTGCATGCATGGGTTATCTCTGGGCATTCTAAATTCTACTCTAAATTGACCTTAGGTATGAGTGTGAGCGTGAATGGTTGTCTGTTTCTCTGCCCCGCGGTAGGCTGGCGACGTTCAGGGTGTACCCACCTCTTGCTAAAGAGTTTCCAGTGATGACTGGGACAGGACACTGAAAGGGATAAGAGTTAGAGAAAATGAATGAATGAAATATTAAATGAACATTAGCAGCCTGAACCACTCATACAAGGCAGGATGGATCCATGTTTTTGTAGTGTTTTTAGTCCAATTCTTACTCTATGACAGGGGTTCAAAGACACCTAACTTGGGCCCCATCCACACGAAGCCAAACCGAGGTCTAAACGCATACATTTTTTGCCAAATCTGCATATCATCCATACGAAGACGGCATTTTGGGGATCTGAAAACAAACATTTTTGAAACCAGGTTCCAGAGTGGAAAGATTTTGAAATGCCGTATACGCAGCTCCATGTTTACTGGCTCTCCGTAACTTTTCTGATACACTTACGTCATAGTTTCATATCGTCGTTGACACGCATGCGCCACAAGCAGCAACAACAACGATGGCGGCGTACGGTGTAGCATATGTGCTAATGAAGCTAGTGACCCTACTATCCCTGTTGCAGCAAAATCTCCTTCTTCTCAATCACCACCGAGTTGAAAAAACAATTATCGAGGACACATTATGACACTTTTTGATCACTTTATCACAATGCCTGTGTACAACTTTTGCCACAAGTGTGCATGCCCACTGTTTTTTCGTCTGTCTCCGCTTGTAACCGTCATATTGTTGCAGCGCCCCTAGAAATCTGGCATGTGTTTTTATAGCGTTTTGATGCGTATCGAGTGCATTCATGTGGACGCACACATTTTCTGAGACGCCTTCGTCTTTATGACGATCGTTTTGGAAACTGTTAAGCGTTTTGTCTTCGTGTGGATGAGGCCTTGGTCTGGTTCAAGAAAATTTCTAAACCAAGGTCCGGAGTAATAATTGATTATACATTCAATATAAATACCTTTAAAACAGTGGCGGCTGCTGGTCAGTCAAGTAGGGGAAGCTCATTTTTTCCAGCCTACATCATAAATTTGTTTATTTATTTAAATGTAAATTCTGCCCTCCGTTTCTTTTCAAGAAAATGATCTGTGACCCTGTCGTACCAACTAGGTGCCTTTTCCAGGGATTTTACCAGCGTTCTCTCAATGGCCAGCAGAGCTAGACTGCTTAAACTGCCTTGGCCAATTTTGTGTTGCAGGTGTAAGACTTGAGCCGCTTAAAACAGGAGAAGCTCCTCTCTACACCTGCAGATGTAGCTCCAATCATTGCTATTAATGACAACAATTTGTACAGCTGAGGCATTGCACTGTCCAACTCCATGTCTTTCAGAAACAACAAACACAACGCTAGTCGTTTTTTAAGAAAGATAGAGTCGCTGGAGATCGATAAAGCATCCGGATCAGTCCAGAACAACTGAATATAAAACTTAGAAGATGCTCCGGTGGATGGTCATACTTCAAGATTGCTGATTGGCTCATTTAACTGTCAATCAAAAAGGGATTCGGCCTCAGACAGATCATTCAATCACCATGCAGAAGCCGAGCGTCCAGGCCAGCCCATTGCCTCATAGACCCTCACAGACGCTGAGCGTCCGATGGGCGGGACAAAGCCCAGCGTTTATCCTATGACCGTCCAGTTTCCACAGTGGAATAACCCACTCTACGCTTCCCCATCGAAGTCAGAAGACGCTCAGCATCCGACTGTGTTAAACTGCTGAGACGCTGGGATGAATGAGAAGGAAGTCGCACCAGTTACCTGTGATAAGTAGCTGAGTCTGAACAAAAGATGAAGGTATTCTACCGCATATTTAGTCAATGAAATGTACACACAACAGTACATAGGGGAATATATATATATATATATATATATATATATATATATAGAGAGAGAGAGAGAGAGAGAGAGAAAGAGAGAGAGAGAGATATGTATATATATATATATATATATATATATATATATATATATATATATATATATATATATATATATATATGTATATATGTATATATAAATACTAGCAAAAAAATCAGAGTCCAAAGTGGCCGTGTTTCTGGCAAAAACCCACCGAATCGAACCGAAACCAGCCCCATGTGTCTGGCTCGCATATTTTTTTATTTTTTATTTATTTAACCTTTATTTAACCAGGTTGGTCACATTGAGATTAAAAACCTCTTTTTCAAGGGAGACCTGGCCAAGACAGTTGCATACAGGTACAAAAAGGACGAAACAAGTTACAAGCACATCATTTTGGATTAAAAACAGAGACATCTATGAGCCATATCACAGCTTAGCTAAAAACATCGGCATTGCATAGAATCTGCTTCCATGTCTTTCATTTTCGATTTGAAAATATTTAAGGACACCAGCTCCTTGAGCTTCAGTTCGTTCTGCAAAGCATTCCAGTCTGATGGGGCAGAGTACGCAAATGCCCTTTTCCCAATTTCAGTTCTTGCGTTTGGGACGGAGAACATGATAAGGTCCTGTGAACGCAAGGAATACTGTCCGGTAGTTCTTTGCATAATATAAACACAGACACAGTGATCCACACATTTAAAATTTAAATAAAACATTTAAATAGCTCATAAACACACTGAATATTGATTCCGTTTCTGTAAAGGGAAACCTTGTAAATTAAATCTGCTCTTAAATTTCTGTATCTGTTTTGGTTAAAGAGCAAATCTGATAGATAAAATCTTAAAAATAAAGAGTTGAAAATGTGACATCAGTGTAAATGGTGTAAATTCTGATGAACATGAAGCAGTGTTTTTGCTGTTCTTGTTTTTTGATAGCTCTTATTTTGTGTATATTACTGTACAGAAACAACCTGTATGTGCATAGTTACAAAATATTTTTGTAGTTTTTCTGACTGAAAGATAAATGTATTCATATGGGACCTCTATTCAGGTTTGTGTCCAGTGCCTTGTTTAAGTGCCATGACCCACTGGTTTCCATTGTGTATTTATGCTGCTGACCTTATTACAGTCCATTAGGATAGTTTTTTTCTTGTCCAAATGCTGCTTACATGTGGAATATACAGTATGTTCTAAGTTATGTACTAAGTCTTGCAAGCAGGAATACTTCAGTGTAAATTTCTCATCAAACTACGATAACTGCTTCAGTTTATATGCATCTGATGTAGGTTGCCACCCCTAAAAAATTCTTGCCACCCTATAAATATTTTTCTAGATCCACTTCTGCCTGACTGTGTCCACCTTTGTGATTGTTGGATGGATAGTGTAACATCAGGTAATGAGAAGACAGTGAGCTGACTCAAACTGTTGTACAAAATTGCTCTGTTCATTTGAACAAATAACTTATATAAATCAGTTTGTTTATTAGGTTTGCAGGGAATCAGTTCCATCAAAGGCCTGCAACTTCACGATCATTTAGTTGTATTCTTTATACGAGCCCTTTGTCAGCAGGATTTACATATGGTCTGTACTGAAGTCACATAAATGTAACTGTCCTAATTGGCAAAGAAACATCACCCTATTATTAGATCACTTGGAATCCAGCTTTGAAGAGGTCCCTCTGAGAGACTCCGATATAAATCTGCATGATTGATTGACAGGTGGCTGTTTAGACAGCAAATCATATTATGCAGACACATTATCTGTGTGTCAAATGAGCTCCCAGGACACATGGGCTCATTATGAAGGTGTCAACTTCACTTAGGCTCTGTGGGTAATTAAAAGCCAAAGATTGTCAATGACACCACCCGCCTTTGACATGTGACAGGGGGAACAATTTTATATCACACTGCTATCATAACTCAAGTGGTAGCTTCCAATGCCGTAGAAGAGGCTATGTGACAATGACAAAAGCCATAGTTCCTTGAGTTTCCACTTGAGGCTGGCTGCAGGGATTCTGGAGGCATTATGGCTGTGTGCCCTCGCTGTGAGGATCATTTTTTCTTTTCGTATATTGAGCTTATTTTTATTTCATAAACTTATACTGTACCTAGCATCGGGGTCAACCACTAAGATAAGTTAGTGTCTTGTCCTTGCTCAGAGTTCTTTGGGAATGTTCTGGAATCACTCCTAAGCTACGACTGCTTGATAGAAATTTTTGAGTTAAGTAAGGAGCTCTCTCCGAGGATTCTTAGAATCTTTAGAATACAGGCCCAGCACATGGCAACTGCTTGTCTGCTACAGTCTCTATTGGTCAGATAGCTTCAAATTCTGTCTCAATAATGCCTCTGTGTATGTAGGTTGAGCTAATGTTTGGTTGATGAGCACAAAGGGCATGGCTTGTAAAAGTACTTTTTTCATTCAAGTTTCCGGACCATAACAGATCAAAAAGATAATATAGAAACTTCAGCGGAACATTCAAGCAAAATCTAATTCTTAAATTTCCAGTTAAAACTTACAGGATCACACATGTTTATGTTAACGATTAAACAGTTTATTGTTCATCAAATAACAATTGGTTTAAAGTTCCCAAGTCCTACAAAATCAAATTTCTTTGCTTTTAGGGTTAGTAAGATAGGCTTTGGAACAGAGGGGCATCACTCATTTAATAATATTGTCAGTGTTTTTGAAAACCAAAAACTCACCAAAAAGGTGCAGGACCCAAGTGCAGATTAATCAAAGAATGGCTTTAATGTCAACTTAAAAAGGGATCATAAAACTCAAAGCAACAAATCCTGAAAAAAACAAACAAACACAGTCCTTAACGAAAGGCTCAAAATTACAATACAAAGTCCCAACAAACTGTGAAACTGAGTCCTTGGCTTTATTCTTTTTTTGAAGCATAAAATACACTGGACAGACAGTTTTATTACATGTGAACATAACTGTCAGTGAATTGTACTGATATAGAGACCAATATTAGAAACGTATCTGCGTAATGCAAAAAAAAAAAAAAAAAAAGTGAAATCCTCTGTGGCTTTTTTATGTGCCTGGAGTATTATGTCCACTTCAGCACACAGGGATAGAGCACTAAGGAGTGGTGCAAAAACCACTGTCTCTCAGCTCTCCGTCCTGTCATAAATTTTAAATTAACTTGATTTAACTAGAGGTAGGCTGTTGTGCATTCTATGTAAGTAAAACAAGCTCAGTAATGTATGTGTTTTAACTGAGCTAATCCATCCAATAAAAAGGCAGAAACACTCTTTGCCTCAGACTTTATTCCAGGCAAAGAAGGTCTTAGGTGTGGCTAATTTATTTATCCTTAAGTAATGAACACCCCAGTTTTGCACCTCATTGCTTGCGAATGATCATTTGCTTACTTAACAGTGTTGCATTAATCATGGGTCAGTTGGAAATTAGGTAAACACATGTGCTTTACAACAAATGCTTTGTGCTGTGCAGGTGTTATATTTTGTTAAATAATTGGAATTCATATAACATTAAGAAGTTGTCCCATTTTTTTCTGGAGAGAAATTGTTGTTTCTTAAACAAAAATTGCCTTTAATAATCCCAGGGCAATTTTTCAGTGTTAGCATCATCAAACTGTATAAATACTGTGTGAAAGTATAGCACAAAGACTAGTTAAAACTGTTTCCTTTTTTACTTGATTGCATTCGGGCTTTTGGGATAAATGTTTTGTAATGTCTAAATTTCTTGTCTTTCCATGATGCTAAGGAATAAGATAATCTTTTTTCTCCTTGTTTATTACACTTAAAAGACAAAACAGCCATGTGGTCTGTGTTTTGTCTGTGTCAAAGTCTTGCTTCATCCAGCAGAACAAAGAGAGAGAGTCTGGAAAAGGGAATTAACTGAATTAGGAGGTAAACAAAAGAGAGAAAAACCATAGACCACATGTCACTTTAACTGTGGGAGATGATTTACTGTTCATGTGGACACTGGATATACTGTTGATACTTTGATGACAGCAGTCAGTACCCTGTGTTGCATTTGAAACTGACCAGATACTCTGTGCATTTCTCTGTCTGATGTCCTGTCTGGCTGATGTAATCTATCCAGTTTGACACATACTGGGCAAAGCTATATTTAAAAATAGACTAGATGCAGATCTTACATGGAGCTTCACTTCTAAAAGCCCAAGATAGATCACAGATTATCCTGTGGAACTCAAGTATTTACTTCAGTGGGGTATCAGCTTGATAGTGAGAGTGCTCTTCTCAAAAAGTTTTTGTTGTGACTATTTGTCAAAAACAAACAGAGAATTTTTAATAAACACAGACCGGTTTCCTTATTTTAACCGAATGGCCGTGGATGCACAGTTCTAGTGCTTTGTACTAAGGCAAGAGGAAAATAAAAAGTTCAGAAGAGGATCACCTTTAGTCATTTAATCAAATCAACATACAAACAATTTCTGCTGTATCATACTGATCTGGTAAAAATAAACAAACAAACAAAAAAAACCTATAGAGCCATGTCTGCATTAACATTAAGGATGATTTAAAAAAAATCATGTTGCTGAAGTTAAAAAATTAACCTCAAGTCCCAATGGAATTCATGAGTAATTTTGTTGAGATGTCATTCATCAGTTTTATTAGGCATTACACGATGGACTGACAAGATACAGTAATGTGTTTAGGAAGATATTTATCCTTAGAAATTAATATGGTGCAGTTGAGATTTGACTTGATTTCTGATGTGCCTCAGGCAAAATACTGATCCACTTACTGGCAGAGATAGAACTTCAAACACAAAAAGTCAACTCAGAGATTGATAAGGGAAGCAGACAGCCATAATGTCCCAAACTGACTTTTGTAAGCTGACAACATCCAGAAAAGGTGCTTAAAGTTAGACAACAGTGGCATCAATCACAGCATAATGTTAAATTACAATATGTTTAGAATATCATCTGCAGGAATGTGAACTCTGCCATCAGAGTTTTACTCTTTTTCTTTCTTGTTTCCTTTTTAGACAACAGTTTGAGTGGGAAAGTTACAAATGTTTGCTGTCATTAATGAATGCAATTTGTCTCTGAGGTGATTAGCAATGTCTTGTCATCTGTGTTCTTCTTGGTCTGTGTGAACCTTGGTGGCGTAATCCCACTTGTCAGGACCTTTGAGGATATTCTACCTCTGAACCTTTTCTTTGTATCACTGGCTGCTGATAGCGGGATTTGGTGGATTTTTGTATTTTCCCAAGGACTGATCTCCATTGATCATAAGGTGAGAGCTGGCATTGAAGGTGTCTGGCTGGCAGAAAGCGGCGTGTTCTGATAAGATTAGGCCCAGTATATTGCTGAGCACATGGGGGGGAGGGGGACCACTTGCACAATAAGTGAAGCAGCAAGAGGGATGAATCAGGAGTGCCAGGGATGGCACCGATGAGAAAATTACCATTGTATGCCAAGGACAGTGTTGGTGGGCTTTCAAAAATTAATGCAGGAAAATGAGGGGAGTGAGACACAAGTGTGGAGTACTTTTAAAGTGAAGGCTCCATCATTCAGGGCTGCAAGTGTACAATAATTTTAGTGTTTTCAAAAACAGATTTGACTTTTCTTTGTAATAAAAACAGTCACTGAGGAATACCTACTGAGAGGCAGCTTAAAAGAGACAATGATTATTCATACCACTAACACCAAGCAAGACTTACAAGAATCCAGCTTTGCCAATTAAATTGGACTAATAATGTCATGCTTTGCTTATCTAAAGGCTAAAGCTGCAGATTAATGGAAGTGAAGCAGCTGAAATAAAAATTAGTCAAGAAATAGGAACAACACCTCTCTATAAAGAAGTACATGATACAGCCAGTCTATGGCATACAAGCAAAGTCATTTGATCATTAAATCTTTTTGTATAGTAGCATAATGGTCTTTTTTTTTTTTTTTTTGAGACAACAGCAATTAAGGGCAAAGAAACATGGGTGAAGCCAAACCAAACAATAGTTGAAGGGAAGTAATGTTGTTAAGCAAATTAGATAACCAGTGGACAGGGACAGGGACAATTTCCTGTGTGTTATGCAGTCAGCAGCTGACTGTCTGCAGACATCCACATCTTTTCATGTGTGAGGAGCCACAGACCAGCACTGTCCCCTCTTTTGTCAAATTACACACAGTAAAATGCATTGCAAAGATAGGAAATAGATACAGTCAGCACTGTGCATAGTTGGGAGTGCGTGTGTGTGTGGGTTGGGGTTGGCTTTAGAACTCTGATGCCAATGCCAACAAGTTATTGTGTCCATTAAATACATCATAGGAAATTCAATAATTGAGTAATTACTTTCAGTTAAGATTTAATAAGAAAATAATAGAATTGGATTGTTGTCTATAGTTTTGAGATTTTGCATAAAATGGCTTACTCTGAAAATACGCTCTCGCATTTAAGTTTCAGCTAGTAGATCAGTCTGTCCACTTTCAACAATAGGACTTTTCCTGGGTGTACTTGTAAACTGAGCTGTATGTATGTTTGTATTGGATCCCCCTGAAGGCCCCCTACGTTGGCCCCCCACACACAGTTATCAACTTGCCACATTTTGCCGTTTGCCAGCCGCCTGCTGCCCATTAACTGTTGTCCAACACAGGAGGCTTTGGGCAGGTGCTGGGCTCTGACATTTGGACCTCTATTGTCCTCTTCTGCTAATCCCTCTATTGTGAGCGATTAGCAATATCCTGGTAGCTCAGCTCTGGACAGGGTGAAGAGGCCATGTGGGGTGGGAATGGTGCCACAGATGAACAAGGACAATGCAGCATCGCAAACTACGCCGTCTAATTTCATTATGCTGACATGTTAGTGCTTCAGAGACTCTGTGTGTGTGTTTCAGCCTGATATGGGCTGGAGCGACTGCAGCTGATAAACAGCAGTAGTCAGTTTGGAGGGTCGACCAGCTCTTTGTTGTGATAAGTTTGAATCGTGAGCCTCTTTAATTGCATAGATACTTTTGCATACAGTTCGAATTCAACGTGAGGGACTAAAAAAAAAGTTTAGAAAATAGATGTTGGACCAATTGACACAACCATAAGAGTTTGGTTTTGATCTGTCAGCTGGTGGACACAAGGGCATGGTGATATATTGATCTTTTGATATTTAATGTTTTCCAGTGAGATAAAAGGTGAGACTATATTCTTCTACTCGAAAATGACATGCCCATAAGACAAGAGTGCATCTCTACAACCACAAGCTCTATTTGAATAACTCTGGTGTCATAATAAAAGTAACACTTGTGAGATTTGTTCAGATATGTAATTATCATTATATATGTTACTGGGACAGAGTAAACATGCTTTTCTATTTTGAACTATATTCTCACCATTTACTAATAAGTAATGGCCTGTTTCAAAGTGTAAACTTCCCCCTTCTGAAATGGCACAATTCTTACTTTTGGGATGTGATGCCACTAAATTTAACAGTTTGCACAATAACACTCCATGTGCTCAGCTACGGTACTACCATAATCAAGAAGTTACATGCTCCAAAGCTACCCAGAATGTGAATGTTCTCAGCATTAAAACAACATTCAGACATGCAAATGTAGATATTTTACTTGTATTTTGATTTGGATGTTTTTCGTGTGTATTTCATTTTTTGACTTTGCACATTTTTTGCAAGTGGGCCTTGTGAGAACTAGTATCTTAATAATTTACCACAGCATAATCAAAATGCGAAGTCTAAGGGTTATTTTGTCATTTTAGAAAGTTATTGACAGAATATGATAAAAAAATAATGAATGCTGGTCATGGCGCAAGGAAGAAGTGACTTGTTTTGGTGGTGACCCAAACCTGGATGGAGTGCTCGGGATTATTTTTAAAAGATTTGTTAATATTTCAAGATAGTTCAGTTTTTCACACCTTCAGTTACAACATGATGGATTTTGATGACATTTTAGGGTATGTTGGTCATGGCGTAATAGAGGAGGCATTTCAATTTGGGTAGGGGTCTGCATCTGGCTGTGGATTCAAGAATGTTTTCAAGAATTTGTCAAGAGTGAGAGGTTTCCACATTTTTCACAATGCTTCATAGCACTTCTACTTGCTGTGTGTTTTTGGCTTTTTTATTTGCGTAAAGTTTGTTTCTTAAACAATGAATAAAAGCCTCCAGAAATAGGGCTGAGTCTGTTCCTGACAGTCAGGCTTCCTCCTCATGGTCTGGGGGCTGTCTCTCTTTGACCAGGCTCTGCTCTGGAGCATCATAGCTCCAGAAAAAAATAAAATAAATAAAATAAAAAAAAAAAAATACAAAATTGTCTCTTTTGGCCCCGGAGTGGCAGATCTGTGGATGTGCTTGGGGGTGGCCTTGTTATCTGGGTGGGGTGGGGGTTTGGAAGTCCTCTGGACTGAATGAATAAACACATAAATTACACTCATCTTCAGTGGGAAGATATAAAATGTTAACTTTATTAACATGTCGGCAAGGCAAACTGTGTGTCGTGTTTGAAACGCCACTCTGTCTATCATATTCTCCTCATAACGTCACTAGTGATATTGTAAAAGGAAAGTGCGCCATTGGACTTCATCATGTTTCCAATATGCCCATTCATTCAATTTGATTTCAGCTAGAATCAAAAATATATTTTTTTTTATTTCAGTAAAAATAGGTTTGTATGCTTCAACACACAAAGTCATGATATATGTAGATTATAACATAAAAATATGACTTGTCTGTAGTTTTAGTTTCTTAATTATCCATTACAATTTGAGGCTTACCAGGGGTTGTCTGTAACTTTCTGTCATGCCCACCTCCAAGATTGATGCTCTTCCGTTCTTTGAAGGAATGAATGAGGTGAAGGGCTGCAATTTGATTCCAAACCGCAAGTTGCTCATCCCTGATTTTAGACCACAGGCAGATCTATCAGCTGCTTTTTAAGAGTTTATCAATATGATTGCTCAATATTATAAATCTTGGACCTCTAATGTTGCTGTGCACAAACTGATATGACTATGGCCAGATTTTTCCTAGAGTCATGCAGAATGATAGAATTACTTTAACCATGTGTTACTTCTGTATGCACATTTAAGATAAACAACTTGTATCCCTATACAGCTAGGATATATTATGATTTGATACTGACTCTATACAGCCAAGCCCTAATGGATGCTTCCTACTTTACTGAGATTGATAGACTGTCAATATCAAATCTGTCACAGTGACACTCCTCAGTCCAAACTACAGGCCTCAGATGAAGAGGGTAATAAAAGACAAAGAGCGATAAGTGCTGAGCAGGAAGGAGGGATGGACCGAGGAGTAGGAAAAGAAGAACCGGATATTGACAGAGGCGGCCCCGAGCAGATTGGAGAGCAGGGGGGAGTGAAGGGGAGTTATTTGTCTAACCTAAGCCCAGATCATCTGCTGTGTCTCCTCACCAGCAGAGTGGAGTCAGAAGTTATGTGTGCAAGTCCGTGTCAAACTCTGACAATGATTTAAAGCCCCTTGCTCTTGGTTTAGCCGTGGCCCACATGAATGTCAACTAGTCCTTTGGCTAATATTGGAGAAGGGGCTCAGCACCAGCTGCACCCACACTTGTAATGAAGCAGTAAATGGAGCGTGGGACTTAAAAGCTCAACTATGAATTATTCATGTGGTCCATACAGTCTTACATGTAATGTCAAAGAACAGATTGAGTGTGACATATTTACCACTGCAAATTATTTTTCCCTTGAAAACTCAAATTGGAATAAGACATTTTAAATCCACATTGTCAGTATTATTAGTACTTTTATTTTTACAAAAGGCATTAACATTTTTTCATGAGCATTTTTAAGGACTTTGGTTAAGGCTGGGGGGGGGGTTAACCTCACAGTAGAAATGGACTGACTGGGAAAGATGAAGATTAATCGCAGGACGCCAATTTACATCCAGTGCAGTGTTTGGTAGATCTTGTGCATGGTACCCAGCTACTATTGGTTATCACATAGCAACACACACTAATGAAATGCTTACTTCCATTGTGTAAAACTTGGATATCTCTGTTGCCACCTGTGAGTTTTACCAAAATTTTTCTTGTGTCAGATGGTTGTTAGAAAACCTAAAAAGGAGTGAATGGCAGATTAATGCTGTCACATGCTCCACCGTCTTTGTAGTTTACATTAGTTATTCCCACAATCCTGGTTAACCTGAACAAAGCTTGAGTCCTATTATTGCCCCAGAAGACAGAGTCTAAGTGACAGCTGTAATCTTGACATGATTGTTACATTGCAATGAAGAGCTCATCTTAGTTTATTTGCAATAATTTGTGTTTTATTGATAAAGAACTCATGTTCTTTCACTTACTAAAAAGCTGAATAATTGGTCCAACATATTGAAAACATATAAAGCTGTACTCACTATTATGGATTTTCATCCTAGTGGCACTGAAAGAGTATTCTCCACTATTACAGTTCAGCAGCGGGATCTGCCTGATTTAGGCCCCGTTTACACAACAATATTGTCACCAGAAACGTAAAGGTTTTCCTATGCATTTTCAAAAGTGCTCCACATTCACTCAGAGATGCGAGATGAATAAAACACTGTAGCATGCCAGGCCAGTAGATGGTGATGTAGGCTTGTAGTGAAACAGCATTCTTACAATATGTGTATGCTTTCTGGTGAAGATAAACTTTTCATAAACAACAATAGTGAGTTTTTTTCAAGACAACAAATGTTTCTGGTTATTTTTGTCTGGGATAAGCATGATAAGCAGCACACATGCTGCTTGGTAGATGGCCAAAGCTGTTGTTTTTCTTGTTGTTCCTGGGATGAACTCGCAGCCTTCATGAGAAAGGGAACTGCTCATGTGCAGCATATCTGCATTTCTCTCGAAACGCTAATTCCTGCTTACATGGATACAGATCCAAAAAGGTTTTCAAAATGTTCCCCTCTGGTTTCAAAAGTTTGTGGATTCAGACACTCCAGACACCGTTCTCAAAAAAACGGAAGGCAAAAATACAATGAAAACTAATTTTTCGGTAATTTCTGTTGTTGTGTATATGAGGCCTTAAAGTCTGTCGTCAGGCAGATTTATCTTGCCAAGCTTCAATCTTTATTGGTTGTGGTTGGCCCGGAACAACCCAATCAGCATCCTTTAAATCAAGAAGAGGGGAATGCTATGGTAGTATAACAGCAGGTGACTGCTCATGAAGACATAAACACAGATGCTGATAGCTTTGGTTGTAGTTTTGTCAGTTCTGAACCACATTTCTTTCTTAAATGGAAAACAAGTAACAGCACTGAAAACATTTCTCATTACAAAATAAATATTTACTCCACTTCTGACGTGCTTTTTTTTTTTTTTTTTTGCAAGAATTTGTTCTAAGAAGCGGCTTGTGTTTTGTACTTGCACAGTTGCACCGGCCTACTACATTATCTGATTGGCCTATAGTTCACGTTATTGACAGGACAATTACCAATCACCTGCTGTATATGCTTTTGAAAAGTTCTGCCCTCCCAAGTACTTTCTGTGGGCTGTTTTGCAGATGGATTGTGAAGTTAACCTACTGATTTCCAAAATATGTTTTTATTTCTGTGACATATATGGTGAAGTTATTTGCAAGGGGCCTTTGTTATTCATCCCAAGAGAAATTTAGAAACCTATTCAGTATTGACAGTTCATCAAGGATCAGTTAATGAAACTAAGCCAACACAAAGTCAGTGCACCCAAAGCTTCAGAGTGTTCACTGGTCCTTGATTGTTTATGCCCTCCAGCCCACCACACTGGTCACATGTCTAGAAGCTTTCGGTAAAGCTTTGTGGGTCTATACAGCTCGGAAATCCAAACCAGAATACATGATGTCAGTAGTATAATATTTTACATGAGGTCTGGATGGAATCAAATCTGCTTAGTTTCCATTTTGTGTCACTATGAGAAAAACATAAAATAAAAATTCAATTTAAAGTATGATATTACATTACTGAACTTTAAATTTAATCCAGGAACTCTAGACGTAGATATCCGGACCATGTTTGACCCAATCTCACTGAATGCTTTTAAGAGGATGTTGAATTCCTACAAAGCAGAAACATTGGCAAGATGCTATTTGTAGATATGTCCATAATTTCATTCCATGTAGACAAATGCTTGCTTCTCTACTTTTTATTTAATGTTTAAATTATTGGTTTGATATGCATGTTGGTCTGTTTATTTTCGGTTGGAATCTTCTGTGCTGCTACATGTCTTGGTCAGGACACTCTTGGAAAAGCAAGTTTTGGTTGGACTAAAGACAAAAAACAAATATGTGTAGTTTCATTTCAACGGTCGTAAATTTTGGTTGTACCTTGAGTGGCAGCCCAATTTGATACTTAGAAGTAAAATTAGTCAAACACTTTAAAGTCATGATCATTGACACTGCAACATTCCTGCTCCCAAAGTGATGGAGAAAAATGACACCACTATGGCTTTGACATAGCTGAAAGGCAGCTTTGTAGTTTGATCTATTACCCTTGATCTACAAATGCTTTTTTAAAATTTTCTTCTTTTTTTTAGTCTCCATGGGTAATGTAAGGGTGTAATGTAAGGGTACAAAAGAAAATCAAACAAATACAAATAATGGAGTCTACATCACATTATAAAAATGTTATTAATTACATTTTACTTTATCAATTGAGAGATCACCTGCAAGCAGCAAAAATACAAATTTCACCCACATCAAAAACAATTAAAAAGGCAAGCACCCTTCAATTTCTATCAATTCTTAATAGTGAACGGTCAATATAATCATTTGGGGGAGATTTTCATTACACGTTTGTCAGTACCTTTTGCGAGTGCACGTCTCTAAGTCTAAACAAAGATGAACTCCAGGCCCTCTTTCTTCCAATGACAAGGGATGATTTGTAGGATCTATAGGCCCTGCTGTGAGTGATCCGCTTATGGATTGATTAGAGCAAGGTTGCAGAACCATCAAGTGCGGTTTGATTGAATTGTGAGTAATGGCAGTCAAGACCACATTCATAACCGATGACCCGCAGCAGCACCCCCTGTTCAACAATCAGAGCTTTTAAGGGCTCAGCTGTCTTCCCATCCTGTACTGCACATGTTGAAAATGCCACTGCCTTGATTTGCAATTAAGTAGAGGTACTAAGGAAACAACAAATGAAATGTGTGTATTTGAATTACTATTTCAGATACAAGAACTTATAATTGGTTATTTTGGTTCAAACAGTCTAGTTGTATTGAAGCATAAACCTCTGGGCGAGAGACAGAGAGAGAGAGAGAGAGAGAGAGAGAGAGAGAGAGAGAGAGAGACAGAGAGAGAGAGAGAGAGAGAAAAAGACAAAGACAGAGCTCAAAAACAGAGTAGCAAACACACTTTTACACACAACATGACCTCCTTTAGACGCAGCATTGGAGTGAAAATCAAAGCCGCATCTGTCCAAATATTACTCAGATTGCCTGTAAAATGTGTGAACTGGTGTTTAGAACCAATGGTCTTGAAAGACATGTTCAGTGATTATTTATGATGGAAACATTAAAGAGGTTTTCATACCAGGTGATTTATGAAGAGTGTATTATGTGCACAAAAGTTCAGTGATATCAGTACCATGGACAGCTCCAGACTAATTTCAATTTCTTTATAAACCAGCTTGAATCTTATTAAATATGTGCAATCAGGTGGAAATTGTTTGTTTGCATTGCTATTTTACATGTATTACAGGGGATTTTTTGTGCAAAAATGAACATGCTTACAGTGGGTACAGCGGTATCTCTGTGGATTTGGCCCTGTCAAATGGAGTTTTTTTCTCAGTTTCAGTTGACGGCATAACACACCAAAGGAAGTTGTACCAATCAATCAACAATTGATATACTATCTATCCATCTGTCTGTCCATTAAAATAAATGAGAGTCCCTGCAATTGTCACACAAAGATTGCAATAATAATAAAAAAATAGTAATAAGGATGATCATCTTTATTTAATTGCAGATTAACTACTAAATTACTTTAAAGGCTAATACCAGGCATCTACAATCTATGATTATTTTTTAATCACAATATTAAAATGAAGACCTTTGGGGTGCTAGTTTAGCGGAGTGGTAGGCAACCAGGCATGTACATGGTTCTGCCGGTCCATCCTGTGTCCTGTTCGCAGAGTGTCTTTCTCTTCCCTCTTGCCCCCTTTCACAAGCCTATTCTCCATCTCTTTTTTTCTCCTGTGAGTAAAGGCCTAAACATGCCCAAAGTTAATCTTAAAAAAAGAAAACCTATATTAATGGCTCTTTTTTTTCTAATACTACCATAATAACTGCCTGGTAGCCATATGAAGATGCATATAATGAGGACAAATCTATGGTCTGGTCATCCTTAAATTTTAATGCTGTGATTAATATTTAATTTGTTTTTTAAATCTATTTTAGTTAAGATCCTTGGTCTCTGTGTACCTCTCTCTCTATCTCCTTCAGTGGATGGCTGATCTACATGAGTCTTGCCTGCTTAGATGTTACCAGTTTCTGTACTCATGGTGAATTCACATTTGCTTTGGATCTATGAAATAAATTAAACAAACAGGGGGCAGTGCTTGGACTTAATATTTTCAAAGGTGTCTCAAGATAGCATTTATTATCTGGTACTATACAATTAAAGATGTACTGTATCAATTGGGGGACAGTCTTTTCAACCATACAGTATGTCCTTCCGTCATCATCTTTCCATCCATCCATACAGTACATAAATCTGTATGTTCATCCCTCCATCCCTCCGTCCATCCATCCATTTACCCACCTCTCCATTCATCTAGATAGCTTTCTTTCTTTATTACATTGATAAGACATGAGTTTTTATTTGGTGAAATTTTGGAGGTCATCATAGTTTTACCTGTGTGCAGGAGAGGAAGCTTGAGGTTTTTTTTTTTTATGTTTGTCCCTGTGGTCTCTTCCTCGACGTTATTATGTGTTATTTTGATGTTCTTCTAACAAATCCATCCTTTGAAGAGTAATTGAGCTGTTGCACAGTTGTTTTCCTCTTCTGCCATGTCAAGTCACAGCCAGACAACCCAGCCAGACAACCCTTAACAGAACACAACTGAACTGTTTTCTGATGCTGACTAACAGAGCATTTACCATAGACTTTAGAGCACAAGGGAGGGAGAGTCAGAGATCAAAAAGCAGAGAGGCAGACTACACAGAGGTATTTTCATGCCAGGCAGTTGTACTTAAGTCACCTTAAGACCAAGGTTGCATCTGTGATAGACATTGCTGATGTGTTTCAAATAAAGTGAAACAAACAGGCCAAGCTCAGAGTCTTCCTGTTGCTCTGTTTGCACATTCAGAGCACAAGGAAGCCTTGTGACCCATTGTCTGGGTAGCAGCTTTGTTTTCTGCAATGTCAACTCCCAGTTCAGCCAGCAGGCTTACTCCCGGATGTGTGAAAATATGCTGGCATAATCCTCTGCTCGGTGACAGGAGGAGTAAATAAACTTAATGTCTTACTTTAATGTTCACTGTTGCAAGTCAAATCTGCATGATAGCTGATTTAAATTCAGTTGCTTCTGCGGTATAATTAAGGATGGATACCGAAATCCAGAAGCATTCCTCCAGTAAGAAAATGCAGAGCCATACCTCATCTTTGACCCAACTATTTTTAATCAATTTAAGACAAGTTATGAATGATCATCGGCATGACATACTGTATATCTCAGTGCATGTCAGGGGACTTAAAGCCTGCCATAGCACTGCTTCTTTCTCTGTTACAAGACTGAACTAAAACTAACAATGTTTCTAACATGGCAGCTGATATGCACTTGACTCAAGACTACTTAGTCTAATGGATGTTGCTGCTTTGGCTTAGTTAGAGCTATAAAGACTTATACTGTATAGATAGATAGATAGATAGATAGATAGATAGATAGATAGATAGATAGATAGATAGATAGATAGATAGATAGATAGATACATACATACATACATACATACATACATACATACATACATACATAGATACATAAATATATACATACATACATACATAGATATATAGACAGACAGCCAGCCAGACAGACAGATAGATAGATACATAGATAGATAGACAGATGGATAGACAGGTAGATAGAATTTTTTTTTAATCTCAAAAGAGTTTGTGTTTCAAAGGTTATTCACACTGTTTAAAACAATAACTTAAAATGGCAATTTTGTAAAGTATAAAGAAGTCCAAATGTTTACATACAGTCAGGTTTTTGCAGCCTGCAGTGAAGCTGGTTCCATTTGAATCCACAACAAATGGGCTGAGCCTGAACAGCACAGTCCAATCAGAGTCTTTTGCAGCAGAAAGTGGTGGAAGCTACAGGTAAGCAGCAGGAAATATCTTAAGGAGATTAGCACTGATGCTAATACCTTCAGTAGCAAGTTTATCAGATCTATACTGTAATTTTAATTAAATGAAAAACAGACAACAACACCGAAAGGATTTCTCAATTTAAAGAATATTTCTGCTCCACTTAAAGCTGGTGTCTACGATTTGAAACCGCAGCCTGCCCCTCCTTCCCTCACCTCTCCCCTCCGTGTTCCAAGATCCCGCCCCCAGCTCGTGTTGGCTCATATAAGGCCCCTCCGGCAGAGGTACGAGCGACTAGCACAATATATCAGCAGCAAACTCAATCAAAAACAGCTCAGCTCAACTGAAAGTATCAAACACGACAGACATCTCCCTTATAACACACAGCAGTAGCCATTTCAACTGGACCGGCGGCAATGCGGGTTTGGCGCCGCCAGAGCAGAGCCGAGTGTGGGGGAGGATTAATCTTTCTCAGCCTGTCCTCCCCAGCTCAGCTTACAGTGCTAACGATTAGCGGCTAACAGGCTAACCCGCTCCCCTACAAGTTATTAGCCGGTACAGGCACAAACTAACCAGAGTTATTCAGCAGACATCTCCCACTGTAGTAAACAAAGCCATTACCTGATCAACCAGGGGCGAAAGCGGCGATGCTGAAGGTCTGACGGCCGGCTGAGGCTATTCGTTAGCCGTTAGCCGCTAACAGGCCTCCACCCTCCCTCCACCAGCTGGCAGAGCTCCGCTGGGCTCAAGGAGAGGGACGCGGATTCCCGGGTTCGGTGCTAGGCTTTCCGGCTCCATGATAGTTCAGTAGCTAACGCTGCTAGCTGCTCACCGGAGGTAGAGGGGAGGAGGCGGGACCATGGGCAAGATGCTGCGTACTGCGTAGTGAGGGAGACGCGGGAGACGGGAGACGAGAAGGGTGGTCTGCAGCCAGACTGTCTTGGGAGAGGGACGCGCATTCCCCGGTTCGGCGCTACCCTTTTCCGGCTCCATGATAGTTCAGTAGCTAACGCTGCTAGCTGCTCACCGGAGGTAGAGGGGAGGAGGCGGGACCATGGGCAAGATGCTGCGTACTGCGTAGTGAGAGAGATGAGGATTGGATGGACTCATGGACTAACTCACGGACCAATTAATAGTTGCAGGTTCTTAGGCTTGATTGGTCAGCTAGTATGCAGCTTTTCAGCGGATATACTGAATGGACTTTTTTCATTCTTTTTGGTCTTTATACTGTGTAGATAGGACCATAGGACCATAACAGCCTTATAAACGGTGTTATTAATATGTACAAAGCTTCCAAATCGTAGACCATAGCTTTAATTGACATGTTGTTGAGAATTTGTTCAACCAAGTGGCTTAAGTGTGGTATTTTACATTCCAGCAGTAGTGCTTGCTTCCTCTCTACACTTGTTTGATTGACCCGTAATGAATGTGATTGACAGAACAATTGTCAAGTCTCCTGCCAGAATTACTTTGGAATGTTCTGCCCATTCCACAAACACTTTCCATGGACTGTTTACTCATAAGATGAATTGAGAACTCTATCTGGTATGTCATGTTAGGCTGGATCCCCTCTTCCTTCAGAGCTGCCTTAATTCTTTGTGGCACTGATTCAACAAGTGGAACATTCCTCAGAGATTTTGGTCCATATTGACATGATAGCATCAGGGTGTTGTTGCAGTTCCATCACATCCCTCAGTGCTCTATTGGACTGATTCGTAGATGTGAGGTCAGTGGTGCTTAGTGAACTCATTGTCATGTTCGAGAAACCTATCTGAGATTATTTTAACTTTTGCAACATAGTGTGTAAATTCCTCCACCTGCTCCGACTTCTAGAAAATGTGTACAAAAGCAGTTAATAAAAAAGTTTCCAGTGTACAATGATATTAGTTGATATGCCACCAGACCACCCAAATATGATATACTGTGCTTGGTCAGGTGTTTATAAAGCTCACAGGCAAATGCATTTATCTATTCCCATCGTAAACATCACAGCATAGATTTTGAAAGCTAAAGCCACATTCGCCTGAAAAGAGGAACATGCAGACACAGCTTATTTGGATTTGCAATAACATAACCTGCTCTGAGCAGAAATAAAAACAAGGGGTTATAGGAATGGCTGAATCCTACATGTAAAAACTCAAAAATGTGTTTACTTGGGACTTTCTATGGACGAGTGTAAACTTGTTGAAAAGAGTAAGGTGTGGGTTTGTTTAAGTTTATTTGCCTTGGAAGTATTCATTGTCATTGACTCTAGTCTTAAACTTTTGTCCTTGTTAAACTATCGATCCAGATTCTGCTTAGGTCCTGATACTATTTAAACGTATCGACTTTTCATTGTTATGGGGGAAAAAAACCTGCCCTGTATATGAATACAAAAACACTATGGATTTATGACATGACATTAGCAGCTACGTTGTAGTTGCTAGTTGGTTCCCTTAGAAATGTCTTAGAAATGTCCTCCTTGTCATCCTCTGACACACACACACACACACACACACACATCTGATTGCAAACATTTTCTGTGACTCCTCTGCCCCTGTTGGCAAATACTTTCTTTTGTTCAGCAGAAGAACAAAAATTCCTCTCTGACAGTGTAAAATCTTCCAACAAGGCGAGAGAGTGCTCCTGTCGCATTGATTTAGCCCATCAAAAATAGCAAGAAAACAGTCAAATTGAGTGTGGCATGAAAAAAAAAAGTCGGACACCCAGTGGAGCTGCACACATCGTTACACAGTGTGACATACTACAGGAATATCAGAAAGTAGAATTATGCTCCAATAAATATAATGCTGTGTTTACATCATCAGTGGGGAAACATGAGCAAGTTCATTGGTAATTATTTACCACTGTGCAGCAGATAAACATGAAGTTTTGGAGAAGAGGGTGGTCCAATAAAGGGAGCAACATGCAAATGAAAGCAGAAAAATCAGTCAGTACTTCCTAGACGCATTTTATTACTCTGTGGTAAACAAAGAGCTTCAGCAGCTATCTCATCTGCTGCATCTGCTGTGGTTGAAAAGCAGCTTTGATGTGACTCAGCAAACGAACCACACATACGACCAAAGCTGCTGAAAGCAATTATTCTACCTATTGTGATGTATCACTCTGAATATGTTATGTTGAATATGAAAGTCAGGATTGTTTGTCATTCTAACATTGTTCATGTAATTATGCATTGTAACCAGGGCACATACAATAATTCTGTTCTTTTAATGTGCCTGTTTTTTTTTTCTCTTTTACTTTTGAAAGTGAAGAAAGGACAATTTCAGAAAGTATTGTGATGTTCAAATGTAACCACGCAAGTATACCCTTTTTCCAGATGGTGACAAGATGTTCCCTCCACCACAAGGTGTGATCACCAGTTATAAGACTTGTTACAAGTTAAATTTGTGGAGAATTTGAAGCTTTATTCGTAGCTTCTTCATAGCAAAAGCAACAGTTCTACTCAAGGTTTGAACAGCTGGTGAGTTTTTGTCAAACTCATTATGATTGGAAACTAATAAAAACTAAATAAACTATTTTTGATGATGATATCTTTAAAAAATCAAACAATTTGAAGCAAATTATACATGACAGGGGCAAGGCTCAAAACTAACATTAAATGCCTGTGTCTTTTGATATACCAGGCAGCATTGTACTGTCTTGGTGAAATGTGGGGGCACATATTGTTAAGAGTCTGGGGCATTCAGATATACAGTATGGGTGACAAAACAATTAATCACAATATATCAAGATACAATAAAAAAGTCAAAACATTTTTTCACAAAATGTTTTTATGTAGTACTTTTTTAATATCATTAAGTACCTACAACATTCAGTCATTCATCCATTATCTTTAATTCTCAATCCTTTTGGAGTTGCAGGGGGCTGGAGCCTATCCCAGCTGACTTTGGGCGAGAGGTGGGGTACACCCTGAACCGGTCTCCAGACAATCCAAGGGCCACACAGAGAGACAGAACACCAGTCATGCTCACACGCATAGCTTAAGGCAATTAAGAGTCACCAATCAACTTAATGAACATGTTTTTTGGTCAGTAGGAGGAAGCTGGAGTACCTGGAGAGAACCCACTTATGCACAGGGAGATCATGCAAACCCCACACAGAAAGGCCCTGAGTGACATGGGATTGAAGCCAGCAACCTTTTTGCTGTGAATCACACGCACTACCTGCTGTGCCACCTACCTACTTGTCACTTGCACAAAAAATACATTTTCTATTCTGTGATAGCAATATAAAACTTGTTCCCTCCGACTTTTAATTATTTTATTATTTGTCACAGTGTCAGAAATAAAAGCAATAAATGTAACATAGAAAGTAAATAGGCCGAATATTAGTTGCCAACTAGTTGTCAACCAAGGAAACTCTGAAAGGATAAATTCGGTTTCTGCAGCTTTCAATTGTTTATAGAATGAAGCAGAACAATATACTCACCCAGAAGACTTTCCTGATCCAAACAGTGCATCGGGAGATATTTAGATCCAAAATCGAGCGGCGGACATCCGTATAATGGTAGCACATAGGGCATACAGCGCCGCTCCTAAAACTGCATTAATCGTCCAAAAACTCATTAGTTTCACCAATATTCCATCATGGTCCGCTCGGGCTACTCCTCCACGACAGTCTGTGTCACTCCAGACATGTTGTGTGACTGACCTCTGAACTGAAGAAGAAGAACGCTTGCTCCGCGCCTGTGCAGTGCGGTTCATTGTTTCAGGGGAAGACAGCCGGCTACACAACGACTTTCTTCTTCCAGTTATGTGCAAAATGGACGAATATCTATCGGATGAAGATCTTGTGGAGGAGAACTTTGAATATGACGGGTGTCCTTACAGTTTCAAGCCAGAGTTTACAGATGAGGAGCTCATCGAAAGGAGGACGCGGAGGCAGCGCTCCAGAGAGTACTGCGCAGGCGCGGAGGCATACGTTCTTCTTCTTCAGTTCAGAGGTCAGCACAGTTACAGAAACATGTCTGGGGCGACACAGACTGTAATGGAGGACTAGTGTGAGCGGACCATGATGGAATATTGGTGAAACTAATGAGTTTTTGGACAATTAATGCAGTTTTAGGAGCGGCGCTGTATGCCCTATGTGCTACCATTATACGGATGTCCGCAGCTCGATTTTGGATCTAAATATTTCCCTAAGCACTGTTTGCATCAGGAAAGCCTTCTGGGTGAGTATATTGTTCTACTTCATTCTATAAACAATGTGAAAGCTGTAGAAACTGAACTTTTCCTTTAATTACTGAATAATAACATTTAAACATTGCACTTAAATATAGACACAGTACTATTGTGATATTGGTTTGTCAATATTTTATTACACCCTCAATAATACACTTTTTTATCATTTTGTTCATGCTTGTGTCTGCTTGCATCATGTACACTCCTGTTTCTATACTTGCATATTTGCAATAAATATTACTAAAGGATTCTACTAGATTTTATGGGCCTTTCATAGAAATAACTAGAAGGGACATCAGAGTGCCCAGGTTGTATACAACAACCTGTTGTGTGTGAAGTATACTGCAAACATGGCAATGGTTGTGATAATTTCGTGAGTAAAATTAACAGAAAAAACAGCAATTATCAATGCCAACATCAGATACAAATAGACAAATGATGAACTAATAATCTACATTTTCCACTGAGAACGGTCATTGCCCAATGCCTGACTGTGTTAGCAAGTGACTTTGTCACTGCATGAAAAGATGTTGCTGTTAAAGAGGTCATATAATTCTTTTATTTCTTATATGTCCTTTAATTAATTGTAACATGTCTCCTTTGCATGATAGAGTGCTTTTATGCACAACTCCCTTTCCCCTATACCTGCATCAACCACCTCAGCCTCCTGAATAGACCTACCATTATTGCATCAGAGATTTAAGCCCAATGGTTGGGGTGGCAAGCCTCGTGCAAAAAAATAGACTGTAGAAAGAACAGAGAGCCACTGAAAGCATGGCACTGAACTGACCAATTACCATAGGATAGACTAGTCAACTAAGAGTGACAGGAGCTCCAACAGAACATCTTAGAGGGATTGGGAACATACTCCATATATGAATCAAATAAAGCAGGGCTCGTTTAAGCACCAGCTAAAGCAGAGTGTTTGCCCTTCAAAATATATCAACCATTACACTCTGTGTGTTTTAGCCACAGCTAGAGAAACTAAGCTTGCATGAACACAACCAAAAAAAAAAAACAGTTGTGGTAGAAGTGATACATTTCTGTCCGATTAACCTGACTACTAGAATTGCATTTATCCATCATCAGCTACATTTTGAATAGGCATCTTTGTGCCTGTGAAGTCTAGTATCAAATTTAAATGTGAAGAAATATTTGATTCATTACTCTGCCTTTGACCCTTTATCTCATTCTTTCTTGCTGCTGTGTTGAATCTGTCAAAACGCAGTCTGCCCCTGCACTGATCCTACCACTCATCTGTATGCTGCACCTCATACATGGGTTGTGTTAATTCTGAAGGACATGCTCTGCCAACTCGCTGAACCGACACAGGCAACGTGGGGCAGTCTTGTGCATCTGCTTCCATGTAGTCAACAACTAGATTATCTCTGTTGTTAAAAACTGACATCATCGTGATGAGTATTGCAACATGGGCTCAGGAACACTTGAGAAAACCATTGTTAGTAAATACTGTCTTACACATATATTCACACTTGAAAATTCTCCATCATACAAATCAAAAGCCATCTGTCAACAGACCATACACTGCAGACTTATCTTATGGCCCTTTTCCATTAGCCCTACTCAACTCTACCCGACTCTACCCAGCTCTACTCTACTCGCCTTGTGCTGCTTTTCCATTAGCCCCAGTCACCTGCCCAACGGGGTGCAGTGTCGCTGAGCAGCTCTGCAGTGACGTCATTTTGAGCGCGACACAACAATCTGACAAACCGAGTAAAAAAGGAAAGCAGAAGAAGGCTGCAGGTTGTAAAATACCCCTTGAGAGCACAGGAGAGTTTTGGAAGCTATACAACAGAATGAAGCCAAGGACGAGAGCAATCGAGCTGCAAAGGAAAGACGCATGAGGGTAAGCTAATGGTAGCTACCACTAGCATGCTAGGTCGTCGCTCAGACTCATTGATGACGACATTGTTTGACCAATCAGTAGCCGGCAGTCGGTGACATCATCTTTTAGTATCGACTCTGCTTGCTTGGAAGAGCGGAGTAGGTACTAAAACTAGCTTGTTTTAGGAGGCGCCGGGCTAGTGGAAACACCGCAAATCGAGTAGGGCCGAGTAGAGTAGGGCCATGGCGTGCTAGTGGAAAAGAGCCATAAGCCCCAGCTCATCTGGGATGAGCCCTGTGATCTGATATGTCTGTAAATTGCCTTCAGGATTTAACAAAAAGCCAGCAGAAAAATTTCTATTACCACTGATATGCCAACAAAATCTGAGAGTTTGGACTGCTAACATTATTACGTTATCCTATAATTTATTAGACTTGTTTGGTTTATTGGATCTCAGGCCCTGGCTTCAGTTACCAGGAAGTTTTAAAGTAGGTTAACCAGCATCTAAGTCCTGCTTCAGATTCTTCTTAAACCTGAAGTGACAGTTGCCGTCCTAACAGCCCTGCAGGCGATCATTGGCGATCATGAGTGAGCCTTTCATCAGAATAGCTCCGTAAACTTATGGCAGTATGCTTCTATTTTAAGCCGAGCCACACACTGTGGGCCACTCTCATTCTAGAAAAATCATCAGGGCTTCATTACCCAGATGTCAGTCTGCTGAGACAGCAGGCTGACACCTCACATCAGTAGTCCCACAACACACACACACACACCAGTGCTACCCTTCATGCTGTACCTTGATAGTTAATATGATGTATTTGACTTTTTGGAGGTATTAGCCATGTATCAGGGGAAGCAGAGGCCATTTGTTACAAGTGTGACAGAGAGAGGGAGAGTCGGGTGGCACAGAGCCCGGCAAACGCACATCACACCTACTGCTATCAGCCCGTCACGTTCTTGGTCCATCGCTTCTGAGGGAGGGAGGGATGAAAGGAGGGAAAGATGTAGGCAGGAAGAGGAGATGATCCAGAGGGAAGAGGAGGAGGCGGTGGGGATGGAGGGATGCTGATATGAAGCCGAGTGATCTGAATAGAAAGGAAGGGAGGGTGACGACAAGGAGGGACGGGACGCAGAGAGATAGGGAAGACAAAGACTATACAGCAACGAGTGCATGACTGATGAAGGCTGGAATGAAGAGAGAAGGGAAACAACTGCGAACAGAAGGAGGTGGAAGGTGGCGTCCAAAACAGAAAAGGGGAGAAAATTGGAGTGAAGATGAAGCACGCTAGGGGTGCAGGAATGACAGCTATGAGTTATGATAACCCTGAGCACATTCAATAAATAAACACATCAATATAATCGGATTGTTTTAAGCGGGGTGTCAGCGCTCCCCTGCAGGTACATTGTTCCTGATTAGTGTCTGTGGAGTGCCATCTCTGGGGCGGCTGCGTACATGCAGCGCACTCTTTGAATAGTGTCATGTTTTACATTTAAATAGAAGACAAGGGCAGTATTATACATTGACTGCAAATCAAAATGGAAATGTGATGCGATGCGTTCCCCTGGAGTGGAAGTGAGGAACGCTCCTCAGCAGTTGAATCAGTGACTGTGCTGACAACACAGAAGGAATCGAGTAGAATCTCCCTCTGGGAAGTAATTAGTATGGACAGTTTTTAGTGTTGACACCACTGGCTTAGCTCTTAGATCTCTCATTTGTTTTTTCCAGCTGTCCTGGGAAAACGTATCATTATCTTTTTTTTATTATTTTTACTCTTATATTGAAAGGTTTTGCTGTCTTTTGTGAGCTTGGAAAGTTCCTGTGAACCCTAGAGCACCACTAAAAAAACAATGAGTGCATAATGGAGAATGCAGACAATTGTTCCTCATTTTTGCAAAGTTCACTTCCTGGTCAGATCTCAAAGCTCTAACTTTTTGAGTGTGTCTTTTACCTGTTTAATACATTTCTTGCAACTTTAAAGCTTAGCAAAGCACAATAATTGGTGTGAACTTTGACTTATTACAGTCATGTTGGCTTGTGAGCTCTATTTGACTTAAACCCAAACTCTTTTACACATTGTGCAGGTGGTTGGTGATATGAAGTGAATACACCCCTTTGTATAGGTTATGTTTTGTACAACGGCCTTCTCATACATAAAAAAACAGCTAATACACTTAATACACCTATTCAACTGTTTGGTAATGCAAACAGAGACTATCCAGTGAGTGGCAGTTCTTTTCATGGTGGTTTGAAATGATAGTATGAATTGCTATTTTATAGTTATCATAATATGAGTGTTTGCCTCATTGCTATTGTCTGAAATTATTGCAATTGATAAAAACAAAATTTTTTAGAGAGGTCATATTTTGCATTGAATCAGGTTCATATAGTCATTTTAAAGGACTGGTAAGGTATAACCTCCTTCTCCACATGGGCCTTGTCTGCTCTGATTGGTTGCTGGCGCCGCAATGACAGGGAGGCGCGAATGCCATGGACTTATCCATAGAGGTGCTCCGTTACATGGATGAGACATGTTTAACGCTCTAATGAACACATAAACAAACAAAAAAAAAACTGATAAGACCTCATACAAACACAAACTGCCTTTGCTCAAAGGCAGTGCAAACGAGAAAAGCACTCGGAGAGCGCAGACCTCTGCCAGCGCCACAGTCCTCACCGATACTGTGATTTTCACCATAAATATTAGTCCTACCTTTATTTAATCGAAATGTTTGGATTCCTTGACCATAAAAACATACTGTTAGCAATTGGATTCATAATAATATCTATTTCTTAGTTCAGTAGTTATTTACAAAAATCAAATTTTTCGTCATGGCGGCCAGAATCTCTGTAATCCTTTATAGTGTGTATGGTGTGCGCACACCCCATAAAGTTCCTACATGCACTGAGTCTGCACGACTCCCTCTTGCCAATATTACACTTCCAATTCAACCTTTGGAGAGGGAGCAAATAGGGTGTCAAATGCTTCGCCCATTCTCTTTATATTCAGGGTGAAGGCAAAGTGTTACAGGGGTGAAAAATTCCACTTGAAGCAGCAGCGGGGATAGGGCTGCTGTTCTGTGGTGTAACAACCATGCATTCTCTCCATTTGCCTGGAGTCAATAGTCCGATGAACACATGTTGCAGCTGACATTCTTGTATGAAACAGGGATATTGGCATAGGCCTGCAGGTTAAATATGTAGACACTATTTAACTTTTATTAACGTATTACAATACACATGTTTACACAATTTCAGAACTATGTTTTTTGCACATCCCATGGTTATTCTCACATTTTTCAGGCCTAATTGGAAGGCAACTGTAACTCACATGTCCACTTGTTAAAGCCAGTATTTCGCTTAACTTGTCAAAACATAAAACAGATGGGCTACGGCAGCATAAGATCACACCAGGTGCCACCCCTGCCAGCTAATAACAAGGAATTTGGGCTACAATTCATGATGGTTCACCAAAATTGGACTGATTGGAAATTGAAAAATGTTTCATGAAGAGTAGTCTGATTTCCTCTGCAACAATTAAATGAAAGGGTTGGAATTTAGAACAAAAATGCAACAAAAAAACTTGGATCCATCCCACGTCATATCAGCTGTTCATTTTCCTGGCACACATGGGGCTGTAATTACCAGTTGAGCATTGGTTAAAAGCCACAGCCTACCTGCGTATTGTTGCTGACTATGTCCAACCATGTATGACCACAGTGTACCCATCCTCTGATGGCGACTTTAAGCAGGATAATGCACCATGTCATAAAGCCAAAGTCATCTTAAACTGGTTGTTTGAACATGAATGAGTTCACTGTAGTTGCACTTGTACGCTACAATCACCAGCTCTGAATTCAGTCGAGCACCTTGTTGAATCAATGTCAAGAATTAGGGCAAAAGGGGATCCAGCGCAACACTAACAAAGTGTACCTAATAAAGTGTATTGTGGTTCATAACCTAGGATCACAGAAGATATTTAGTGTTGTCTTATTTTCAGTTTTGCAGGTTATGGTATGCTTTGAAAGCAGTGAAAGTCAAAAAAGGTCGACATTGTTGTGAGGATGTTTTTGACTTCTGACCTCCCCCTCGATGCACTGATTCGTATTTTTCTTCCTCTTTTGTCCTCAGGGAATAGAAACACACTCACCGGCATGTTTTTCTTCAGTCCAGAGGACAAGAAACCACAAATAACAGGGATCTGAGGATTATTTTTATCTGTGGTTTTACCAATTTGAAGGAAAGTGGAAGCCCTGAGAGTTACAATAACCTTGTTGATTTGACCCTTTTTTTTGAAGGGTAACGCAATTCGTATTAACTGTGCTCTGAAGTTGAAACTCGAGAAAAGACCTGGAACACTGAAAGGTCGGATGGAAAATTTGATCAAATGTCCTCATTCACAATTAATTTGGTCTTCTTGATGCAGATTGTGGGGTGAATGTGATGTGACCCATTTTCAAATGGATTTCTCAAGCAAACACTATCTGAAAGGAGGTGCTAGCAGTAAACAGAGAAGGAATTTTTCTCAGTTGTATCAGTAGCTAATTCAGTGGTTTGTCATCTTCTAAGTTTTAGTAAGCTGCTTGGTTGTATAAATATTTTCAAAATAAAGCAGATAACATCACCCTAGCCAGCAGATGCACATCTGATGCTCCTACGGTTTTTGTCAAGCTGTGCCAAAAAAAGCCTATGTATAGTAAAGACAGAATCCATCATCTTTGTGCTTTGCACCAGAATTGTGCTCTATAACAGAGATCACCAATTAACAGGGTGTGAACAGGTGTCTGACCATAGATTATTTGGAACTAAGTTGTAAGAAGCAAAAATATTACATTTAAGTAGAGTTTGTTGAATAACAGGGATCAAAGTTTTATTTTAGAAAGATGCCTGGAGCCTCATCTATCTACTTGTGTAGCTTTACCATTCAGACTTACCCACAGGCGTTCTGACTTGATACCACTCTAATTGATGTAAACATACAACTTGGGAGGAACCTGTGGTGAAGCCTTGTGCTTTTGCACTCTTTACCTCTGCACATCTTGCATCTGCACATAGTTGTAAACATATCTGACTGCAGCTTATGTGTAATTGGAAGACAGTTGAGGTCCATGGGAGCACTCAAGGATTCATTTCAGGGGTAAGAACTAACAAAATAAATAAGACATCTATAATAAATACAAACATTAGATGAACTCCGACTGATGAGCAATTGACAAAACACATACTGTCATCATCATTTCCATGCTGTTTCAGTAGCATTTTCCTTTGCACTCAAAAGTTGTAGCAGTTTAATTAGGGACTATTTGAAGTGATGACTGTCGGGCATCTTAAGCAGCTGATGAAACAAAGTAAGTTTTCACGAATGTCTCTTTTTTGAAGATTACAAACATGACCATTGTTCTCTTGGGTCCGTGTTATGATGACATGTGTTTGTCATTGTCTGCCCCCTCCTTTGTGAAGACTGGTCCGCCAATACATTTTACAACATAAAACCTGATTGTGTTACAAAAAAGGTCAGTAACCACTGTTCTAGATAGCAAAATGTTGATGGACACACCTCAAAGTTTTGTTCACCACATGCTTTATGACAACACACTTCTATTTGTCGGATATGGATCATCTAAGTTTAGTACAACTTTACAAATACTGCTATCTGTATGTAAAGTCTACACACATGAATTTTGGACATATTTATGGGATCAGTAAAAAAAACAACTAAAAATGCATGAAAATGAGAGTACAGGTATGACGCTAAGATGCACACATGCTGAAATCTTTTTTTCATGAAATGGCTCATGATTCATTTGAATTCAGAAATGGGTCATGACATTTTATTCCTGATGATGTAACCCTGATTGTAATAATGTCTCCCTCAAAGCCCTGCAGGACTTGACTGAGACGTTTGGTGTCTTACGGTACTGTACTTTTATACAAGTCAGAGTGAGCTGACATCAGTGTGTGGGTGGTCAGCATGCCCAAGGCCTCATACAATTATACAAAGCAAAGTAGAAAAACCTCAAAGTATAGGCTCATGATCCTTGACTGGGGTTTCCGGTACACTGCAGTGTTGTCATCATTTTTCATGGCAGTCACAGATTACATGTAATCTCTTATGTATTAAAAGAGTGAGTGGGATCTATGTTCTGTGACTTTTTTCAAATTGATACATGTCTAAAGGGTCTTAAAGATGGAAATACACAATATCAGACTGGAGCTGACTTGATAAGATGGAAAACTGGCAAGGAGTGCAATTTCTCTCACTTATCTAAACACTACCAGACATCACCAAACTGTGCATTTAAGACACCATGTGTCAATTATTTCTCTCATTTGTTGTTGGAAATAATTTGGGATCCCCTGAAGCTTGAGTGCCCATCCAAAACTAATGCTTCAAGCTTTTATCTTTGATACCAACATTATGCATCCTGTGCAAAAGACAGAGCATATTTCACAAAGATAGAAATACACTTTGGGTTTTACCATTTAAGATATATGAATTATCTTTATCCCATCTTGAAAATCGCCAACACTAGACCACACCACTTCCATGCAATCACATTGTTGTGGTGTTCTGCTCAGTGTGGAGGCTTGACGGCGACACCTTCAGTGACCTGAGGAACGGCAGCTGTGACAGTCCGCCAACGTGGCTGTCACTTGTCCTGACTGATGACAGACATGCAGCCGCTTCCTGCCAGCAAACATCTGGAGGAGCAGAGAGGCCGACACTCATCCCAACAGCAGGGAGAGGATGAAAGTGGCAGAGGAGGATCCACGAGGAGCGAGGGGACTGCAGAGAAGAAGAAGGGCGGGTGTTGTTTCAAGTCATCGCATTTGTGTGGCTCCAAACATATCTGTGGGACAAACACAATAGAAGCAATGGTATTATTTTTGTCATGGAGTCTCTTTCTGCTCATATGATGCGTAAAAATGCAGATTAATAATGGATCGTTTCCTTTGGAGGTCTCAGTACGATTAAAGTTAGTCACTGTCTACATAACCAGGGCACTGGAGCTGCTTCATCTACACAGAGTGCAGCAGTGATATAAATTACATGAACTATTTCCTGTTGTGGCAAATACAAAATGGCCTCATTGATCTTTTGTTTTTCAGTTGTTCTGGTTTTATTGAGTTGTCTTGCATAAGAACTTGGTCATAGGTCTATGTCACTAAGTGACAGTCTTTGTTAAAAAGGTTTGTTCATCAATGTTTTGAAGCCCAACTTCACAGTGGTCACATTTTGCCTAAATTTGAATTGTGGGATGAAGACTCATGTTTAATTCTTTCCCAAAGGTGGTTTGAGACTTGTCTTGGACTTTTCCCTTAAGGCATTACACTCAGTTTGGGTTTGAGACCCCTACCTAGTAATTCAGTTTAGGTGCTATGGGTTCTAAAGATGGTATCACAGATAAATCCAGGTATTCTCTATGTAAACCTTTATACAAAACATAGCACCAGTAAACCACCTTTAATATAAACCATTTTTAATTAACTAAGATGATTTTTCACATTTTAATACTCAACTACGTTTACAGAGAACCATAGAGGACATCAGATGGTATGGTGAATTTTTACACCTGTGTTAAGGTGTTACTCTAGATATTTCCACAGAGGAACTGTCTGCGATATGGGAAAGTACAGAATGGTTTCTAAAAGGAAAAAAAATCCTGTTTGTATGATCTGGGCTAAATTCTGAGAATTAAGCAAGTTTTGAATCATTGGATGTTGTTGAGTCCTATGATGACCTGTTGTAGAGACAGTCAGAATGTTAGCCTATTGATAATTTTATGGTATGTTGTGTCAGTGCACAGAAAGTGGCACTATAACATTATTTAAAGAAGGACTTTGTCATCAGCCTGGTTGTTTGATATCTATAATGCAACCTTTATTACTGCTGCTGCTGCTTATGCTACTACGACAGTACATTAAGGTAACTCATCACCCAGTTGATGTTGGTTGTTGAGTCAATTGCGTCCTCACTGCAGATGTATCGCTCCAGGAGTTGATTGAAAGC
This sequence comes from Scarus forsteni, assembly GCA_036419115.1. NCBI lineage: Eukaryota > Metazoa > Chordata > Actinopteri > Labriformes > Labridae > Scarus > Scarus forsteni. The sequence goes on along the minus strand of JAZDUH010000011.1, from coordinate 7,421,876 downwards.
AAGCTCAGACCACCTCTTTCAGGTTGTCTTGTCACAGTTGTTTGTAATGAAACAGGAATCAGTTGCTGTGTTCATATATTTTATATTTAACCAAACTTTGCCCAGGATGAAATGTTCACTTATGTCAGAACAAACATCTAAATGATTTAGTTCGGGAAACAACTCAAGTTTTATTTTGCATTCACCAGTCCGGACATTATTTTGTAGCTAAAGTTATCAAAGTGTACCTAATTTTATGGCACTGTAACATTTAAACATTTCCTCTGATCCTAACACATCTGAAGAGTTCCATTTTAATGAGTCTATCCATTTGTCTATAAGACAGCACTCAGGTCTACAACAGTCAGTTCCACCAAGAGGCAGCAGACAGGCAATGCAAATTACTCTTATGTATTTCATGTGTATGTTTAGGCAGGTTTTTAATAAGTTCTGACCTGCAAAATACAAGTAAAGAATGAAATCAATAAGAACACAAGAGCACTCAGTTTGTCTTCATGTTAGATGTGAGGTGGAAGGTGGAAGCGTCTTCGCTTAGACAGCGACAGCAAAACTGCCTCATTAACAAAAGTTCTTATTTAGGTGCTGCTACAGTCTTTCACACAGTCCACAACATTTAATTAATTACCTTAATAATTATTAATGTCTTTTTGTTTTTTTTAAGTTTTGTGTTGCCAGAAAACAATTTTTATGTGATAAACAAAAAGTATTAGCAGAGCGTAGTCAATAGAAGTGCACACAATGGAACAATATATGAAAGAGCTGTTACAGAAAATATTGTTTAAAATACTGTCACTGTAAAGTCCAGAGTCAGTATAACACCTCCATTCTCCCGACCATTTACCCTCATTACAACCTCACTGTAATAAAATGGTTAATATTTTCAGTGAAATGATCCCACATTATATTGACCTTACAGTTTATCCAACAGGCCATGAAGGAAAATATATAGACAGAGGTTAATGTGATGCAGTGACCGAGAGCATGATCAATAATGTCAACCTCAGGGGAATAGAGCGTTAGACAGATGCTGCAGAAATTGAAATCTGCTGCCATTTACAATTAAAGATATTGACAGGTCTCCTGCTCCTCAGTAGTTCATTTATAGAGCGCACTTAAAGATGTTTTGAAACAATGTCACAGGGTGTTGCGTAAGAACGATAGCTCATCATTGAAAATTAAATGTGATGACAGGGAAGGAGACCCCTGAACTGAACCTGCAGCCCTCAGTATAAAGAAGCCTGGATTTCTGCCTGTTAGATGGTTCTTTAAGAAACAAGGCTTTCAGAACTGTCTGCCACTGTCATGCTTTAGATGAAATATGTTAAAACGTAACCACAGAGGTCAGCATGAAACTTAAAGGTTATTTTATTTCTAGCTTTTATACTGTATGAAGGAAAAAGGTTGAAGGTGGCCCTGCTGCAGCGAAAGCATCTTTATCCGTGGTTGTTTTTTGTATTGGCCTAAGTGGAGTATGATCGATGGAGATTTTACACTAGAGACCCAGGGACAGACCATCAGCTCCTTCCTTCAGTACAAATACAAATATACAACCACACTCACAAACAGAGCCGGTCCTAACCTACTAGATGAGATTTCAGTCAGTGCCCCTCTTATTTCAACTAGTTTATTTCCTGTTGCATACACTTGAAAAAAATATATGTTTTTTTATGATAAACAGACCCTTTGATTATTATAATAATTTCAAATCCATCTAATAAAACCCTGAGTTTATTGAAACTGTAAAAACACAAGATTTATCTGCAGGGTCTTATGTTGTGATGGGCAATAGGGGTGTGCTGACTGCTTCCTATGTTTAACTTGGCTGTTTTTATGAAACAGTATTTTCTGTAACAGTTCTTTCATCACCTTTTTTTTTTATTTTTTTGGAAACTGCATCAGAATCAGTGGAATTGAGTCTGTTTACGCATTTGTTCATTTATAGAACTGCATACAGTTTGAGAAGATTTCTGTCATCAGTGATGGACATTTTACATATTTCAACATGATTTTATTCTAAAGAAAACTGACAATTCAATGTCACTATTAAAGAGTAAATGTTAGTATAATCAGTCTTTAAGGTGCCTACACACTGAACGCGACTTGAGTGTCCTCGGTGATCACTCTCCATGCAAAGTCAATGTACAGCCATGATGGGGCAGGGTTAATCCTCTGGCAACGCATTGATCACATTCAAGGCAAACACTTGATGCACGTTGCCAAAGTTGAAAAAGTTTATCTTTTCAGGCGATGTCGTGTGTAGCTGTGCGGCAACAGCCAATCACCGGTGTGTTCATCTGTGACGGTACCCGTGACAGACATCCTTTGTTCCGGACTACAGAGTAACAATCCATGTCTGCACGGGAAACATTACTCAGTGAGTACATTACTTCCACCTAGACAGACTGCAGAAAGCTCACAGATGATGATGCTGCAGGGCCACCAGCTGCAGTATTTTGTGGTTGGTAGGTGAGTGAAAAAGACACAGTTGGAATAATATCAGCTTGTACATCCTATTATATGATATATGATATCGCAATGAAACTCAAGTGGACGTGACGTCCCCAAGCAACGGCAACGGGTGACAGTGACCAAAATGAGGTGTATATGGACACGGGACATGATTATGGTTGTGAAGTCGCGTTTGGTGTGAATACAGCTCTACTCTGACAAACAAAAATATGACTTGGGGTGGATGTAACTCTGTCCTTGAGGTGGCAGTAGCTTAGTGGGTAGGGGACTGGAGAGTAGTCCCAACCCAACTATGTCCGGAAGTTGGTTTGGCCGCTGGAGAGGTGCCTGCTGCCGTCTCTGGCGCTGCCCTTGAGCAAGGCTCTAAACCCTGAAACTGCTTCAGGAGCAGCAAGCCATCAGTCTGTCAACTGTCCTTTAATGTATGAAGATGATGAGGACATGTTTGCTCATGTGTATTTCAGCCCAGGTGTGAGTAGCATGTTTCAATAGCAGCATGTGAAGAATTGCATGTCCCCACACGGGATTAACGAGGGTTTGTTTTAAATGAAGTTTGACAGCTAAAAAGTTTCAATTTTGAAAACTTGGAATTGGATCTTTTCCCTTTCAACTTTAATTGAGTTTTCTCCAGGACGAGAGAGATTCTGGATAGCATGATAGTCAATTGATTAGCTGATTTATCAGTCTCCTTCTGAAGTGTCTCTCACATGTTACATCATGGATCTAATTTATATGAAAATATATCCAAGTTAGTGAAGTAAAATGTAATAACATGGTGCATTTCAGCTGTCAAGGGGATGCCATCATGCTCTTAAAGTTCTTATGATTTGATTGGTTGATGACTTGTCTGGGATACAACATTCCAACCCAGTGTAAGTGGGTTGTGCAACAAAAAGTAACAGGTAAAGTTTTCACTTTTGAGTCATATGATGTACCTAGCTTTAGTTTCAATGTAGGGCAGAGAACAGATGTAAGCTTAGGTCTGTCCAGAAAGAACTGGCATGGAAGCTAGAGCTTTATATCGCTACAGATTGTGGTAATTCATCCATGTTTTTTTGCACAATATATTCACATTACACATACATTTCCTCTGCTAAGCTGCTTTGTGTAGGGACTACTTTGTTACACAGCATAGCCAACCTGTAATTCCAGCATTCTGATCAAAATACAGTCTGACTTTAATTCTGCAGTCACCAGTTTAGCAAGATAGTTTTGATATAGCCCTAGCCTCCATGTTAATTATTTCTTTACAAAGTTGGAGCAGATGTCTGTCACTGTGGCAAGTGATCAAGCTAATGCCTTGTATCTCAACAACCACATTTAAAAATCTCAATGCTATGTAAACATGTAAAAAAGTCCATAGACAGTATTCATAGAGGGCAAATGTCTCAGGCTTAGCTTAAAGTTCCTCTCGTTGACTTTTTTCTACGTTTGTTTGTTTGTTTTCCCTTTTGACCCTGAAACTATTTTTGCTTCATACACACTGGTTACATAACCCTTCCCCCCCAAATGTTCCCTGTGTCACTTAACAGGTGCTGTTTGCACAGTTGCTAGATCTCTAGTAGTAAACAGATATTGGTATCAGCGCAGCTCTCCATCTGCTAAGGTCTTTTTGTTGAGTGTTTTCTCCTCCTGTGTCACAGTGCGACAGCAGACCTTAGATTTGCCCCCTTTATGTTCATGAGCCCGGCAGCAGCAGGTAGATACAGAGAGGTATTATCATCTTGCGTAGTTCACCACAGTGTAAGAGGTATCCTGAAATCACGCTGAGAGTCGTTGACAGTAAAAATGGTTCTTGAAGCAAGAGGGTTTTATTTTAGCTTTGTGTGGACACAGTCAGAGTTCCCACAATCACAGACTGTGGATGTTGTATGGCTTAAAAAAACTGTTCCCCCTAAACTGAGACATGAAAGTTAACACAGTTTTATTTCAAATGAGATTACTTTCAATTGTGGATCACACCAGCAGCATCCATGAATTAGTGAAAGATTGAGCTGTCTCTAAATAAGGTTCCCTACTCCTTCAGTCACGCGGTTAAAGTGTCGAAGGAGAAGACGCTCTAAGAGGTCATATTATACATTAGGGCTAACCTTCACTGTTTAGCTTATTCTCAATAAAAGGATAAGTTCAGTTTCTACAGCTTTCACATTGTTTATAGAATGAAATACAACAATATACTCACCCAGAAGGCTTTCCTGATCCAAACAGTGCTTCGGGAGATATTTAGATCCAAAAACGAGCGGCGGACATCAGTATAATGGTAGCACGCGGGGCATGCATAGCGCCGCTCCTAAAACTGCATTAATCGTCCAAAAACTCCTTAATTTCTTCAATATTTCATCATGGTCCGCTTGCGCTACTCCTCCAAGACAGTCTGTGTCGCTCCATCCATGTTTTTGTGACTGTGATGACCTCTGAACTGGAAACTTTCTTCACGGCTGCCGCGCATGCGCAGTACGGCTTCCTCCTTTCGATGAGCTCCTCATCTGTAAACTCTGGCTCAAAACTGTAAGGACACCCATCATATTCAAAGTTCTCGTCCACAACATCTTCATCTGATAGATATTCGTCCATTTTGCACAAAAATGGAAGAAGAAAGTTGTTCAGTACCCGGCGGTCGCCCCTGAAACAATGAACCGTACTGCACATGAGCGGCAGCCGTGAAGAAAGTTTTCAGTGCAGAGGTCATCACAGTCACAAAAACATGGGTGGAGCGACACAGACTGTCTTGGAGGAGTAGCGCAAGCGGACCATGATGAAATATTGAAGAAACTAAGGAGTTTTTGGACGATTAATGCAGTTTTAGGAGCGGCGCTATGCATGCCCCATGCTACCATTATACGGATGTCCGCCGCTCGTTTTTGGATCTGAATATCTCCCGAAGCACTGTTTGGATCAGGAAAGCCTTCTGGGTGAGTATATTGTTCTATTTCATTCTAAACAATGTGAAAGCTGTAGAAACCGAACTTATCCTTTAAGGTATCTGTGCAATACAGACTGAACTCTATAAGGTGTAATAACTAGTGTATAACTGCTGCCATTAAGTGGATGACCTGACCCTTTATTGCCTCTCTGGTTGGTTCACTGACCAACCAATCAGAGTCAGAGAAACCCTTTCAAGATTACTCCAATCAGCCAGCTTTTGTCTTGACAGTCTTTTTTTTTCGGATTGACATGGATCTGTTCTTAGGGTCCCAGCACCCAAGTGGGTGTGAGAGTCTTCTTATTTTTACTGAAGTTTGCTTATTTTAGGACCCTTTACATGCAGGGAGGGAAAAAGATAGGGATGTTGGCAGACTGGGAGTTTTGGATTATTTGGCAATTTATGTAGTTTCCAGAATTGAGTATGAGAAATTGCATCAAAAGCCCAATTTTTCAGTATTCAAAGGAACAGCATGAAATCTGGGTTTCACTTTGAGAGAAGAAATTTTGTGAGCAGCTGCAGCTCACTGAAGGCTACTTAAAAATAGCAGGAGAAGCTATTTCTTTCACTCCTAAAGGAAAGCTGACATTTTGAATTACCAACCCCAAATGACGTCTTTTTAGACCATCTCTAGGAATGGAACTTGGATGAAGAGTCAGACAATGGTCATCCAATCAACTACATGTTTGGCTTTCCACTGGAAGTGAGCTCAATGACTTTTAACAAGAACGTGCATGATGTTTTTAAAGCACTTTGTAAAAGAAGAAGCCTCTCATAAATGCAATCTTACTATTTAAGGAGTAACATTTCCTCAGACTTTACTGACTATGTGTCATAACAACTACAGAACATGTTCAATGTGTATTAAATTACAGTTTTTGTTAAAGTCTGTATGTGGCTTTTAAGCAGAGTTTGTGCTACAGTCAGAGGCGTCAAAGCTCTGGGATTCACACAAAGCTGAGCCTCATCATTTCTATTTTAAAACATGTTTTCAGGGCTAACGTGTGAATGCTGCTGGGTTTTGCTGACAAATATGTATTGTTCGTGATTGTGACTTTTAAGATGACCTATTTAGAGAATGCTGTTTCATCATTACTCCAGATGGTGCCACCAACAACATCAAAGAAAAATTCATGTTTCACAGGCTTTCACTTGTTTCATGTTGTTGAATCATTGAAGGCGACTGCTGCGTGTGTATTTGTTTCTATATTGGACTTTATAGTGATAGATGAACAAAATTAGGACTTAATTTACATTATTGATGAGAGTGTCTTTTCTTAAGGGGGGTATGACCAGAAAATTGGAAAGCATGCTAAAAGAAAGACAAACTATATACATACACATTTTTGGGAGGAAAATAGTGAGAATCAGAGCCTCACGCTGGTGAGAAGGTCGTTGTGTAATTTGCCTTGTGTGACATGTTTTAGGTAGTTTTCACACCTAGATTGTTTGGGAGTTGTTCAGACACAAGTGGATGTTGCATGTTCGGAACAGTTTGTTTGAAAAATATCCGGGAACATGGCAGTTGATCTCCGTTTCTCATACAAACAATTGTGCTAAGCTCACCTGAAAGACTTGATCTTGGCTTGCTCCCAGTGGACAGGTGTAGCAGGTTGTTTGCAGTGAGGACACCATCAACCCAGCAACTGACACAAATACTGTTGAAAGCACTAAGGCTACCAGACAACCAAACTCATTTACAAAATACAATTTAATTATAATGATTTGTATATCACAGACTCACTGTGCACAGTGATAGCACACCAAGAAATCAGCAACAGGTAAACATCACTGACTGATTCATACAGTAGCAGAACATCACAGTTCATAACAATGTAGACTGATACAAAACTGATTTTCAATTATTCAATCAGGAGAATCTTTAATTTTTAAAGCTGCTCTGTAGTTTCGAACATCACTGACAGTTCTTATACAGGTATTATGTTGTAATAGGTTACTATACTATCTGGTGTCCTCTATGATCCACTGTATACACTGGTGAACATTAAATTAACATATGTGCTTGTTTGTACGATCTCACATAGTCTATATTACCAAAAGCATTGACTCACCCATCCAAATAATCAGAATCAGGTGTTCCAGTCTCTGCCATGGCCACAGGTGTATAAAATCAAGCACCTAGGCATGCAGACTGCTTTTACAAACATTTGTGAAAGAATGGGTCTCTCTCAGGAGCTCAGTGAATTCCAGCGTGGAACTGTGATAGGATGCCACCTGTGCAACAAATCCAGCTGTGAAATTTCCTCACCCCTAAATATTCCACAGTCAACTGTCAGCTGGATTATAAGAACGTGGAAGTGTTAGGGAACAACAGCAACTCAGCTACCAAGTGGTAGGCCACGTAAACTGACGGAGAGGGGTCAGTGGATGCTGAGGCACATAGTGAGAAGAGGTCGCCAACTTTCTGCAGAGCCAATCGCTACAGACCTCCAAACTTCACGTGGCCTTCAGATTAGCTCAAGAACAGTGCAGAGAGCTTCATGAATGGGTTTCCATGGCCGAGCAGCCGCATCCAAGCCTCACATCACCAAGTGCAATGCAAAGCGTGGATGCAGTGGTGTAAAGCACGCCGCCACTGGACTCTAGAGCAGTGGAGACGCGTTCTCTGGAGTGACCAATCACGCTTCTCCATCTGACTATCTGATGGACCAGTCTGGGTTTGGAGGTTGCCAGGAGAACGATACTTGTGGTACTGCATTGTGCCAAGTGTAAAGTTTGGTGGAGGGGGGATTATGGTTTGGGGGTGTTTTTCAGGAGCTGGGCTTGGCCCCTTAGTTCCAGTCAAAGGAACTCTGAATGCTTCAGCACACCAAAACATTTTGGACAATTCCATGCTCCAACTTTGTGGGAACAGTTTGGAGCTGGCCCCTTCCTCTTCCAACATGACTGTGCACTATAGCACAAAGCAGGTCCATAAAGACCTGGTGTGGATCAACTTGACTGGCCTGCACAGAGTCCTGACCTCAACCCCATTGAACACCTTTGGGATGAATTAGAGCAGAGACTGAGAGCCAGGCCTTCTCGTCCAACATCAGTGTGTGACCTCACCAATGCTTTTCTGAAAGAATGGTCAAAAATCCCCATAAACGCTCCTAAACCTTGTGGACAGCCTTCCCAGAAGAGTTGAAGCTGTTATAGCAAAAGGTGGACCGACGTCATATTGAACCCTATGGATTAGGAATGGGATGTCACTTAAGTTCATATGAGAGTCAAGGCAGGTGAGCAAATACTTTTGGTGATAGTGTAGGACATTAAAACTCAGCTGTTTATCAGTGTGTCATTTTGAGTGTGGCCTTTGAGCTTCCTTCTTATACAGCAGAGCACACTTGTATTCATAACAATGCTGGCTGTGACATAATAACATAGAGACAGCCCAGGCCAGTCACTGGTCTTGGCCTGGACTCAGCCTGCTTGAAAATTCTGACGTGTGAGCAGGAAACAATTCAAAGGTACTATTCAAATTAGTATTTTTCTTTAACTGAATCAAAACAAAACAACCAAGCCGTGGTGTGAAAAGCCCCTAAGTTTCATCAAAGCCTGTCATTTGTGCTTGCTTATTACAGTATATAATCACATTAAAGATATGACAGTAATGGTCTTTGTAAACATTATACTCCCTGGAATCATTTTAAGCAAGGATCTGAATATTGTAATTTAATCATTACAAATTTTCAGTGTATTGCAGAGCTACAGGGGCACTCCAACACCCAACTATGAATACTCACTACAGCAGGGTTCTACATTATAGATTTGATGCTGAGTATAATTATTATTAATTTCAAAATTATGCTGAGGCATAAATACTGTGAATTCTTTTAGGCTGTATGTATAGTCATTTTGACCTTCTCTTGCTAGATTATCAAGCACATAAAGCAAGGACCTGCCCTGCAGCTCCAGACAGACCCCATGGGTCCCTCAAAATCCTCAAAATCCCCTGGTTCATAGTGTGGCAATTAGTTTATGTTAATTTGATTAACTGCTCCTTTGATTGGGAATATGGGAATAAGCACCTCCAAAGCACCATATCAGCAGCTGAGATAAGGACCCTCAGGTGCCCGCTGTGCTCTCTTATCTTGAGGCGGCGTCTGGAAGAGAGGCTTCATATCAAAATCTTCCTCTAAGATCTTCATTTTGTCAGATAATATAGTGCTTACATTTAAAGGGGCATTCCTTAATTAATCATTTTTAAATATATCAAAGCTGCGCAAACCCGGGGTCTTATTATATTCACAGAAATACAGTACAGAATAGGCTCAGAGGGAGTGGGAGATGGGGCCAGCAGGAGCAGAAAAGCTCTTTGTTTCTCAGGTGGCCATGCCAAGTTAATTGAATGTTGCCCCTCTGTCTCGTAAAAACAATGAACAGGGGGGCTTGTCTTTAATTTAGCTGACTACTTATAAAACTAGTTCATAGATGTAGACGCAGTTGGCTCAGCCTCTCACAGCATTCTCACCAGACAATTTCTATAAACTTCAACTTACAAGATGGATAAAAAAAACCTTATTGTCATCAATGATTTTATGTCAAGAGAAAAAGAAGTGAAGTGCCGTGACCAGTGTAACAAATTTGTCAGAAAGTAACAACCAAAGAAAAGCTCAGCCAAACTGATGATGATGTAATGCCTTTCATCTTCCACCTGAGCTCTATAGCTGCTTTGATTGGATGTTCATGTAACTTGATGACAGGTTATTACCTCCACTCTCTAGCCACTGTTTTAAATAAACCTGTTCAACTTCTTGTTAATGCAATAAACAATCACACTGCAGAAACTCAATACATTTAGGTTTATAGGTATGGTTGAGACAACTTTCTGAATTTCAAACCACATATCCGAATGGGAAGTAAGGGTGACTTAAGTGGCTCTGATTGCACAATGATTGTTCATGCCAGGCGGGCTTGTCCGATTGTTTCAGAACATGCTTATCATCTGTGATTTTTCACAGACAGCGAATGGATTTCAAAGAGAAGTTATCAAGGCAGTCTTAGGTCTTACTGGCATCAAGAATGACCAGAGTGGTAACAGTAATTTAAATAGCCATTTGTTGCAACCAAGGTTTGTAGAGGACTATTCCTGCATGCACATGGAAGACAGCAGCAGGAGGCTGCACTGAGTCCCACTCCTATCAGCTAAGAACAGGAAACTGAAGCTTTATTTAGCATGGGCTCACCAAAATGATATGATACAAATAAAAATTATGCTTGGTATGATGAGCCTTTATTTCTGCCACAAATTTCAGATAGGGAGTCTGATCAATCTGTTCAATCTTGTTTTAACTAGGGGTGAAAGAAAATGAGATTTTGTGATTTATCATTCAGTGATTTAAAGAAAATTCAGGACGTATGATATGTATCAGTTCCCTCTTTGTTTTGTTTTTCATTTTTTTTTGATACATGAGTAGGAGAGTTTATGGAATTGACCTGATCTACCTGCAAACAGTTCACTTCAATGAGCATTCTTGTAGGTTCCCCATAATCTTCAGTGTTGGTTATAAATCTGTAAAGCATCGTGTGTGTTGTGAAAGTTTGATCCAGTTCATCGTTTTAAAAGTAAAACAACAGAAAAAATCTTAGTAAAATGTTCGGCATCACTCCAAAGAGAGTTTCTCAGATGTTTGATACACGAGCTGATCAGACTTCCCCAGCACTTAACTTGCCTTTGGGGTTTCGTTAGCCTTCATTTTTCTCACTTTAAGCAGCAATGCCAGCCTCAGATCTGGCTGTCCTCCAAACACTTTGGTCTCTTAAAAGATGCAACAGTGCAGTTTGGCAGCTGGCACAAAGGGAGAGTAAGAAGACAACATATTACCCGAGACCAGAGCACCAGAGCAGGGCTTCTCTCCTCCATATCCCAACATCCAAAGTACACTCTACTTCTCAAAAATGCAGAGAGTTTTCCACTGCAGAGGAAGGCTGGCTTTTATTCTATAAATATGCAGAATAAACTGGAAGAACAGGGAGAATTCTGGGCCAGATCTCTGTTTGTCAAGGCTGAAAGATCCAGCAAATGAAACCTTGAACTGTTTGATTTGTTTTTCAGAACTTCAATCAAAAACATACAGATAGATATGTATAGACTATTCAAGAGAAGAAACAAAACAAGGGAAAGGAAAATGACACACAAAAAAATACATTTCAGTTGGCAGAAAGGACATGCTAACAGTAAACTGAAGAAAGAAAAGAAATATAAATACATTGCCTTTGAAGAGCTCAGATTTTGCTCTGACTCAGAATCATTAATTCTGTTTTGATGACTGTAGAAGCTTGGTTATGGTTCCAAAAATGCTAGGTGTTTCTATGCTCCATACATTTCTCTCCTCGCCACAGAGAAATGTTTTTTTCAAAATTCGCAGGGTAGTGTCTTAATAAAAGTCATGATTTTTGCATGGTCTACATGAAGTTAGTGAAAAGGACTACGAATGTTGATATGAAGAACAGTGAGAAGGAGCTGTTGTGGTTGTGGTTGATGTTGATGCTCGATCAAGAGAAGACAAGTGGGAGCACAAGTCAATGCTGGAGATAGATGAAGAAGTACGTCAGTTATGAGAATAATTTTTAAAAAAGTAGTATGCCAGAAGTCCGTGTTTGAATTGTGACAGCAGTAGCTTCTCAAAGTTTGCCATTTGGTTGCATCATCCATACCTGTTATGATTTAGGGGATGTGCACAGCCAATTAAAAACCCACCACAGGGTTGTGTATGAATATGTGATGTCACACTGACACTGATGACCTAATTGATGCATCAAGCATAAAATGGGCTTTGGAGCTTATTTAAAGTCACCAATGTTCAAAATATCTTCTAGTTTTCACACAGAAGCCACAGTTACATGATGTTTCTTTTTCTTTAGGATTAGGTATTCAGATTTAAATAATTCAGAATTAAAGTATTCTCCTTCAAGTATACATGGAAATAATTTTGAATCGAAGTTTACACAGAAAACAGGTTTATTTGCCTTTATTCAATTCTGTTGTAGGTCTAGGGGTTGGGAATGGTTCTGATTGGACAGGGGGCATGCTTGTTGAGTGACATATTTACATCTACCGGGACAAAACACATTTGGTTCAGAGTATCTAGTATCTCTGTCAGGGAAACCTCCTTCGACCAACTTGGATGCTTCGACCAACTTGGATGCTACAACTTTAAAAAGGTCAGCATTTTTACTCATGTCCATCCACTCTTTCCATTATTTCCAAGTTTTCTAAGGCTCTTGCTAAATTGTGTCAGCTCCAGTCCAACACTGGCCGTCCTGAAATATATTCCTGTCAGCACAGAACATGTGAATCACCGCAACAGGATAAGGAAATGAGCATGCACAGAACAACTGGAAATTCTTTAAAGCGGAATGAACGTTTACATGATCTAGGTATTATTCAATTCGAATTTAAAGTCATAATAAAGCCACCTACTTGGGAATTAAGTTTAATTTAGAATGGTCATTTTCATTCATTTGTTTTTTTAACCTGTATTTAATCAGGTAAAATCCCATTGAGATCAGGATCTCAATGGGATATTACAGATTTACACTGGAAGTGGGACAGTTTTAGGGACATTAGCAATTTAAAAACACAGTCAATACTTATAGAATTCCCACTGCCTTGTGAAAAAAATGGAACAAAACCAGTTCTGACATTTCCAGCTCTGTCTGTATACTGTTCCATGCTGTGGGGGCAGCATAACAAAAAGTATGTTTCCCCAGTTCAGTTTGGAGTCTGGGTACATTTAAGTAATTAATTGCACAAGACAGTAGAAACAAAGGGGATTTGAAGTGTTCATGTAAACAGCCACTGATCACCTCTGACCCATCCCTATTCTGTCTGAGACATCCTGTAGCTGCTCCTATTACTTTTTTTATTCTATTTTATTTTTCATCTAGGATCTATTGTAGCCCTAAATGTAACCTTGACATTGTAAAAAAATGTGTAGAAAGCCCATTTGTGTTTAGTGGTTGTTATGAAAATCATAATTACCTAATTTTGAGCATTCATTCTCTTATTAAACTAATCTTATTGCCAATACCTTTACACTGCAGCCAGAGTCACTTGTTATACTACAGGACAACACAAAACAATCTCCTCACTTTTGTCTGTTGTCTCATTCACTCCTGCTATGGCTGTTATGCTGGCCAATCAAAACAAAGTTCTAAGGTGAGCAGAGCTGGGTCTGAGCACTGTGAGGAATAAGCAGTTAAAGGAAAAACTTGGAGCCAGCTCTCACTCAATGAGAGCCGGCTCTTCTGATTCACTACAAAGAAACGGCTCTCAGAGACAATTCTATTGAACATCATTACCAAATACATATAATAGATGATTACTGATGTATTGTGTAAAACAAAATCATGAACTAACTGTCTCATTACTAGTTATAACACAGAATCATTCAAGTGTATTTCAACCAAGAGATAAATTTACCTATATGTGCAGTTACGTTCAGGAAATGTACAATTCGCCAAAGGAGCAAACAGTTCTAATGCTACTACAGAGGAGGACTGTTTGTTTGCTGTGTAAGTTTGGCGAAACAAAGAATGAAATTCAATTAAAATATACATTTAGTTGTAGTCTAAATTTTACTAAAGAGGGAACAGCTGTTCAAACTGAGGTTCAAGGAATCTCAGAATGCTTTGTGAACAGCTCATGGTAAAAACCATAAAGTGCACCTCTAACAACCTTTTTAGCTCATCCATCTATAAAATCAAGGCATTTTTACTACTGACATTAAGTCTCGTGGATAGTGATGGTCTTTTTAATGTAAAAATACATAAAATGCTTATCTTTATACCTTTAAACGGACTCTAGATTCAGCAAGTAAGAATTAGCCTTTTCCTGTCAGGAATGCAGAGACCTAAATTGCCTCTTGATTAATGTATATATAAAGGTGTGCAATCTATAATGCCAAGGCCTCATGCTGGCTATTTTTAGGTCTCAAACATCACATGTACTTCCTCCACTGTGACACAAACTTCAGTGGAATCGATTTTAGCTCTCGCGTCATAAAGTGTACTTTTTCTCTGACCTTCATCTCAGTGGAGAGCACCATCCCATCCCAGGTGACGCTGGAGAAAGGGGCCTAATGGCACATGGCTGCCAGTGCATCTGTCCAGAGCAGCTTTTTCTGAGCCAAAGAGCCATGACACTGGGGTGCATTAAAGGTGTGAAGAAGAAAGAGTGGAACCTCGGGGCCCTGTGGCTCTTTGGGAGCAATCTGGTCCTCCTGATGCTTCTTTATACGGCTGATGGTGGCTTCATCAACCAGACTGATGAGCCGAGGTGCTTTCTGTAGCTCATAGCCAGGAGGGCTACATGCAAGAATGATTAAATTTATTTTTGTTTATCAACATGGTTCTTACTTCAGTATTGTTGATGTAGTCATTAAGCCCAAGAATCGAATAATGCACAATGAGTGTATTTGTTAGAATCTGAACACGGCAGAAAAGCAGACAGACATGCACACATATATATATATTTTCACTGGAGGGAAGTGTGAATTGGCTTAAAGTGGTCTCCTCTGACTCTGTGCTTTATATCATGCTGTCTGTTGGGATGTTTACAGACTGTCTGCCTGCTTGTATTTATTCCCTTGTCAAACTTGTCAGTGCCAGTGCCAGTGCTCTTAACTGTGTGAGCACATGGTTCCAAAAAAGAAAAAAAAGAAACAAGACAAGTTTGGGCAAGTCTTTTTCTAAAATTGAGTTAGGACAGTATGTATTAATGAGCATATCAGCGCTACTCTGTACAATTAGGTCTGAATTAGTCAAATTGAATCTGCTGTCCTAGGCAGGTAAATACAAGAACCAAAAAACAAGTACACAGATTCACAGATACAATATACCAGATGCCACACTAACATGCGTTACTGACAGAATTGATGCATTCAGTATTTTAAATGTAACAGACCTACAAACATATAAATTGGATTGCAAAATGAGCAAAAGGCTACTGGGCACAGGCATCAGTATTAAACCCTGGGGTGCCTTCTAACTCTGTCAGGAGTGTTTTCAGAATGTAGAATTATTCATCCAAGTGTCATAATTATGCTGATATAAGCACATGATCTGAGAAGAATTGGCAGTTGGCAGATGCTTGTTGAGGTTGTGCAACAAACTAAAATGGGTGCTGCTAACAGGCTAGCACTGTGGTCATCATAGCTCTAAATCTAAGCAGCTTCATCATCCGTAGATGATTGGATTTTTTTTTTTTTCTTTCCTTCTTTCTTTCTTTTTTTTTTTTTTTAATTTTTAGAAAGTCATTATAAGTGACAAGATAAATGAATGTCCTAAAGCCTCAGCAGAAGCTATGAAGGCTTGCTACCTAGGCTGTTTATTGTTACAAGCTAAAAAATTGCAGTAATGGTTACTTAATGTAATGAATTGTTGCATAAATCGGACCCATAATGACCACTTGCGTGTTACAGTTGGCAGTCAGAACCATGTAGAATGTTCTTTTTTACTGTCAATTTTGATTGGGGTGACTTTTTAAACATACCATGAATGAGTTCATGTGTGATTTATTGTCAACACATGTTTACATTTTTAATTTCTAAAGAATAACAGTACCAACACACAGACAACACACCATTTGCGGCAATGTAGAGCTTTTTCTGCACATAGAGCTGATCTCTGTCGTTGTGCCAAATGGTCAGGCTAATGCCATGTAACAACCCCACTAAAAAACCTCAAATTCTTTTAAAATGATTATGAGGTAAAATCCCTGCTATTGTTTTGTTGTTTTATTGTCATCATCATGGTTGTTATTACTGTTGTTCTCTCGCAGATCAGATTTATGGTTGCAGACACTCTCTCCACATCCTTGTGTCTTTTTTGGAAGTATTTTGCCAAATTATTTTCTTTAAATACATGAATTAACAGTGGTCAGTGTAAAGTATGCATCCTAAAAGTTAAATTAAACCGAAAAGTTTATCATGTTTTGTCATTGTTATTTGATGTTTAATACAAGCAGTGTACAGTAGTTACACAGCTGATACTATGGGAACCTTTTGAGCCTTAAGTCACGTTTATAACAAAGACGAAGCTGTGATGTTATCATATCACAAATGGTATCATAATCCTGAGCTTACATTCATTCAGGTAATAATGAATATAAAATCTATTTTCTTTTTCCTATATTTTCCACCTTAAAGCTATGGTCTACGATTTGGAAGCTTTGTACATATTAATAACACCGTTTATAAGGCTGTTATGGTCCTATGGTCCTATCTACACAGTATAAAGACCAAAAAGAACGAAAATAATCCATTCAGTATAACCGCTGAAAAGCTGCATACTAGCTGACCAATCAATCCTAAGAACCTGCGACTATTAATTGGTCCGTGAGTTGGTCCGTGAGTCCATCCAATCCCCTGTCTCTCTCACTACGCAGCGTCATTCGTAGTGCGTCATGGTCCCGCCTCCTCCCCTCTACATCCGGTGAGCAGCTAGCAGCGTTAGCTACTGAACTATCATGGAGCCGGAAAAGCCTAGCGCCGAGACCGAAGCCGCCTCCCTCTCCCGCAGGGCCCAACGGAGCTCTGCCCGCGGGTTGAGGCCTGTTAGCGGGCTAACGGCTAACGGCTAACGGCTAACGAATAGCCTCAGCCAGCCGTCAGACCTTCAGCATCAGCCGTTTCGCCCCTGGTTGATCAGGTAATGGCTTTGTTTACTACAGTGGGAGATGTCTGCTGAATAACTGTGGTTAGTTTGTGCCTGCACGGCCTAATATCTTGTAGGGGAGCGGGTTAGCCTGTTAGCCGCTAATCGTTTGCACTGTAAGCTGAGCTGGGGAGGACAGGCTGAGAAAGATTAATCCTCCCCCACACTCGGCTCCGCTCTGGCGGCGCCAGACCGGCATTGCCGCCGGTCCAGTTGAAATGGCTACTGCTGTGTGTTACAAGGGGGATGTCTGTCGTGTTTGATACTCTCAGTTGAGCTGAGCTGTTTTTGATTGAGTTTGCTGCTGATATATTGTGCTAGTCGCTCGTAGCTCTGTCCGAGGGGGCTTGATAAGAGGCGAGGCGACACGAGCTGGGGGCGGGATCTTGGAACACGGGGGGGAGAGGTGAGGGAAGGGGGGGCAGGCTGCGGTTTCAAATCGTAGAGCACAGCTTTAATCAAAAAATCAAGATATTGAATTTCAGCCTATCGTGTAGAAATTCCAAATCAGTGTCTTAATTGACAAGGTATTGAGAACATTAGACTTTGTCTTTGTGCTTTAAACCAACATTAGCAATATCTTTGTCCATATATTTTTCAGCAAATTGATTAAATAATGACATTAATATTTGATGCTTTCCATCAAATACAGGTATTGTGACCAGTTCAGGTGTCAGATTTAACTGAACAGGAGGCAGTGACACTGTGCTAAAACTAACAATGGATGTTAAAACTATATGCTTAGAGAAAGACTTGATCCCATTTGAATACAAATAAAAATCTACCTGGTGAACAAATCGTAATGTAAGTGTGTTGCCACGGTGCTGTGTAGCAACTGAAACAACCAAATTTTCCCTTTAGGATTAATAAAGTACAGTATTTCTGATCCAGATTTTTAAGGTGAGAACCATATATTGTGACAGGTCTACATCATAATTGTGATAGCAGCACAACTCTTTCTTTACAACTAGTGGACATATAAAAATGATGAAAGTAAGAGTCAGCCTACGCAGTAGTTAAAAAATAACTATAGGTCTCCTTGCAGTACTTCTCCCCAGGGGACAGGGCTCGAAATAAGAACATCTGTTAGAAAGCTTCACAAGTCATTTTTTTTTTTCTGGTCAACTGATGAAAACTGTAAGACTGTCTGTCTACAATGTGTTCATTATACAGCTATCAAACGCAGGCATCATCTATTGATGGTGCACCTTGCATGTCAATAAAAAAAGAAAGAACATTTGAGAGCATGAGGTATCAAGACGTTGCTGGGAATAAGTTATATTTAGTGTTTCTCTGTCTTTTCTCATTAGAAACAGACAAGTGTGACACTATTGTAGGATGTAGAGGTAGGCTACTGTCTCATACCTCTTGGTGTACCCGCAGAGATTTCCCCCTCTGCTCCCTGAGACAGTCTGTCAGGTGTTTAGATGTCAGCACAGGAGGAGCTGCTGAGACCTCGACAGCCGCAACAACACTCCTGTCTACAAGTGTATAGGAGACATCAGTGGTCTGTGCATTAGCACAAGAGACACTCAGTGACACTCAGACACTCTGCATGTCTTCGTCAGTGTTGAAGTAAAGACATGTTGGGTAAAAATCTTAAGGTTTTTTGTCTTGTAGCAGAGTTGTCACACAGGTGTAAAGATCAGGACTTCTATCCTTTTATACTTGAACTTGTAATATGTTTTTTCTATTACTTGGTTAAAGCCATACTCCATCATCAAAAGATTAACTATTCCAACAAAAAGTCTCATTTGCAGTTTTAAATTTTATAGTTTGTCTTCCTCCTTAAGCAGACCATATTCTCCTGAACTCTGGTTTATATACGAGGTTTTCTAGAGTTAGAGCATGATTATTTATGTCTTTAAAAAAACAAAACCTCATGTTTTTATATACTGAGAACCCCTATCATGTTCTTGTCTTTCTATGCCAAAGACACTCTGAAGTCATGCCCCACATTGGCTCAGTCCTCTCTGATTTAACTACAGGTCAGCTTGGTGTTAACTGGTCAGTTAGGCACTGCTCTGCATTTCTGTGCACCACGTAGTCAACAACTCCACATTCATTCTTCAGTCTCTTATCTATACTGGGCTGCAAGCCAGTCAGTGGGCTGAAAATGATAATGAAAACTGGTAGGTCTGTATGTGGCAGCTGGATATATTTCAAACAGGTACTGCCATAAATATGGGGAGAGGATGGAGTCCTGATGCTACTGACTTTTTATCTTGAGCAAAGAAGTCCTCTGTCACACAGAGAAGATATGTTGAATTCATTAGGTCCCCAGCTGATCCGGATGAACACCAAACTTGAATCACTTCTTCCTTTTTCCCATGCTGAACATTTTGTCTGTCTGTCTGTCTGTCTGTGAACAAAATAACTCAAAAAGTTATGGATGGATATTGATGAAATTTTCAGGAAATGTTCAGCACGGGAAAAGGAAGAACTGATTCAATCTTAGTGTTCATCCGGATCACCGTCTTTGACTGTGCTGCTTGGCGGAGGTCTGCGCTCTCCAAGTGCTTTTCTTGTACCTCATGTTATAAATTTATTTATGTAATTGATATAGATAAAATTAATACAGGACTCCAGTGGAAACATGCGATAAGGCTTGGGTTTATCATTTCATTCTAGCATCCCTTTGTACAAAACTCTATTCCTGTGCTGTCTGTGAAATCTCTGGATAAAGTATTCAATCAATCAATCTAACCCAACTTTCTGACCCAGTTAATGTGTTACTCTCAGATAAATAAGCCATAAATATTTACCCAGTTGAAAAACCCATTTCTTGGGTTAAAATAAAATATAACCCAAGAAATGGGTATTGCTCTGAAAAATAACCCAGTCCCAATGAATGTCTTTATTGGGATTTAAACACTAGCTTGTGGATCCCAATGATCCTGTATTGTGAGTTATACTGTAATGTGTGTGATTGGCTGTCGTCGCCATGCTGTCAGATTATGGTCTTAAGAAAGTCTTAGTATGTCCCCTGAGTAAGGTGGGTATTACTGAACTTTACTGACCACCAACTGATCCGGGGAATCATACGGTTGTTTTTGCTTGTAGTGGTAGTTGTACTTATTGCTCTGTCCCGCTCTGTCTTGGATCCAAATCATGTAGTCTGCACAACATGTCAATATTTGACCTTAGGAGTTTTCAGCTTTAATTCTGTACAAAGGAGGGAGGCATGCTGTCCATAATTTTATTTAGGATGAGTTATATCCATCTTTGTGTCACCACTGTTACTATATTTGGTGAAGTTTCACCATATATAAATAGGTTTAGGTTCAGGCACATGTTGTGGATTGAGGAAAAGTGTGCAGTGTCAGGGTCAACTTTACACATCCTGTCATGCAGTCCTCCAAAAGTCCTTCCGTTGAGTCACTGTCAGTAGAACTAAACTCTGAAGCAGAGATCCACTTTTAACTAAGGCCAGGTCATCTTTATTCAGTGAATAAGTGAAGCAGAATTTTTCCCCTGTGTTCTCCGTGTTGCTGGCGGTCGGGCCTGAGGATGACAACACTGTCTGCTCCTCCTTTCCATCTGTCTGTCTGTCTTACACTTCGGTTCAGGCCAAAAAGTCCACCTGTATGCATCAACTATCAAAATTTAAAGAGGTAGCTTTTTAAAAATTTAGGCCCACTGCTGGTTGTTGAATATGTATTTTTGTTCTTCAGTCCATTCAACAGCTGTGAATTATGGGATATAAAGGAGATTGAAAACTCTTGAGAAGGCTGTTCTTGTTCATTTTCGCCCTTATACCCATTAAATGTAATGGTCTATAATTCTTCTATAAGTCATTTGATCATGAGGATGTAAGGAGTTCTTACCTGAGGCAGAGATAGGCGATATATATGGTGTAGTAGAGATGGCAGACAGGGACATTAATAGGTCAAACAATGTGGAACTTTTAAGAGGGTCCTTGGCCAGAATCTATAGTGATACAAAAGTCACTTGACCCAATATATTTGCATACTAGAATGATTGTGTTTTCATTATTTTTCAAAATTTCTCATATCCAGTCAGTCCCCATCCAATCAACAATAGGTCTCACATGGCGTTCCACTTGAATGTTTGTTTCAGAGCTGTATCATTTGACCAATGCCATAAAAATGACAAGGATAGTTAAGTTTAAGGAAAAATGCGTTGGAATTGCATTACGGTGAGTGTATACTTAAACTCTTACTGTAGTGAACAGGTGATTCTGAAGGAGCTGTGGTTTAGCTTCAGCTCCTGAGTTATACTGTAAAATTAACCAAGTTCTCCTCTACTTTACACAGTGTTTCCTCTGCATTCATTTAGGAGCAGCGGGCCGCCGCTCCTAAATCCTACTCGCCGCTCCTGAATTTTTTTTTTTAACTATAAATACACTACTGCAACATCATGTCGCCGCCTTCACATCAGAGTCCTGCATTAAATCGGATGTCGCAGGTGCTGAGGCAGATAACTCTCTTGCCCATAGTTGTGTCGCTATGGTTTGCTTTCATTTAAACAGCATTTTTCCTCTCCGCTCTGACAAACACCTCCTCCCCCACTCCTCTTGTGCAACACCGACAAGCCGCGCGGCAACCAAACCGTCTCTCTGCAGGCGGAATCCCCCCCGACATGCTTTTTTTTTTTTTAACAGGCTGCTGCCACCGTGGGCCGAGACGTAGCGGTGATTCAGCGAACGTCAGAGCAGAGGCCACCTAAAAGTGTCTCACAACACTCCCTGTCATAGAATGAGCCGATAGCTTCTGAATCGTTAATTCTCTCTATTAACAGACTCAAACAGCGTGTCATACAGTTAGCAGTTCTCTCTCTCAGTCTACACTTCCGTAACCCTCAGCCAATCCCTGGGCTCCCCCTAAGCAGCGTTAACACTACAAAGATCGTCTACTCTGAAGATGCTCACTCTGACATACTACTATGACACTCCCTTCCCTAAAAACAATTCAGTAGAAATGCTTTCCCACGTCCAGTTCTTCGATAGTTCGATATGATTTGCTGCAGCCAGGTGACTACAGCCAGAAAGTTCAAAACACTGGACTCTGAGCAGCAGGGCAAAATCTGTGCATGTGCTCATCGGCAGCAACCGCTCCTACCGCGGCGGTCCAAACCGCGTGCTGTCAGCTGCCTGTCCCTCATTGAAATGACTGGAAGCGGCGTGTTGTGTGAAGGGGATGATAAAGACACACACACACTACACATACAGACTAACACACACACTCACACATACAGACATACACACACACTCACACTCAGGCGGCGGATGAAGGAGCGACCATAACGGTGAAAAAATATAATAAAAAAAAAACAATTTAAACAAACATTAATGGATGACCTGAAGCTTACCAAACTATCTCCCCAAGCAAAAATCTCAGCATTTTTAAGCCAACTGTCCTTACCAAGAAGGGAAGCACAGCTAGCAGTGTAGGAAACTTTCAGCATGTAGTTCCTCCTCATTGTCAGTCACTTGCTATAACTTTATGATTCATCTTCTCTCCACCTGCTGAGCTTACATGGTTACATGAAATGTTACATTCTTCCTGTTTTTTTTTAATACTTTTTATACTTTATGCAGTTTATTTTAATGTTTTTTTTAGAATGTTGTAGTTGTGTGCCCACAGTGCTCACTATTTACTCAGATCTAAATGGTCTTTAATCATGATATTATGGAGCATTATTGAGGGACCACACTCCCCCCCCCCCCCCGCCGCCCCAAGGCAACGAACCTAGGGGAAACACTGCATTACCTAGACAATTTCCACAAAAATCGTTATGTGGGCTCAGGCGGCTGCTGGGAGTTTTTCATCACAGTCCAGCTTGCAGCAGCATGCAACTGGGCAATGACACGTTGAAATAGTTAGCTAACACAGGAGAGACAGCAGAAGGTTTTTTTTAATGTGTTTTTGTCATGTATGGTCTAATTAGCTGATGCCCTCACCTGAGGCATCACCTGGCACCTAATTTTCAGCTTTCTTCTTGGTATACCTGGTGGTTAGCCTTGCAGAGCAGACGGACCTGCCTGATTCTGAAATCATGTATGTATACTTGCCAGCCTTCATTGTTCAATGGCTTCACTCGGGTAAATGCTTGACGGCCCAACCATGGAGGAGGCGGGAGTTGTGGGAGCAGCTAATGTGATGACAACAAAAGGTGGCTGCATGTTTGAAAATAATGGCAGCTAATGCCGGTTAGCCTGTGGTCATGATGGTTACATCCATTACTACCACATAGATTAAAGACCAGAGCCTGTGTGTGAAACTTCAAAGGGAGAGAGACTGCTCCATTGTCATAGTAACCAAGAGTCAAAGCCACAAGTGTTTTACTTTCACATACTTTCTTAATGCTTTTTCTTGCCTCTTGAATGCTGTCGAACAACGGCTTGTTACTCACGAAGTGTAGGAACTTCATGAAAACTAAAATGTCTGTGAGTGTTAGACATGTGTTGGGACCATGAACATGTAAGTTTTTTAAGATATTGTGAGAAATGACAGAGCTATCACAATTAAGGCACAGTCAGTCCCAAAGAAGGAGAACATTTCAAATTACAATGGCTGTCTAGCTTCATGGACTTTGGGAGTAACAGCTGGCTCTCATTTATTTTCGGAAATAGTTAGGGCTTCATGTTCTCCCGTCTCACCTATGTTCTCCCGCTTTACAACGAGCCACGCTCACCGTATGGAGAGGAGCTTGTTGCAAACCCGAGCCCCCAATAAATTAATAAATGTGCAGGAGAACATAGGTGGCTCATTGCAAAGCCTGAGCCCCCAATAAATATATAAATAAATGCGCAGGAGGTGGCTTGTGGCTTTGTCGCAAGCCACTCACTCTCATAGCTTTGCTATAGGGAGATAGTGGCTTGTTGCTTGAGCCCCCAATAACATAAATAAAAACATTAATTATAATTATGTTTTTTTTTTTAAAACTAAAGAGGTAACTAAGAAAGCAAGATATGGACCAGTGAAAAAATAAAACTGCACAAACAACATGAAGAAAAGTGAAAAGTGAAAACTCAAAAAAATATTTACACATTGCACATAAATAAATGAGATCAGATTAGATCATAATTTACTAATCCTTTTGAACTTCCTCAGGAAATATCAGTATCATTTGATTAGATGTAACTGTTGTTACTGTAACTTGTAACTGTAACTTGTTGTAGAATGTTTGTATCTCCTGGCTGTGATGGCTTTGATCTCCTGGCTGTGATGACTTTGATCTTATGGCTGTGATGGCTGTGATGGCTGTGATCCCCTGGCTTTGATGGCTGTGATCTTATGGCTGTGATGGCTGTGATCGCCTGGCTTTGATCTCCTGGCTGTGATGGCTGTGATCTAATGGCTGTAATGGCTGTGATGGCTGTGATGGCTGTGTTCCCCTGGCTGTGATCTCCAGGCTGTGATGGCTGTGATGGCTGTGATCCCCTGGCTTTGATCTCCTGGCTGTGATGGCTGTGATGGCTGTGATCTCCAGGCTGTGATCTAATGGCTGTGATGGCTGTAATGGCTGTGATCTCCAGGCTGTGATGGCTGTGATCTAATGGCTGTGATGGCTGTGATGGCTGTGATGGCTGTGATGGCTGTGATCTAATGGCTGTAATGGCTGTGATGGCTGTGATGGCTGTGTTCCCCTGGCTGTGATCTCCAGGCTGTGATCTCCAGGCTGTGATGGCTGTGATCCCCTGGCTTTGATCTCCTGGCTGTGATGGCTGTGATGGCTGTGATCTCCAGGCTGTGATCTAATGGCTGTGATGGCTGTAATGGCTGTGATCTCCAGGCTGTGATGGCTGTGATCTAATGGCTGTGATGGCTGTGATGGCTGTGATGGCTGTGATCCCCTGCCTTTGATCTCCTGGCTGTGATGGCTGTGATGGCTGTGATGGCTGTGATCTCCAGGCTGTGATCTAATGGCTGTGATGGCTGTAATGGCTGTGATCTCCAGGCTGTGATGGCTGTGATCTAATGGCTGTGATGGCTGTGATGGCTGTGATGGCTGTGATCCCCTGCCTTTGATCTCCTGGCTGTGATGGCTGTGATGGCTGTGATGGCTGTGATCTCCAGGCTGTGATCTCCAGGCTGTGATCTCCAGGCTGTGATGGCTGTGATGGCTGTGATCCACTGGCTGTGATGGCTGTGACCTCCTGTTTTTGTTCTTCTGGCTGTGCCAATTTAAACAAACATTAATGGATGACCTGAAGCTTACCAAACTATCTCCGCAAGCAAAAATCTCAGCATTTTTAAGCCAACTGTCCTTAATAAGAAGGGAAGCACAGCTAGCAGTGTAGGAAACTTTCAGCATGTAGTTCCTCCTCATTGTCAGTCACTTGCTATAACTTTATGATTCATCTTCTCTCCACCTGCTGAGCTTACATGGTTACATGAATTTTTACATTCTTCCTGTTTTTTTTAATACTTTTTATACTTTATGCAGTTTATTTTAATTTTTTTTTTGAGAATGTTGTAGTTGTGTGCCCACAGTGCTCACTATTTATTCAGATGTAAATGCTCTTTAATTATGATATTATGGAGCATTATTGACGCCGCCCCCCCCCGCAACCCGCAACCCCGCCGCCCCAAGGCAAAGTACCTAGAGGAAACACTGCTTAAAGAATCAGATGAACCTTTATAGTTTTGTTCAACATGAGCAACAGGTCATTACCACTCGATAACAGGTCCGTTTTGTGCTCAAGGGCACAGGTTTTTTTTTTTTTTTTTTTACAAAGCTCACAATATATCAGCAAATACATGACACGTTCAATGTGAATAGGAGGGTTTGTCGAAATATTTGTGATTTTGGGCCATTTATTCATATTGCCCTTGTTGTTTGTAAAGGCCTTTAGGTTGCCATTGGGGGCAAATTAAGCGTAACCCCACACAACAACACTGGAGAAATGGGAAACTCTGGCACTGTGCCACTCAGTGGGAGTGGGCATTTGAAGTGTCAGATTATCATTGAACAAACCATTTTGTAAAGGTTTCCATGTTTTAATGTAAAAATATACTCATTGTTTCACATCCATTCATTTTACATTTATCAGTGCTTGTTGTAATGAGTTGATTTTATAATACCAGCACAGAAAACTTGTAAAATGGAGATAGGCTATGTGGTTTTGGCAGTCATCCTATGTTTGCTTCATCATAGCTAACAGCAGATTTATCATTGCCTTGATAAGAACCCAATGTGATTTTTAAGGAGAATGATCCAAACTTAAATTTACACAACATCTTAATCTTAAAATTTGATTCTACTGCCCATCATTTTTGCACAATTTGTGAGCCTCTTAAAAGTCCTGTACAAACTTCAGGCAGGTTTGAGGTGGGAGTTTTCTTCATCCAACTTGTCTAAGTAAACAGAAGGCTCCCATTTTTCTTCCTGTCATCAATGCAAGCATTTCCACTGAGAGAAGGAGAGAGCCTATCAGCCTAGATGAGCCTTGTTTTCCTCATCATCTGCTCACAGCACACATACATGTGCTCGGTAGTTTCCTGCGACTTTCTGTCACTCCTCTGACAGCTTTTCCCAGGTTGTTGTTGTCCTTGGCAACATGCTGCAAAACATCAGACTCCAACCTGTATTGTGGAGGGAAACCAGTTGCTTACCGGAACTCCCTGCAATGTGTTGCATTCAGGCAAGTGAATAAGCTGCACGTGAAACTTGGAACATGAACCAATTAAGCAACCGCACATGTGAGCTGTAGGTAAGAGGTGCTGGTGCACCTTTGACTTTTTGTTTCAACTGTGCTGCTTTTTTAGTGATAACTAGAATATCTTTAATGGGCTATTTATTTAACTCTGTTGAATAGAGACATGACCCTTTGTCAGGAATTAAGATTTTCAACTGTTCTTATCTGTAATAATAATGAGAAATTTTAAATTCCAAGTCATTACCTTACTGAAAGTAGATGAAAAACATTTGAGAAGACTAATTCATTGTAGTAACTTTCAATAATAAAAGAGAAGAAAAACACTTAAATTCTGTTGACGAAATTAAACTAGACAGCGCTCAGAGAGCACAAACCTCTGCCAAGGTAGCTCACATATTGCTGTTACACCTAGAAGCAATGGCTTTATAATGAAGTAATCATCATAAGTTGATTCCTCGACCCTGATAACCTACACACTTGAAATCATGCTGATATCATATTAGTTGGACAATTATTGAGGAAAAATGAATGTTCACCCACAGCACTCATCTGTAATGCCACCAAAGTCTGCCCATTTTTGAGCTGGGCCACCAGTGATATCTATAAATTTCAGCAAATCTGTTGAGGTTTTTTTTTTTTTTTCGCGCATAGTCTTGCTAACAAACAGACAAGCACAGCCAAAAACATAACCTCTTTGGCGAAGGCAAAAAAGCTGGCCTTGTGCCATACGAAGCTTCGTCAGCAGCACTGTGAGTACCACTCTTACTCACCTAAGACAACCAGGCAGGTCGAGGTATACTTTCTGAACATCCAAGGTTGAAGGCAGATCCAAAACACCAGTCACAGTGGTACAGAAAGAAGGAATGGTCCAGTCCCAGTCCCTGTCCTCTCCTCATCCTTGTGTTGTCTCAGCCTCTTGGGAGAAAATCTACATAGATTATCCTGGTAGCAGGAAAGGTAAGGGAAAGTCACAGGATGTGGCCATGAAAGACAGAGAACTCAAAGGATATGGGAAAGAGGTAAACAGCAGGTCAACCTCTGGAAAGCATGGATAATTTGTTAGTCAGATCCTGCGCCTCTGTCTCTGTGAAAGCATTACGGTTAGATAGATACTTGATTATTCCCATGGGGGAAATTCAAGAGTTAGTACATATAGCACCAGCATAACCTAACGAGATGCTAACTAGTAGTAACCTCAAGTGTTACATTGCAGTCTACTCTTAGAAGCATGGTAAACTTACACACCTTGTTGCGATGAAAACATTCAGAGAGTTATTCTTCCACTGGACTCACTAAACTTGATTAGTTTGCTAATGGCTATCTGCCATGCTAACAGACAGACACACGTCCTGCTGTATGCCGAGAGCAAATGGAACATTGAGAACTGCTACTACACAACTACCTGGTCTCTTGTGCTCTGTCATGAGTCCTGCTTCTCAACCAATCATGATTAAAGAAACTTGAGGTTCCTCTAAATTGAACCATTAGAGGCAAGTACTAAGATTGACACTTGGAATAGTCCGTCACATCTTGTGTTGGGATATACATCTCAACCAAACTATAAATGCCTTTCTTAACAAGACAGTATACAGTTTCACAAGCTGTAGGCTTTCTTCTTTTACATACATTATTAACAGTGATTTAATTGAGTTTTATTGTACACATTATAACTCTTAGTTTATGGATGTAAAGATGTCATCATAAACTGTGTTACTCTTTGGTTTTATCACTAAGATTTTGTTATGTGCATTTTAACCAAGGATTTTGATGCTTGGATTTTACCCCAAGGCTACAAATATATAAAATTGTAAGGTGTGTGCAACAGCATACTGATATACTTGCTATCATACTACTACTCACAGTTTTTCATTCATGACTAGGGTGTGCATTAAAGACAGAAATTAAATAATGATTTGTTGGATGATGGCTCTCTGTCTGGAAGTGATATTCTGCTGGGTTCTATAAGAAGTGTATAATGCTGATGTCTAATCATGTGATATGCAGCTACTTGACTCCAAGCAAAGAGTCATCAAACAGCAGCAAAGAGGACTGGTCGAATAACCAATGCATCCCTGGGGAGGATGATGACAAGCACACACACGCTGTGCATAGTACACCTCACCATAATGCAGTATGATTTATGAGGACTCGCTCTGTTTGTATCCTCTTACGAACAATTACATTTTGAAGGAAGTTGAGCACCCACATGTGCCTTGACTGCAGAGTCAATAATATACTATGTTGCCAAAAATATTGGCTCTTCTGCTATCACATACATATGAACTTAAGTGACATCCCATTCTTAATCTTTATTCTTAAGGGTTTATTGCTGTGCAGACCCTTTGCAGCTATAACACCTTCAACTCTTCTGGGAAGACTTTCCACAAGGTTTAGGAGTGTTTAGGGGATTATTTGACTAATCTTGGAGAGGTGCATTTGTGAGGTCAGACGCTGATGTTGGACGAGAAGACTCAGTCTCAGCTCTAATTTATCTTTAAGGTGTTCTATCAGGTTTAGGTTAGGACTCTGTGCAGGCCAGTTAAGTTCTTCAACACTAAACTCCCTCAACCAGGTCTTATGGATCTTGGTTTGTGCCCTGGTGTGCAGTAATGTTGGAACAGGATGGGACCAACTCCAAACTGTTCCCACAATGTTAGGAGCATGAAGTTGTCCAAAATGTCTTAGTATGCCCAAGTGTAAGAGTTCCTTTCACTGGAATTCAGGGGCTGAGCCCAGCTCCTGAAAAACAACCCTAGACCATAAACTCCCCTCCACCAAACGTTACATTTGGCACAGTGCAGTCAGACAAGAACTATCATAATGGCAACCACCCAACTCAGACTCATCCACTGGATGAAGCGTGGTTGGTGGCTCCAGGGAACTCTTCTAACACACCTCCGCTTCAGTAGCAGGTTTATCAGATCTGGACTGTATGTCGTTTTATTTATTTATTTATTAGATCCCCATTAGCTGCTGAAATTAACAGCAGCTACTCTTTCAGGGGTTCCTTCATGTCTTCACTAAATGAAACACAGATAAAAACACTAAAACCATCTCATCACTCCACTACTGACATGTTCCAATGATAGTTTGCTATAGAAAATGGCTGACAATCTGCCCACTTATGTGCAGCAGTAGCACCTTCCCATTGCATGATCTAATTAGCCCAAAATGTAAGTGATTGATGGAGCAATTGTCCAATCAGCTGCCTGTTGTGTTTTTTTTTTAAAGGATCTACCCATTCTCAAGACTTTTTATGGGCTGTTCTACAGATGGAAGTGATATACATGAATGTCAGGTCAAAAGTTTGGAAAGTGTGGACCTACAACACATAAAGTCCTCAGTGTGCATACAATGTTTATTCAGACAATGCATAACCTCCCTTACTTTGGAGAGGGCTGAGATCCTTGATCAACATAAAGACTGTGGTGATATGATGCAGATTTATTGCCTGAATAACTGTTTTAATTATATTCACAATCCACAGCAGTGGACTGCCATCAGGTATTATACTTTTACAGCAGGGGCACCATAGTGGAAATGAAATCATCCGGGGGGTCATTTGAGTGTAATACCTTTTATTGCTAAATCAAAGCTAACAATAATCTGTTGCAAAATTTTTACAAACATTATATCTTTGATATAAAAAGAAAAACTTATCAGACAGTCATCTGAAGCATTTCTGCCTGTCTGTGTTTGTTATATCTTTGGGGGGAATCCTTCTGCCTAATTTGATCAATACTAGAATCATATGAAATCTTTATTAAAGTAGAATATTATTTTTCAGAGCCCCTGCACAGTGATGTCTCTCTTTAGCTGAGCTCTCCAGAATCCTAAATTAAAGTGCTGGACTGCCGCAAGGTACTTACAAAAAGACTTGCATATGTATGCAAAGCCTTTTAAGTGTGAAAGCCAAACACAGTCATGTTTCAATTTTTTAGGTGCATATTGGTTGTCCAGAGGGCAGTACACTCAATTTTCATATTTTAGCATTAATATCCAGCAGGGCATTCCTTACTGTGACTGTGGATAATGAGGCTCCTTCTCTGTCACCACAACCAATATGCACATGATACTACTGTTGTTTACTGAGTATATATGTACAGGGAGTTTGAACTAATTAATTCATGTTTCTCTTGGCAGTTGGTGTCTTTCATAGTGCTGAGCCAAAAGAAAAGTGATGAGAGAAAAAGAAGTGTAATATCAAATATTAGAATAATTACCTTGCCTCGTAAGAACTGCATGCTTATATCACAATGGACACATAGGTGCCTAACAATAAACGTGCCTCCTAAAAACCAATACAATTTTCTTTTTCAACAAACTGATTTTTTTCCAGCTCTTCATTTCTTTCTTTCATAACTCTTCATCAGTGTCTTCCTCTTTCTTGTGGACCTTCAACAAATTGAGAACTAAATATGCCTCCTATAGCGGCATTTTGCAGTTTTTTCAATATCCCATCTGGGATTTAATAAATTATTTTTATTTCATTACAAGACGTGTTCATATACTAATGTTCAAATTCTTCAATCATCATTTCCTCTCAAAGGTTGTTTTCAGATGATATTAGAGGTACTATATTTTTTTCTATCTTATTTCCTATAAACCCTGCCGCTGTTTTGCATGGAAGAGCTCTTGTCTCCCTCTTTGGCATCGCTTTAGTTGTGAGGAGCTTGGAATACAAGAGCCTCTAACAGTCCTTGAAAAACAATAACAAATGTCAAATAGGTAAGCTAATGTCAAGATGAAATATTCAAGTGGTGGAAACGTTAAGAACAAAACTATGTTGCTGCAAAGATAGCATATCATTGTCCATCTTTTTTTTTGCTCTGAGGCTGTGGATGCATGATTTACTCTGCGTGTTGGTTAATGCTTGTTGTGCCGTCTTGACATTTGTGGTTCAAAATTACTGGCAGCAATGCAATCATATAGACACACTTTCCAGTCTTGTGTCAGTCCCATTTCTTCTTTTACTTTTTTAATTTCGTAAAGATACCTGGAGAAATAATGTGTGTACATCTGACAGACCAACACTGGTGCTTTTATTCTCCAAAACAACACAGATATTGTGTTTGAGTTTTCATGATCAGAGATCTATTCCTAGCTTGCTGATTTTTGTCTCCGTCAGTTCAGAGCAATTGATATTGTTGTATGCTTGTGATGGATAAGAGTCATAACTGGATAACTTGGATGCTTACATTTATATATTAATATGTACTCATATTTTCTTAGTTATCTATATCCTATTTGTAATCAAAGGGAGATCACAGTGTGATAAGAAATAAATCAATTGCATGTACTACTTTAAAGATTTTCTCACCTTAGAAGAAGACAAGCTGTAGAGCTCTTACCGGACTGCTGGTGCCCAAAGTAAGCAAACATGCTGTCCAAAAAGAGAGAGGATAACAAACTGCAGGACATTGTGAGAGAAATGAAAAGAGAGGTATTTCTTTTGTCTTAC
Source organism: Scarus forsteni (assembly GCA_036419115.1). Lineage (NCBI taxonomy): Eukaryota > Metazoa > Chordata > Actinopteri > Labriformes > Labridae > Scarus > Scarus forsteni. The sequence continues at coordinate 7,389,737 of JAZDUH010000011.1, read as the reverse complement.
TTGAAGAAATAAGATTATGAGATTTCATCAGAGGTGCCAACAGAACATAACTTTTCGCTCAGATCTTCACTGAGTGCTAAAGCTCCTTTCCATCCACACAATAGGCCATCTTTTTGGCAGATTAGGCTTGTAACAAATGAAAGATGTGGTTGTCATGTTAAAACAAAGCATCTCACCCAGAGAGAGCTGTTAGACAGATAATAATTGTTGTTTTATGTTATATTCTTCAACAGCAATATTTTGATATGTGAGTAATTCAGAGGTGGATCTGGGTTATGGGAAAAGAATCACATCCACTGTGACGTTCATGGCTATTTGTTTTCTCGTGGACATTTGTGTATGTTGAGAACTTGAAGTGCCAACTAGCATCCCGAAGGTATAGAATTTGTGTGCTATGTTGCTATGAAGTTATGAAGCTGCCAAAAAAGAAAATTTTACCTTAGTCATTTTGTTTTATCATAAAATAGTAGCAAAAAAAAAAAAAAAAAAAAAAAAAAAAAAAAAAAAAAGGGGGCGGCAGTAGCTCAGTCTGTAAGGGCTTGGGCTGGGGGCCGAAGGGTGGCTGGTTCAAGTCCCACCGGACCATGTTTGGAAGTTGGTTTGGTAGCTGGAGAGGTGCCAGCTGACTTCCTGGGCACTGCCGAAGTGCCCTTGAGCAAGGCACTGAACCCCCCTCCACTGCTCGGTAGCGCTTCTTCAGGAGCAGCAAGCCATCACTCTGACATCTCTCCATTAATGCATGATCTTAGGTTGTGTTTGCATGTGCATGTGTACTTCAGCCTGTGTTTGTGCAGCATGTTCAGCAGAGTGTAAAGAATTGAATTTCCCCATGAGGGACGTATAAAGGATGTTAAAAAAAAAAAAAAAAAAAAAAATGTTTTCTATGATACGTGTTCACAGTTGCTTCTATTAACTACTCTGCCTAAGAAGATTATTATCATCGTCTGTCAATATGCAACAGAGGTAAGGTAGGTACTGTACCAATTGTGAATCCATTTGAAGTTAATTGTGGTTGTAAAGTTTTGTCATATAGAGTTAGCAGAAACTGCACTAAATAGGTTATATCAGCAGAAACATGCTAGCCTTTTGTTCTTTAAGATTATTCTAAGGCTTTTATGCCTTTACAAGATCTGGCAGCCTGAGAGATGAGAACAGGGAGGTGACACACATCTTATAGTGCCTGGAGTGGGAGCTGGACCAAAAGTCATGCAAAAAGGATTGTAGCCTTTGTACATCAGTGCCTGATCTTCTGACTTGGCTGAAGCGGTGCCTTATGCTGAGGCCTTTTCTACTCCTTTTGTCTTTGCTCCATAATTGTCTAAATCCAAATATCTGCATCCATAACCATTGCCAAAGAGTTTTGAGGTCACAGTTTTACTTATCTCAGCATTTCACCTCCCATTTTGAAGTTAAACAATCCCACCAGATGAACATAAGGCTTTAAAACAGCTTGATTAAAATAAATGGGCTCTATTCAGTCAAAGGCAGCAGTACTTACAATTTTAATCAGTGAGATTTTAAGCTGTGTAAACCTGCGAGCTGCCAAACTCCTGATTAAAAAGGGTCTGCCATGACGCAACAGCAGCCAAAATTTAACATCATTTCTGAGTGATATTAATGGGCATAAAGACCACATTCCTTCACTTCAGAGGACATTTGATCTGGGCTGATTAATAAGGGCATTTTGTGAACACCTTAAAAATTTGTAACGCTGCAGTGACAGCACTGAAATGGCATCAGCCAGAATAAAGATTAGAGCCAGTAACATTGGGATCACTGGTGCCTCTGCAAGCATTAACATTAATTCCACTTAGCCTTTTTAATTCAAACAAGCCATAAAACCCTGATATATTTCCAGACACAAAATGGTTTGTTTGAAGACTTAAGACAATGCCTCTGCTTTATTTGTGCGGGACAGTATGCATGCAAGCCAGAGATATCTTCAGCACCTTTCCTTTCTGACAGCATAATTCTCACTAACACTCTGCTTGAAACATGTAAAAATTGGTGAAAAGTGGCAACACTCCCAGAGTAATTAACAGAAATCTCAATGTGTTAACAAATAACAGTCTGTAGGAGAGATGATGGGAGAGCACAGACAGTTCGTCCATATAGTAGATAGCTTCATGGACCTTGTGCTCCAAAGGGCCGCAAGGTATGGTCATTATCAGTGGAGCTGGCAGGACGATATTTGAATGAATGCACAAGGGCCATTCCAGCACAAGAAGGGCACCTTAATTCTAGATTTCCACACAAACGTACCCGATCAGAGAGAGAGAGAGAGAGAGAGAGAAAGAGCACCCACTTAACCCTGCATACACTGCACCATAACTCTGATAAACTACTAATCGGTTCAGTATTGGGAGTAATGTTGGAAATAAAAATCCCAACTTATTTCATAATTGATTAAATGAATTAAGCACAGCATGATAAAAAAGAGTCAAGAGAGAATAAAAAACAAGACAAGAAAAACACATCTACCAACATAAATCAATGAAAAAACTAAATAAAAAAGTAAATTCAGACTGCATTCCTGTGCAACAAAAAAAAAGCTAAAGTGGCTTTTTCCTGTAGCATCAAACTCTTGTAGAACAGCCTCAGCATCTTAATGTCCTGATGAATGTTGACTCAGTCTGTCCAAGTGCTTCATAGATATGTTTCTAACTGACAGAAGCAGCTGAAGGAGTACTTGTTGTTGGTATCATCAAATCCATAAAGTTCAGATGTCAGTTATCATACTTTTTATACTATGAAAAATAAACCTCATTAATTGTAACTCCCTGACAGTTAACTTATGCTGACTGATACCGTAAGTGGCTTTGTTAGACTTTTTTTATGTCATTGCATTAGAGCAACAAATAAAAGAACAATGACTAAATAGAAACAGACTAAAGAAGTCTTTATTGAAGGTGTAGTGAGTTGAAGTTGGCAGCATTTCACCAGGCAAAAATTGTTAAATATAGGATATAGTTTTTCTATTTGTATGTGCAGTCCATCAAAATAGATGTACTATCATCCCCATAAAACTTTTGTTTTCTTTTTGTTTAGTTAGAAAAAGCTTTATACATTTAAGTTTAGGGGTCTCCCCTTCTTTTGGGGAGGACATAATGATACGCCATGTTGTACTGGTGGGTTTTGGGGACAAAAAGAAAGAAACGCGATTTTGAATATGAGTTTGGCCGCCGGTCCTGAAATCTACCCAGATGGCATACTAAAAGTTTACAAAACCTACAATCATCACATTAGCTAACCCATAATCTATAAAAATAAAAGTTACAAATAAGACTGAAAAAACTCTCGCCTCGTAACTGTTGTAAATGATGCCCTGTCCACGATCCATTTAGGTCCTCACCGGCTCTCGTTGCTTAGTGAAGAGATTTTTTAGTTTCGGATGGGCTCATGCTAAAAGATGAACCCTAGATGTAGCTAAAAGGTCAGTTTCTACACACTGCACCTCAATAGCTGGTCAATTAAGAAATTTTAAGACTACAGTTTCTGGCCTTTGATGACCGAGAATAAAAGATTACTGTTCCGCATGACATGTTGAACTTACTTTTCCTTTCTCATTATTCTTTTTAGCATTATTTTGAGGCATTTGTATTTTTACAAGTATATTTCAAAGCATTGTCGGATTATCAATGTCAAAAATCATAGAGTCTAAAGCACATACCTTCAATGAAGGCATGTGTGGGTTTTTTAAAATAAAGTGAGTAATTGCATTTCTTGAACTCAATATCTACTTAAATTATTGCAGTAGTGATTTTTGCCATGATTGAGCAGCCCTAGTCTCCCTCCTTGTTACAGTTTTAGTATAACTAAAATATATATGCTGTTCATAAAATGTACAAACAATGCATCCAGGATTACAGCAGCATCACTCGTCATGATGTACATCAAATATTATGTAGACAATGACATATATTTTTAGTACGTGACTAGGGTTGGTTCCCATTTGAATTTTATAGTTTCTGGTCACAGTCCTGTATTCCTGCTATTTATGTTTTTTTGCCATTTCTGAGGTGTAAAAGACACATTGAAGTTGTGATTTTCTTTATTTACTTCGAGTGATGGAATGAGCAGATGTGCATAGATGTAGACAGGGTGTTATTGTGGACTTGAGACCACTATGTGCCAGTAAAGTGCATTATTTCAAAGTTATGCCGAAATAATGCACTTTATATTGAATATTATGTTTAATTTTATTTGATGTCTTCCTTTCCCAAATGAGGTGATCCCACTGCAAACTCTGTTTTCATTGTTTTAGCACTGATTAGCCAAAGGTAAACAGCACCAAATGATAATGTTATTTTTAGGCATACAGTATAAGAGAGAGGTTAGGTCTTGAGAAATCTGTGACCAAAGACATATATTTTAAGTGTAATGCTCACTATCAAAATTCCACACATAAGTTGATAGTATAAAAAATAAGAGACCTGCACTTCTTCCCAGCTTCACTAGTTTGTTATGTCCAACTAACTTGTTCAGTTTTGACAGCATACTGTATGGTGAAATGCATGCAGTTTTCAATATATATTTAGAGGTTACATTAATTCTAAAAAAAAGTGTTACGTTTTGTTAACTCATTATTCTACAGCCCAATGTTGACAACTTTTTGAGAAACAATGACAGTGCTTTCTCTCTTACTTGTGGTGAAAAAAAATAAAAATAAAAATGGATACACACTGCTTGAACAGGAAAAAAAATCTAACATTGGTGATGTGTTTTTAAGAAGTAGATATGATCAAAATGTTTTTTTTTTCAGAACACACATTAACAAAGACATAAATTAACTTTAAAAAGTTATCTTGTAAGATAGAGCGTAATGCGAGTAATGAATAAAATGCATTATTTTTTCTTGCATCACAGAAACAGTTAAATGATCAAAATAGTATGCTTAGCTCATTATATTAAGAATAACAATTAGCATTAGAGTTCCAATAATAAACTGTTCAACAGGAATTCTGATAGAAGCTATTATAATAACCATTTTTAAATTGAGAGCACCCTGTGATGATTAAAAATTGTCCCTCTGGCGTTGAGGTTTGTTGTGGCTCCCTCTGTTTTCAAAGATGCCTATACCTGATTCAGTAATGTTCCATCCTTTTTGTTGAAAATTTGATTTGAGACAATTAACTATGTGATCTTTAATAACCCCTTTGGAAAGCCCGAGAATATTCAAGCATATAGGCCTGCCCTGGATACAGTATATGTCTGTACACATGAGAAGGGGCCTCATACCTGTCTTTCCCTGAAATCTCCTCATTTCTAAAACCACATCTGTGGGGAAGTATTACAGATAGATGGATAAATGGGTAGCTGGGTTTTTATACCTGTCAGTAGATTTAATGAGACCCAGCCAAGTGAATGATCATTGTTAGCAGCAGGGATTCATTGCTTGCATCTGTTTCAGTCCTCGAAAGACTAGTGGGAATCTGTGTTAATGCATTCATGCAAATTAGGTATCAAACAGACCAAGACACATGTTCACAAATACATTTTAGATAAAAATCTGTCACATTTCTGCTATAATCCGCTTTTCCTCTAATACCACACCTGTACCAACACCCCTTCACACTGAATGTATGAATAATAATGTGATCTGAATCTCAATGACACTCTGGAGATGGCTGATATATGAGGCTTATGCAGCACATGTGCATATGGACTTCAGCTGATTGCTCATATTTAAAGGGGACATATCATGCTTGTTTCTCCTTTTCACTATGCCAGACTAGGATGCCTGTAAAGCATTTCTGCCCTCAGTACAAGTCATTTAGTTCCTTCATTGCCCCACAATAGCGTTCTCAAAATCCTCATTTTAAGTCACTATGAAGCTCTCGAAACACTCGGATCTCAGGATGACCTACAGTTACCTCGCAACGTCACAGCCCTTTATGCTCTGATTGGTCAGTTCTATCGGGGGTAGAGCCAGCCTGTCCTTCTTCTTCTACTGCATTTTCCGGCAGGCTCAAAGCAGCGACCGCGTATTGAGTCCCCCTACAGGCCAGAGCTGGTAATGAGGATATCACAGAGGAGGAAGTGTTTTATCAGATTACTCCAATAAAAAGAAAGGTATCTCGTGCCGTCACGACAATTTAAATCTCGCAATGACCTATTTTCAGAGGCATCAAATCTCGTTCTAGGATATCAGAAAAAATACAATATCTCATTTTTTGAAAATTAAGGGGTTGTAAGGTCTTGTTTTCAAATTTTTATATTATATGTAAGTATTAAATCATGCATCAGCATGATATGTCTCCTTTAAGAAGTGGTTTGACAGAATTTTTACATGGAGTTTTGATAAAGGATGAACATCTTTATATCACTTTAATATGCTATAATGGTTTACACTTTTCTCACTTATTTTGAGTTTTGAAGTATTTTTCAGAACGAGTTCTACAAACTCAATGAAGTTGGAACATTGTGTTAAATGTAAAATTAAACAGAATACATGATTCACAAATCCTTTTTGACCTTCTTTAGATTGGATAGGATATATTTAATGTTCAGCAGATGAAGTTTTTTTGTTTTTTTTTCCAAATCATTTTGAATTTGATACCCGCTACATATTCCAACAAAGCAGGGACAGGGTCAACAAAAGACTGTGATAATTGAGAATTATTCAGAAAAACACCTGCTTTGAACATTCCACTGGTGAATGTCACAACTGCATATAAAATGAGCCTTTACAAAGGGCTCAGTCATTCCCAACAATGGAGCGAAGTTCGCTATTTTGTGAAAAACAGCGTGAGCAAATTATCCAACAGTTTAAGAACAATGTTTCTAAAGAAACAATAAAAAAATGATTGGAAAATTTTGTCATCTAGCCCAGTGATTCCCAACCAGGGGTACGTGTACCCTCAGGGGTACGTGAAAACATTGCAGGGGGTACGTGGAAAAGTTATTTTCAACTTGGAAGTACTGGGTCAAGCCTGTCGATAGAATTGTATGTGTGCGCTACAACTAGTTTGCACAGGGAAACAATAACCAGAGTTAAAATGAAAACAGCTGCTAACCTGCTCCAGTTGCTCTGGATTCAGGAGAGGGTTAAGAGAAGCCCACAAAGAAAATATTTTGAGTGTTTTGTTCCAGATTTTTTAAGGTTGAATGCCTGTTAAAAGGGGTCTTATTCAAACATAAACATTACAACAGTTGTAAACAACAAAGGCAGGATGATTATTTAGATTTTGTCTCTATTTATTTAGATTACATATTTATTTTCAAAACAAAATTTTACATATTATTAATGATATGAGTTTTTAAAAAAAGAACATTTCTGAGGACTAATGTTCAAATTAATAAAATAAAATATTTTCATTTATTTATCAGTTGTACTATGTTCTGCTTTAGAAGAATCATGAACATGTATGAGTGAGGGGGTACTCATGGTATGACAAAAAGGCTCAGGGGGTACACAAGACAACAAAGGTTGGGAACCACTGATCTAGCCCATGTTATCATCAGAAGATTTAGAGCAATTGAAGCAATTGAAGCACATAGGCCATGTTTTTTAATAAGTATTCAGAATTAAATAATTTGGAATAAAAGTTCTGCTTCATGTTTACATGGAAATAGTCATTCCAAATTGAGGTTTGCATGGAAAAAATGTTTTTTTGCCTTTATAACATTGCACTTCACGACTGGCGGTTGGGGATGATCCTGATTGGACAGGGGACAGATGTGACAGATGTGACAGATGTGACGTGACGTTTGTTTTATTCTACCAGAATAAGACAAAGTCCAGTTCAGTGTCTGCAGTGTCTCTGTGAGGGAAACCTCATCCAACTTGAATGCTATGGCTTTAAAAATGTCTACATTTTTATGCTTATGGCCATCCACTCTTTTCATTATTTTCAAATCTTCTAAGGTTATAATTTCATAAATTGTCTTGGCTCGAGTCCAACGCTTGCCTAGGGCGGCCATCCTGTTCCCGTCAGCATCCCTTGCATCATCTTGACAGGACAAGGGAACGAGCATGTGCAGAAGGACTGGAATTAGTTTAAAGCGGAATGAAGGTATACATGATCCAGGAATAAAATATATTTTAGAATAAACCAGCCACTTACTTCAGAATTAAGTTTTGTTCAGAATTATCATTACCATAGATGTTTAAAAGTCGATTTTGATCTTTTTAAAGAGGATCTAAGTTTTATTCAGAATTAAAGGGGAATTAAAGCTCTCGTGTAAACATGGTAATAGATGTCAATGCAGCTGTATAAACAATGAAATACTTATCACGTCTATCCAGGTTATGTGAAAATGGCTACCACATGAATATGGTGATATGATGTTTTGCTGTACTTGAGTAGGGAGTAATACTTAAAATAATATTAACTGATGAAGCTGATTGTCATTGTATTTGTGAGTAAGAGTAGGAAAATATACATGGGTGAAAAGTAAAAGTGATATCTTACAGAAGCTTTTCATCAGAGGGAGTCACATAAGGTTTTTGAAGACAGAGTAAAAAGGATTATTTGGTTTAAAAGTAGCCAGGGCATCCTTCCTCCTTCCTCCTTCCTCCTCCTCAGTCCACGCCTCTCTTGGATTGTTGGATTGTGCCTTGACAGACAAGCTGCCAGGCAGAATAAACTGTGACCACATTTTCCTCTCAGACAGATGGAGTGGCAGATCTTGTGTGGAGGTTTTGATCTGGGGCCTTGGATGTCCTCCTCTGCTCTACAGAAGTGCACTGGCCTCGATGATGGAGGCAGTTGGTGCTTTTGAAAATATTGGAATCCTAAAAATGTCCTTTTCTGCTCTGAGAAAAACTGAGCAAACAAGGCCAAAACAAATGACCAAGACTTTTAAGAAGATGGAGCTGGAGCCACAAAGGCTGAAGAGTCTTATGTCACTTTCACTCCTGAAATATGGGTTTGGCTAACATTGTTTCAATTTCACTTGGTTTGGATATTTTCACACTACACTTTGTCAAGTGAACCAAACCCCGTCAAATGATGTGTAATTCAACAATCCACTACAAGTCGGGCTGTAGCTGTGACCTTTGCTCTTGCCATCTGTCTTGTTGTTGGACTATGACTCAGAAACACACAACCGGCTTTGAGTACTAATATAATTTAGTCTGAAGCAGCTTAGAAGTATTTTGAGTGATAGAATAAAGATAAAATTGTATTTAGGCTGCTTAGATGAAAATGACATGTAACCATACGGATTTTTAGTGTTGATCCTCTTAAGATATACTTTACCTTGCTGTTGTTGTAGCCAGACAAATTCACAGCTTTAGTGCCACCACAAATCATCAGAATTTTCCAATTATGTTGGGTGTGAACGTGACCCAAATCAGATAAGTAGACAGAAACATTTTTTTGGTGGGGGATTGAGAGTTTTGTGATAACTCAAACATGCAGAGATAAAACACTGAGGTATCGCTTATGGTCAGGATTGGCCCTGTTATTGTTTAATTTGAGCAGAAATCACACATATTTTTCCACATGCCAAAGTCTTCTACTTGGTCTGGACCAGGGGGTGGCAGGTTCTCCTATTAAAAGAGATGTCTCAGCCTGCTGCATCCTCGAAAAAAATCAGAACACATATCAATCTACATTGTTAAAATGACATTAAATCTTTGGCCAAATCATTTAATCATTGACCTGATGGTCCTTTCTTGAGTACTGATGTGCTCTCACTCTTTCCTCTGTAACTATGCTCACTTTCAAGTAATTGTCTAACAGTTATTACATAGTAGATATCTATCAAGTGATCATAAAGTACCAAATTTAAATCGGGAATCACAATCTATATGTTAAACATCTGTCAAATGCCAGTTCATTTTCTTCATGACTTGGTTAACTAGTTGGCCTATCCTTATTTGTTATCCAATGACTAAGCCAATTTTTGTGTACCTTATCGTAAATCAAGTTAACTAATGATAAATTATTCCATAAGGCTGAACTCTGATGCCCCTGATGTCAGCGTTTTGTGATTTGTTTATCATGTTCTTTTGTCTTAGTATTCGATAAGGGATGATAATCAAGAGGCCTACCGTTCCAAGTGAACTTGCTAATGGGCAAGTTACTAGTTACACAAGAAAAACATATCTGTTTCTCTACTCTAAAGCTACACTCTGATAAAACATAACAAGGCAAGTTACAGCAACACACCTATATCAGTTCGCTTTCGTATGCATGTCATTCTAATATGCTGAATTATTTCTCTGACATCCCAAATCATGTTTTGCAAGTAAAAAGTAAATATTAAAAACCTATGCTGACAACCAATCAACATTAAAACCACAGTTGCCCAATACAGGGGCTGCTCATCCTTCATAAGTGGCTCATACTGTCTCTGTTTCCCCTATTCTGATATCCATACATAGTTTTTTTTCTTGTTTTGAGGTGCTTATAGTCACCTGATGACAGAATATAAGCTGTTTTTTTTGCTATTGGAATGGCTAATTGTCAGTGTGTATGTTATTATTTTCATTTTACACCTGTGTCTGTATTCATAGTGTGTACACACATGTTCATCTGCCTGCAGGTTTGGCCTGCAGCAGCATTGACAAAAGCTGTTTCCTATCTTTACTGTATGAAAACATACCTTCTTGAGATGCTTCAACAATATTTGATCAATAAATAACAAAGCTGCTGAAATGCTATTTGAAGCTACTGGAAAAGCTGCCCAGCTACTATCAGAAGTAAAATTTCTGCCCATGGCAAGGTGAAAAAAAATTGTGACACACAGTCCATCTCACAATATCATCTGCTCTTCATTATGCATTTTTTTCTATACCGTAATCTGATGGTTCATAAAATCACATGCAGAATGACGTAATGCGACACAGCACTTCCTTGACAACTATTTTCTCACAGAGAGTCTCACAGAGAGGTGGCCTGAGGTCTCTTCCCGGCCTGGTTGGCAAACTGACTGCTGCTTTTAAAGGATACGAGTGGAGCTGATGTGATTAGCCAAATTGATGCTCGCCCCAAGTCCACCTGCTGATAATGTATTCCCCCCACCATCAGTGTGTTTCATCCTGCTGGAACCATTGCTCCATGTAAGGCTGTGTCAGGATTATGCTTGTGGCTTTAGTCACAATATTAATTGGCAATACCGACAAGGATTTGAGACATAAGTCTGTACTTTTGCACCAGAACTGAGGGAAAGAAGTTTCTTGTGTAGTGTGTTTATTTGAATTAGTTATTGTTCTACTATTAAATGTAGAGATCTGTGAGGTTTGTTCGTCCTTTTAACATTCAGCACACACCCAGTAAGCTACTCTCTCCCCTCAGTCAATACCCAACATGTCCATTGTTTCCTCTTGTATTGATCACCTCAGAGTCAGCTGCAGATAGAGTATAAACTGCTGTTTGCTTACTGTTCTGGTGATAGTTATGTGTTAATGTGTTCATGATGATTCATTCAGTAAAGCCTGTTTGTGTGTGTGTTTCAGTGTATGCGCTCGCACTCGTCTGCCAGCAGGTTTGGCCCATTCTGCAGCAGCATGGGAAAAGGCTGTAAGGAACAGATTGATTACTGTCATGAAGAAATACACAGCCACTGTTGGCTAAAGTCATTGTCCCTGCATGTCTGCTTGCATCTTTTACTCATTCCTGGAGTGTGATTTTGGATTTTGGCAGAGTGCTTAGCTGATGCTATGCATCACAGCTCCCATCTTTGCTGAGGGAAGACTTGCTTGTGTAGAGGGTGTTTGACCCAGAAAACAGGAGAATGTAGTAAACTACTAACTATGCAATTTGTGGTTAAGTTACTGTCCATCACTAATTATATAGGATATATACTGTATGTTACCAGTCTATGTGGTCATCAGCCTAAAGAAAGTGCTTGGAGAAGGCAGAACCTTTCAAAAACTCGTGGAAGTTGATTGGATGATCATTTTGTCAATTATATTCATTATCAATCAGGTGATTGGGAAGGCTGGGGCCACCATCCTTGAGTAAAGTATATCATGAGCCAGTTGGTTAATCAAGTTCTAGCCAAACCCATCAGCAGAGGTGCAAAATATCATTGTCATTGTCATTGAGAAATGGGAGAAGGGGTGTCCCCTCCAGAGAGTCTGCACTGACATGCTGGTCCCCATCTACACCCTTATCTTAACCAATCCCTGGAGCTCCATGAAGTTCTTGCTTCACATGCTCCACCATCATCCAGGTCCCCAAAAAACCCTGCATCATAGGACTAAATGACTACAGACCTGTTGTGCTTATATATGTGGTCATGAAATCCTTTGAGAGGTTGGTGTTGAGCCACCTGAAGAACATCACAGGATCTAGTGGATGCTGGTGGTAAAAAAAAAAAATAAAAAATTAAGGAGGGTGCAGCTTTGAAGGAAACAAACCAAAGAAGCACTCTATACTACAATGAAATACAAAAACAAACTAAAAGCAAAACAAAATCAGGATGCAACCTACTTTAAACAACGCACTGTTTAAACAGAGATTTTGCCCCCTTTCCTTTTGGGCTGCAAATTTCTTAATAGTCCTCTGAAGTTCATCATATCTGTCACCAGTCTTTTTTCTATTGACAGCATGGTCAGTGCATTCAGCCTGTCCTGGTCCATGGTGTTTCTCAGGAAAGTTTTTATTCTTTTTAAAGAGGACATATCATGCTTGTTTCTCCTTTTCACTATGCCAGAATAGGATGCCTGTAAAGCATTTCTGCCCTCAGTACAAGTCATTTAGTTCCTTCATTACCCCTCAGTAGCGTTCTCAAAATCCTCATTTTAAGCCATTATCAAGCTCTCGTTGAAACACGAGGATCTCAGGATGACCTACAGTTACCTTGCAACGTCACAGCCCTCTGTGCTCTGATTGGTCAGTTCTATTGGGGGTAGAGCCAGCTTGTCCTTCTTCTTCTACTGTATTTTCCAGCAGGCTCAAAGCAACGACCGCGTATTGAGTCCCCCTAAAGGCCAGAGCTGGTAATGAGGGAGTGTGAGCGAGGGAGCTTTATACCCCTGCTGCTGGACGAATGTGTTCCTCGGTGAGGGTTTGGGGTTGACGGACATCACAGAGGAGGAAGTGTTTTATCAGATTACTCCAATAAAAAGAAAGGTACCTCGTGTCGTCACAACATTTGAAATCTTGCGGACATCTCGCAATGACCTATTTTCAGAGGCATCAAATCTTGTTCTAGGATATCAGAAAAAATACAATATCTCATTTTTTAAAAATTAAGGGGGTGTAAGGTCTTGTTTTTAAATGTATTATATTATATGTAAGTATTAAATCATGCATCAGCATGATATGTCTCCTTTAAGTTTGAGAAGCACCTCGGCTTCTGTAGTGGTCATGGGTTTGGTGATGATGATCTTTAGCAGAGTGACTATCTCTGAAAGTACCCCTCCAAGATGATTCTCCATGAACAACTGGATAAGGTCCACAGCACCACAGCAAGCCTTGAACTCCTCGTTTCTGTAAATTAAGACTGGGCTCTGTCTTTAGCTTGCTTCTTTTGAGCATTTGGGAGACCTTCAAGGAGGGCATCTTCAGTAAACATGGCATGTACTTTGTGAACATGTCACCCTACAGCAAATTGGTACTGATGGGATGGTCAGTGAGGGAGAACTGTTCCCTCAAAAGGGTGTTGTAGAGCTAAATAAGACCAATTAAACAATACATCAAAAGTTAACATCAGTATTTACTGAAAAAATTCAATAAACTGACAAAGTCTAATCTGCCCCCATAAAATCAAACTAAAATTTATGTCATATTCACATTTAAGAACATGTTTTGTGTCAACTGAGTGGTGTCTTATTTTATACATGTCTTTAATCTCAGGTTGTAAACAAAAAACAGAATCTTACCGCTGAACTGATCCTTTAAAAATAAAGTTAAAACTACGTGATATAGTTTTTGGTATAGATTAACAGTAAAAATCACGAACAAAACAAAAACATATAGGAAAAAAAGTCAGATACATACATCACAAGATGGCAGACGATTTACGACATTTACTTTATACCTTTGTGTGCATTATTCAGACTGCAAAAAGAACCAACAAAATTTAAAATTTTTGTTTCTATGTAAATAGAACATTTTATTGCAGAAAATAAACATATGATAAACAATTACATAAGATAACAAAATTGTGTTTATTTATTGATCTTTATTGTTTTATATTACATGGTAATTTGCAATAATAAAACTACTACATTTGGAAGCAGGATGATACATTTTGTTGGTCTGTTTTCACAGATTTTATACTGTGCACAATGGTACAAGCTGGAAAGGTGCAAGGTCAGTGTCATATCCAAAAGCTTCAGTAGATTAAAAGATACGTCTGTAATAGACATACAGTTTATTTTCTGACAGATTTCACTGAGAGTAGAAAGTAGCCTTTTTGGCACAGATAACTAAATTGAAATGGATTATTTGAAATTTAAATTTGCAAGATGTAATTATTTTTGGGTGGGATTATTAGCTCTGTGAAACACTGAAGAGATATATAATGTGTTGTTTACACTTTTGGGACAAAAAACATTATTTTAACCAGTGAAATACAACTTGAAATATAACTTGATAGCATTATCAGTTCTTCTTTTTGTAATATTTCAAAAGGCTTTCACACAATGTAACTGTATTTAATAAGCAGTGCAGTAAACATCTGCAATTTCTGCATGCATTGTGTGTATAATCAAAGTTACAGTTTGTCCTATCTTAAATTGGTCAGTTTGTACTTTAGACTCTGTGTGTATCTATCTTTACTCTACATTAGTGTGCATTGTTCCTGTTTGGCCATGATACTTAAAAAAATAGGTCCCTTTATATAATATTTTCGACAAAATAATGTATCAATTTTGTCTATTAAATTTAAAATGAACTTCTAGTGGGGTAAAAACAAACTCAGCCTTCCATTAGAAGCCCAAATTCCTTCTAGAATTATGTTGTTTTTGTAAAGATATGAAAGAAATAAAAAAACTATAAAACATTTTAAGAACTTCAGTCGAATTATGTTCTGAACAAAGAATTTATATCATCTTTGCAAAGTCATTTTGTAGTTCTTAATCTGTAGCTTAGTGCCATGTGTGACATAAATTGAAGATTTGGCTACTGAATTATGTTATGTCTACAAGGTAAGATACATCCCCTAGTCTGTAGTGTAGCATAGCCTCTTCATTTTTTTTTTTTTTTTTCCTCCAATCTCACCTCTTCTGCAATCCTCTGATGGTTCTCTGGACCGAGTACCAGATGCCTCTTTGGCACATTGGAGCAGGAGTCGGACGCTTGAGATGGTTGCGCATGAGTAAATCATACCTGCTGCGGTGACGTGTTGATATGATTGACAGAGCTCGTTGTCCAGTCACATGAGGAAAAGAAACACTAAAACAAAGCTAATTCACTGTAAATCAAAGTGGGATTGTCCAGGGCCCACAGGCAAAGTTGAAGCAGCCAATCCCAAAGAAGCCTTAGGTCACATGCTGAGCAAAAGTTCAAGATATTGCATTGACTCCCATTAGACCCTCTGTAGGTAAACTACGTATTCAAAACATAGTTATTACGTGATATAATGTGAAACCCCCGTTATTGAATGGTTACAGGTGCTGACAACAGACTATTTACTGTGTGGCTAAAATAAATGTTTTTATCCTTTATTTTTTTTATAAATTAATGACAAATTACGTTGTGTTTAAGTAGACTTCTTCTGTCAAATTTTGGAGCGGGCAATGCCCCAACGCCCCCTATTGACAAACCACCACTGACAGGACCCCATCTGGACCCCCTGCAGTTTGCTTACTGTGCAAACAGGTTGGTGGATGATGCAGTCCACATGGGACTGCACTACATCCTTCACCACCTCAACTCTCCATGGACCTATGCTAGAATCCTGTTTTTGGACTTCAGCTTGGCATTCAACACAATCATCACTGAAATCCTCTGTCAGAAGCTGTCTCTGCTCACCTTGCCAGTCTCCACCTATCAGTGGATTATCAACTTCCTAACTGACAGGAGACAACAGGCAAGACTGGGTAACACTACATCCAGCATTCGGACCATCAGCACTGGCTGGTGTGTCCTCTCTCCCCACAGCGTCTCCTCCCTCTACACAAAACAACACAACTGTCAACAGCCTACAGACAGGAGGTAGAGCAACTGGTCCAGACAGTGGACCCCCTCCCCACACACACACACACACACACTCTCACCCCCTCTTCATCAGGAACAGAACCGTGTCTACTTTGGACACATAGACACCATCTGTAAAAGGCTGTACTTCCTGCGACAGCTCGGAAAGTTCGGCCTGCCCCAGGAGCTGCTGGTCAAAATATTCTCCCACAAAATGATGTCACCCTAAATTCTCAAGCACGTCTTTCACCATGAGGAAACAACAGATTTGAGCACGCATTTTCACTGTTGCACAGGAAAGATTGATGGACTTTAGGTTTGCCAGTTAGAAGTGGCCCAACAATGGCGTCAAGGCTCTCTGAATGGTAGGTCAGCTGACTACTCAGAAATCCAACAAAGGTTCAGTTAGCATGTCCACATACTGATAGCTTTAGCACACTGTGTCTGATGAATGGATGGTATCAGGCCTTTTTTGATAAGATCAGTGTGATTACCATCTGCTGAAGTGCTCTGCAGACGATATTCAGAGATGAAAGAGATATTCTTGCTTGTGCTGTATAGCTTTAAAAATTTGCGTCACAAAGCAGCACTCCTCTTTGTAAAAATGATCAGAGAAGCCTGGATTATCATCCAGCTGAGGCAGCACCATGATGTCGACTGATCACAGCATACCTCATGGAAATCATCTTTGAGACTGAAATGAAAGCCTGATTACACTCCTTTAAAATATAGTCTTGCTCTGATTAAATTTGGAATTTTTTCTTGAATGAAACCGCCAGCAAATGCTCACAGAGAGTCCAAAACTTGAATTAACTTCTGTGCCTGTTTGATGCCCTTTTTTTAATTATTTTTTTGAATAAATTATTGATGCAGCCTCATCTTCCCGCAGCCCTACCTCTAACTTCATCATCCTTGGAGATTATCAATGAGAGCGGCACTATAATTCCAACAAACAGCTATCTCTTTTGTTCCCATCTGTTCAACTCAGAAGCAGCATGGGCCTCCCGTCATACCAACAGGAGGACAAACTGGAGCAGGCACCTCCAGCTGCACTGTCTGTACCTGTCCCACCTGGAGCACCGTTAATACTGGTCCCTCGTGGTGGAGATTACTGATGGCTGTATGCTGCCCCTCTCCACTCCACACAGCTGAAACTAGTTTTTACTTCACAAAAGGATCAATACAGAGATTAAGTTCTGAAAGACAGGGACAAATGAAGGCCCCTTTTCTCTCCTGAGACAATGGAACAGCTGTTTTACTGTGAATGATTGAGAGCAGTAATTGTTGTGTCAATTGCAACTGGCTTTCAAGAGGGGGGGGATTTCTATGATTAACACAGGAGTAAAGGTAAGTGCCAGAAAAAATGTAATTAGTACCACAATAGAGGAGACATTGGAGGCTTATATAAAGCTGCCACTTCAGTTAATATGGTAGAGACAGTCGAGTACAACTGATCATTTAGCATGTGGCAAACATTTTCTTTGTGGTAACTACTTACTAACAAAATAAGAAACACTCAATAAGTCCTTCAGTGATCCTTACCAGAGCAATGATTTTTTTTAGCATTACCTTTTTTTTTTTAAATGCTTAGATATTAAACCACATTAACGTAGCTTAAACTTGTGTCATGACTGCACCCATTGGTAGTTTCCCGATAGATTTCTTTAGTCAACTAGGAAGGAAGAGATCCAGGAAAATGACAGTTTAAAGGGAAAAGTAGTCTAGAAAAATTAACAAGAAGACTAAATCAAGTTTGCTTTTGGTCAGTCTCAAACTTTCGATATGTGTTAATCAGTTTGAGCATGTATTAGGTTCATTAAAGGGGACATATCATGCTTGTTTCTCCTTTTCACTATGCCAGACTAGGATGCCTGTAAAGCATTTCTGCCCTCAGCACAAGTCGTTTAGTTCCTTCATTGCCCCACAATAGCGTTCTCAAAATCCTCATTTTAAGCCATTATCAAGCTCTCGTTGAAACACGAGGATCTCAGGATGACCTACAGTTACCTACGTCACAACCCTTTGTGCTCTGATTGGTCAGTTCTATTGGGGGTAGAGCCAGCTTGTCCTTCTTCTTCTACTGTATTTTCCGGCAGGCTCAAAGCAGCGACTGCGTATTGAGTCCCCCTACAGGCCAGAGCTGGTAATGAGTGAGTGTGAGCTAGGGATCTACATACTGCTGTTGGACGAATGTGTTCCTTGGTGACGGTTTTGTGGGTAACGGACATCACAGAGGAGGAAGTGTTTTATCAGATTACTCCAATAAAAAGAAAGGTACCTCGTGTCGTCACGACGATTTAAATCTCGCAGACATCTCGCAATGATCTATTTTCAGAGGCATCAAATCTCGTTCTAGGATATCAGAAAAAATACAATAAATCATTTTTTTAAAACTAAGGGGATGTAAGGTCTTGTTTTCAAATTTATTATATTATATGTAAGTATTAAATCATGCATCAGCATGATATGTCTCCTTTAAAGAGCTCCAACAGAGCATCTCAGACTGACTGAAACACAGCTGTCACGGTCTCGACACTGATCCTACCTGTTATGTGTAGGCTGAGAGTTACTTCTGGATAAAGGTGATGACGTGTGTGGGATGCATGGCAGCCATCATGTGTCTATAAAGTTAACAACAAGAACATCTCCAGCCTTGGAGTGGCAGGGAGTTACTCCAGTGATTCCCTACTTCCCTCAAGAAATATCCAATGACCCATAAAGCATTAAATATGTTGTACAGCTAATAAAAGCGTGCAGCATGTATCGCAAGGTTCAGCACGAGTATTTGTAACATTGCTGCCTCACTGTTTTCTTTTGAAATAAAGAAAATCACATATTTATGCAGAAAAGGTGACTTGAAAATTGCTGCATCGCCAGCTGAGAAATGGGTTCAATTTAACTGTAACAAAAGATATCAAAGCAGAGATAGATTTTATTTACCGGGCACAAGATTGGTTTGTAAAGAGACAAATTTGGGTCAGTTAGTCTAACAGCCCGTTCTCATCTTATATTCATTGCTGCTGGCTCGTCGGGTGTTACAGTTTTCATTATTATGAGCAGGGGAAACAGCAGAGGCTAATCTTTCCATGACCAAGTAGATTAGGCTTGCAAAGCAGTTTTTTGCATAACAGGAGCAGAATTATTGTTTGCAAAATGCTAAGGCGACATCACTCTGACCTTGTGTGGAGTATTACTCACTCTCCCTGCAGCTCAGTCTCAGACGAATGTTTCTCTCTGAGTATGTGTGTGCATCTGCAGTCGGAGTGGGCTAATTGATCCATGAGAGAAAATTACTTTGGGATGGAATCTATTAATTATTTCAATGTGGACAAAGCAGTTTGCCAAGCAGACCAACAATGTATGATATGGTGGCAGAAATACAGTAAATTGAATTTGTTCTTTTTGACATCCTGATAATTAATAATGGACCTTCTGAGGCTTCTAATTATATCAGGACTGTGTCATCTCCAGAAACTGTTGTCACTCCAGGCAGTAATAGAGTATGTATGATCTGAATTTTTCTTTTTTCCCTAGCCTATGAACATGAATGAACATGTCCACCATCTTTGAATATTTTGTATTGTACATCAATCCTGCTTATAGAGCAACATGTCATTTTAATTATACACCAATTTCCAGGCCAACAGTCCTGTTTCATTACTGGTAACCATAGTATTCTGTCTCTATGGAGCATTGGAAAATTGACAGTCAAAGAAATATGCTCACTCAGTGAGTGGTATGAGGGGGTTTGCCAGCCTCTCTTGTTCAGACAATGATGTATATGCAATGCCTTTGTTAATCCGCCATGGAAGCCATAAAATGAACCATCCAATTTCCCCCCTTTGTTCTGGCTTTTCCCTCTTTGTCTGGTCAGGACTAGAGAAGGTCCTATTATGCTTTGTCAAGTTTTGCTACTCTTTAGTGGGTCTCAAATGTCTCTTCCATGTGATGATATACTAATATGCAAAACACAAAGTCTGCAGCACCAGGTCTTCTCTCTTGCCTTCCTTTTAACAGTGCTAGAAGCTGCCTGAAACAACTGATTCACCCAAGCAGATCTAAAACTGTGATGTTCTGTCACTATCATGTCAGTAGTTAAAGCACATTAGCATGTTTGATATGCAGTGATGGGCAGCAACATTGCTACAGATGGCCTTGTTAATAGCTTATTTCCAGTTTCCAATTGGTTTAGTGTAGAATTTTCATTTCCTGTGTCAAATACCTTGTGTTGACGTGTTGTAGTGTTAAAGCAAGTTTCCCAAAGCAACAAAAGAGCACGGCAAAGCACAACAGCAACAGGGAGTGCTCTCATTTTCCTAAAACATTCTATTTAAGGATAAGTGGAAGTCTTGTAGATATGTGGGCATGCAGATGCGATGGAAAGTGTATGTCCACTCCATGGTACCAATGCAGCCTAATTTTTCATACCTTGGGTGTCTATAGTGCAGCCAAACATGCATCGGAAAACAGTTTACCATTACCACTGTGGTCTGCAAACACCAGCAGGTAATCTTGCAATCACTAACTGCTAAACATTAACATGAACTTAAACAGTTTGAGACAGTTCACTGGGGATAGCAAGTCCAGGACAGAGCATGACATGTTGAGAAAATAGATACATTTTTGTGAAATGGAGACTCTGTGCATTTGACAAAAGATTATCAGTATTGGCAATAATTAGTTTAAAAATATTAGCTTATTGGATATAGGCAAAAATCCAATACATTGCTTCCTAACTCCTGATGATATCCAGGGCAAGGGGTTGCATGTTTTAATGTCTTTGGAAATCCTTTTGAATATACAGCATCTTAAAATTTCTATCATTGATACACATATTCCAAATTAGATCCAAAAATGAATTGATTTGATTTTAAGGGTCAAAGGTCGAGGTAAATATTCATCACAATGGTTCCTTGCTTGTTAGGCAATATCTTATTAACAGGGATTTTCTTTAATATGTTTTTAAAACTACCCTCTGCAGACTAAGTAAAAACTGTAGTTTTTATATGAATTGCTTTGCTGACACATGATGGCATTTTGTACAGATGATAACATTTTGTAGCTTCTTTATAAGGAATATTATAATCATCTGCCTCCTATTCACTATTTCTGTGAATGGATATGGCTACTCTCAGGCAGGTGCTCTCCAGGTGCACTGCTAGTTCAGCAGATGCTGGTCTGCCTTAGAAAGTTTAAGTGTTTCTTTGGCATTTAACCTGGTGTTACTGACTCTAAATACTCAAATACTGTCTACTTTGGTCCTTGAGAAGATCACTTTCTCTGTTTAGTTGTATATGGTTAAAATTATATGATCTTGTGCTTACTATTTCAAATAAATCATTTTTTCCTGCACTCTTAAGTTTGCCATGGTAAAACCTTCTGGTTTTCCCACCTACTCTGCTTTTATAAATTACCTTACTGTCAGCCTTACAAATGGCTGCACCTTAAACAGTGTTACAAAATTACTCAGTGCAGTGTGACAGCTTGCTTTAAGCAGTGTGGGTGGTGACTGACTGAATAATGTTTTGCCTCCAGGGCCAAACTTAGTTGTTGCACTCACTGCTTAGAGCTTTCACAGCTACAAACCCATAACTTTGACTTGATCTGACTTGACTCAGCTGTTACCAGCATGTATACAATTGTTACAATTAACACCTCCTGTTCCTGACTGCAGACAGTATGTCAGAGAGTACTGAAGATGATGAGATATTTAATGATCATTGGCTTGGTACTGATGAGTCATGTACCTAACTGAAAGTTAATTGGATATATTCACTGGAGTTTTGGATGTAAAAATGATTGAATCTAACTGGTTTTCTGTGTTTTGAAACAGCCTACAGGTTGACAGATTGATATCTTTAACTTGAAGCTTTTCTGAGGGGATGTGTTTAAAAATCCTAACTGATCTTGACATGATAACCATCTAACACAATGATAATATCATAATCACATGTTGAAACCAAGAAAGTTTGATTGATGAGAAATTAAGATTGTGTAGTGTAGTTGTGACAAAAAAACGCTGGTCCTTAAGTGCCTACTTAAAGTGTCACAAAAATGCCTCCCCCAAAAAACAAAAAACAAAACCATGAGTGATTTGGATCATGTTTTTTTTTTTTTTTTTTTTTTTCTAATTTGCTGATTTGTCCTGAGGCTTGATTGGAAGGCAAGTACTTGTTTTGGCCACCCATACAGTCTTGTTAATTTAGTAGTACTTTGATAACCACACTCCCATCCTTAAGTATCTGTACTTTACATTTGCAGTTAAGTTGAGACATTCTGTGGAGAAAAACTGGAATGTGTTGCCATGGTCTTTTGATAATGTCTGACCCCTCTCGGTTTCTCACCATCATTCAAAACATTTTTGGATGTGTCTACATCAACTGGCCGTTCAGTTGCTCTGCATTTCTTCTGCCAGTTCTCTTCAGTGACTGCAGACAAGCAACAGTGCCACCACTAATCTCCCATTCACATGTTTTATCACCATGACAGGGAGGGAGTTGTGATAGAGCCCTCCGCAGCCAGAGTAAATCCTTTTGACAAAATTGCAAGCTCTGTTTATTCAGCGCCTTTGACTGCAGCGCAGGCTTCGTATCTGGAATAGGAGGCACACTCTCGCTGGCAACCTTGACACATTTCTATGAACAGCAGCAGTATCAACATTTTTTTTTCTTTTGTACTTTATCCTTGGCTTATGTGATGATGTATTGGCTTTTGGCAGGGTGCTGTCAACTTAGGAGGAAACATCTTGATTCATTGTCCCATTGTGAGGTTCAGATATGGAGGAAAATTCTGTTTTTCCTGCCATGATAAACTGAGTCTTGTTAGAATGGTTCAACTTAAGGAATATAGAATATCTGTGCAGACAGGCCTAGGCCTTGTAAATGCAATATCTCAAAAGGTCATAAAGAGGTTTTTAATTTGACCATGTGTCCACCGAGACTGGAGGACTTATTAGATCCTGGAGGTCAAAGGTCAAGGTTATAGTTTCTTGTTGGCGTCCTTTGCCTTTTAAGAACAATCAGAGAGATTTACATCAAACTTTACTCTGATGTTTGCTCTGATTCAAGGATAAGCTGTTTAAATTTTGGAGGTCAGAAGTCAACTCTTAAATCCACAGAGCTACATATTTATGCTTTCAAAAGCAAATTTGTGAATGTGATATCAAAAGAGTGCATTAAGGGGTTTTCCTCAAACATTGAGCAAGTATCCGCTGTGACACAAGGACGTAATACTGTAATGGACTTTTAATTGAGTTGTAGAATACGTATGTAGAATATGTATCTTTTCCATTCTGGCCAAGACAAGTTGGCTAGTGCTGGTAGTAAAAATCAAGCAAGCCTGCTATTGTATGGATTTTTAGCATTGGAGACGCACAGGAGATATCACATGCGTATTGTCTGAAAACTTTAGCCTGACAACATGCACCAGTCTTCAGTTAAAGTAAAATAATAAATAGTAATGAAGGTAGAAACACAAAGGTGGTAAAAGACACTCTCATCTTATCTCATCTCATCAATTAGAGCATCAGTTAGAAAAGCTACTACAATTTAAAGCCCAGGATATAAGTATTTAGCATATGACCATATAATTATGAAAAGCGTATGTTTGTACATGAATCAGAACTCGAGTCTTCCCACAGTGAAAACCAAACAACCTAATCCACTGACAGTAGGACTTCCCCTCAATGAGATTTACCCCATGGATTTTACTCCATCAAAGTAACCATTAGCTTCTTTTCAGTCTCCTGTGGAGCCACTCAGGTAGGCCTCTATCCCATTAAATGGTCTGAAAACAAATGCACACACTCCTTCCCATACAAGGTCCATTAGAGAACAATGCTCAATCTAACATTCACAACCTCCACTTAACCGGCCTCCATGCTGGTAAAGCTCTTTGTCATCTGCCCGTTCTTTTGTCTCAGCTGTTTGATCCCCAAACAAACAGTCTTCTAACCCCCCTATTCATTTTTCAAACCCAAAGCCATAATATCTCCCCAGACAGTGAGTGCTACTCCCGTCCATGCTTCTACGGTAAGTGGAGAGCTCCAGTGCATTCCATTAGCCTCTGGAGCACAGAGTTAACCTTAGCCTGTGTAGCGTAGCAGGAAAATGGCTCCAGAGAGAGGCTGGCGTCACTTTCCCTGTTTTCTCTGAGATTTTCGAGTGCGTCAAAGTCTCATTCACTTTCTAAATGCTTTTAAGGTGAAAAGCCTGACTGACTATTGTTCTCTGTTCTCAATCAATAAATCATATCCTTTCACATTCTCCTTAATATTTAATCTTGTAGCTTGTTTCCTTTCATCTGAAAAATCACTAAAAAGATGTGGGAATCTTTTATGGTCTCTGTCTTTAGATTGTTTCCTTTCACACGGACCATTAGAAGAAGGAAAACAATAAACCAGATCACAGAGGGATTGAAGGAGTGCTGTTGAGAAAGCTTTTCATTGTCTGTTACTCCACCCTCATATACCTCCCTGCTTTATGTTTCCATCAGAGATTACAGACCATGTGCTTTGATTCATATCTTATTATCAGAGAATTGTGTTAATAAGATGTAAATACATGCATTATTCTGTTGCTCTCGCTCTCAAACATCAGCAAAACAGTACAGCAGAATTCTTCACAATGAAATCAGTGAGGAACTTTGTCTTTCTGTAAGCAGCCATCTTAGACCAGATTGCATGATTGTTTGCTGTGTTTCCATGCTGTAGCATGAAACTGGCCAAAGGAAATTTGCAAAGTTTTTTTTTTTTCCTTTTCTATGTTTTTTTAACTAAACAAAACAACAAAGGCGTAGATAGGAAAAGCATATTACTGATACAAACTTCTGTAATTACCTACATATTAACCAATGCAACCTGTGCCTCATTCTGGCTCTCTTTTATTTTCTACAGCCAATTGCAAACATAGTAACCCTTTATACCAGCTCAACTGTTTAGCAGAGGTCAAAAATTAACTCAGAGATATTTAACGTTTTATAAAACAGAACAAATCAATTCATTGTTTGATACCAATAACATTTCAGGGAACAGGGAAAATACAGACAAACCAAAAACCTGATATTTTTATGGTGTGGGATTCAAAGGTTTAAAAAGCTGATTACCTGATGACTTAAAATGCACAAATATTCGGGACAAAACCAATCAGAGAGGCATAAATGTTTGCATACAACATAGCAAACATTTATGCCTTCTCTGATTCTATGATGTGCAGTTTTTTTGAAACATTAAATATTTCTGAATTTATTGACCTCCGCCAAACAGTTGAGCTGGAGGTTAAAGGGTTAAGTAAATGTCATTGTTAATTAAAGCGATTCATTCTATTTTGTCATTAGTTTGAGATGATGACTGCATAATGAACATATTTCCAATCTGCACAAAGCAGTATTTGGCCTCTTTTTCATTCATGATTTGACATTTAATGTGTCTCTGAAAATAATATCGAGTGGATAAGTATTTTTACTTACTCACACTAATGTGGGAGCGACAGAGCTTTTTGGAATAGCAATTTTTAAACATCACAAAATTACATTGTCCCCTTTTTTGAAGATAAACACTTCACCACGCTGGAGAAAAATAACCCAGCTAAACACCAGAACAGCTATATCTGCATTGTTTTCCTCCCTTTCAGCTCCAGGCTATGCTAATATTGTTTTGCTACTTTTCACTGAGGTATATTTAACACTACATGGGGAATATGGCCTCCAGAATATGCCTTTGTTGGGCTCATTCATGGTGTCACACCAAATGAATTCAAAACCGCTCACAGATTTGGAGTGTGCAAGTGATATTATGCACATAATAAATCAGCTTTTTCTTCAGTGAATGCCCCTTTAAGCCTCAAAAAAGGAATGAGAAAGTGCAATATCCAGCTTCATTAAGATGAAGTCTAACATTGTCTAAATAATCACAAAAATTATCACGCTCCGACATGTCTTATTTAAATCAGACCCTTGAAATAACTGTAGTATGTTCTTTTACCTCACACTAATACCAAGCCTTAAGCTGAGTAAGAAATGTGAGAGCCCAAATACATATATATATATGTATGTATATATATATATATATACATACATATATATATATATATATATATATATATATATATATATATATATATATATATATATATATATATATATATATATATATATATATATATATATATATATATATATGTATATATATATATATATATATATATATATATATATATATATATATATATATATATATATATGTATGCATATATATATATATATATATATATATATATATATATATATATATATATATATATATATATATATATATATATATATATATATATATATATATATATACACTCAACAAAAATATAAACGCAACACTTTTGTATTTGCTCCCATTTTTCATGAGATGGACTCAAAGATCTAAAATTCATTCCAGATAAACAATATTACCATTTCTCTCAAACATTGTTCACAAATCTGTCTAAATGTTTGATAGTGAGCACTTCTGCATTGCTGAGATAATCCATCCCACCTCACAGGTGTGCCACATCAAGATGCTCATCGGACACCATGATTAGTGCACAGGTGTGCCTTAGACTGTCCACAATAAAAGGCCACTCTGAAATGTGCAGTTTTGTCTGACAGCAAAATGCCACAGATGTTGCAAGCATTGAGGGAGCGTGCAATTGGCATGCTGACAGCAGGAATGTCAACCAGATCTGTTGCTCGTGCATTGAATGTTCATTTCTCCACCATAAGCCGTCTCCAAAGGCGTTTCAGAGAATATGGCAGTACATCCAAGCCTCACAACAACATTCCACAGGCCACAATTGACAATCTGATAAACTCTATGTGAAGATGTGTTGCACTGCATGAGGCAAATGGTGGTCACACCAGATACTGACTGGTTCTGAGTCCCCAGACCCCCAATAAAGCAAAAAAAAAATGCACATTTCAGGGTGGCCTTTTATTGTGGACAGTCTAAGGCACACCTGTGCACTAATCATGGTGTCTGATGAGCATCTTGATGTGGCACACCTGTGAGGTGGGATGGATTATCTCAGCAAAGCAGAAGTGCTCACTATCACACATTTAGACAGATTTGTGAACAATGTTTGAGAGAAATGGTAATATTGTGTATCTGGAATGAATTTTAGATCTTTGAGTCCATCTCATGAAAAATGGGAGCAAAAACAAAAGTGTTGCGTTTATATTTTTGTTGAGTATATATATAACTTCGGAAATTCTTACAAAACTGACTGTCAAAGTGTTCTAATCCAATGTTTTGGGTCTTAATTTGTTGACCTTTGTGTAATGATTGTGTAATTCTCAGTGTTACGCTACTGCTCATGTGTAAACACACGGTAAAACAGTAAAATACCATCGAAAATGTCAAAACGTATAAGTTTCCCAGCAGCATTCCAAAGAAAGGTGATTAACGTAGCTGAGGCAGTGGGCAATCAAGAGACTGCTAGGAAATTTGGCGTGAGTAAAGCAAACATTCATGGTTGGAAGAAAGAAAAGCAGAGATAAGCACAGACCACCATCAAAAGCTTTTGGACTTTTGCTTGAGTGAGCAAGGTTTTGGCAAAATTTGGGTGCGTGTTATTTTGGAACACAGCGTTTTTCCTGGAAAAAAGCATGACTAATGGGGTGCATGTTATAATTAAGTGCGTATTTGAGAAATGACGGTACTTTTGCTCGTAAGTCAGTGAATTTTTATTTACTTAATCTCTGCAGGAATTCTTGTTGGTCATCTCCAACTCCTGTGGAAAATACATTGGACAGACTGTATCAGTCTACCGGGCCGCTACTCATGTTAGGACAAATGTCCCTCTGGGTGCAAACAAGGACATGTTTATTTGCTAAAAAAATGCAGTGTTGCATAAGAATGACAATTGTGTGGTTGAAAATGCGAGAGACATCTGCACTGCATGCCAAAACACTTAGCTTTGGGCATACATTTGGGGGGGGGGCACATAGAACCCCCCCCACACACACACACACACACACACACACACACACACACACACACACAGTAGGCTGTTAAGCACTCTGCAATTGTGGTAGTAAGGTCAAGGTCATATTTTGAGAAATTGAACAGTTAATATTTCTAATCACAATACATCAACAATTTTATTTTCATTTTAATGTCCTGAATGTAAATACAGTCAATTTTACTCACTTACATGTTGGAGCATATAAAGTATTTGCCTGAAAGTCTAGTATTAATGTCCTCTTGTGTCTTTATTGAAATCAGCATGTAGTAGAATATACATTCATTTTGGCTGCAGGAATACTTAGGTCAGAAAGATTTTGCTGATATGTGAACAGCTCATCAAATTCTTCATCACAGGAGATGTATGACCCCAAGGTTTGCTGTTGAGATGTAATGCTGATAGTTAGAGTTCAACAGAGACTTTCCGCCACAAAATCGAACAGGCCAACAGGTCATTAGACAAGTCTCTGAAGTAAGTGAGAGGGAGCGTGAGGTTAATCCAGACACAGTCCCTGGAGAAAGCAGTGAGATTCGCCATTCAGTTTGCAGCTTTAGTGATGTCATGAACTTTAACCAAGCAGCATTTGTTTTGTAACCTCTGTGGGGGGTGAATATCTGCTGATTAAATTAATGACCTGGTAGTTGAACTTGTTTGAGTAACCTGAGGCAAATAATCCTGTTTCTTTAAGTTAAAGCACAGTGTACCAATCTGCAAGCTTTGTGTGGGACCTCTGCACACTTATTTAATGTCCATTGACTCTCGAGTAAGCTTGCCTTGAGAAATTGACTGATAGAGAACTAGTTTTCTTCTTGGTAAAAATTATTGCTGGAAAATATACTATCTCATGAGAGAATCCAAGACTGTTAAAAGTCTTTGCAAAATGTGATAGTTTCCATTAACTAATCTGTACTAAGGTGCTATTGTGAGCTATTGTCACTTTAATATATCAAATAGCTGTTATGATAAAATTCCCTCCCACGCAGTCAGTGCATGAACGTGCAGTTAGAAATGTTGCATAGTAGTGTCATTAAAACCAGAAGTGATCTTGCATGAAAAGATGTTAGTTCGCCTGAAATTGATGACATAGTTCTCAATATTGGACAAACTCAGGTGACTAATGTGGTTGGAAACTTATTTATACTGGTGATATACTTACTGTTAACTAGATGTGTAATGGCCACCTTGCATGCCCCCAGTGGCACCAGTGTCAAAGCAGAAAAGAGACAACAGATTGATCACATCAGCAGAAACAATTAGTTTATAAAACTAACTGATACATCAAGACCACAATCATCCACATCTGAATAGTGTGCAGGACTGTACAGGCACAAACCTGACAGTTTATCTGGCTGATGACGTTAGTGCCAGCTTTGTTTCTTGGTTGCATTTCTTACATTTAAGCTGATGATGTGTCCTTTGATGAAATGACTGATGAAAGTGCATAATTGAAGGGTCAACCCTCTGCTTTTTCTGTTGCTCTGACTACGATATCTATCAGCACAGTCGGCCACAGGTCATCAGATAACATGGTCGCTAATTACACCAATTTACTGAGACAGTTTCTGTGGTGCACTGAGCAAAGTGACGTAGAAACACTGATGGTGTAGTGTGATCACTTGTCATCATTTGTCAACAGTTACTTGATGATGATATTGATTAACTCCTTGACACCTTGTTAAATGACAACCTGAATTGGGGTAAAATATTTTAGCAGCAAAAGTTCTGCTTCAATTCAGAGTTTGTTAATAATGGCCAAGAAGCTACTGATTCTTCACCAAACACTGTTTTTCTTTGTTGGGAGTCCTCAGTCGTTGGCACACTCTGACTGTGTTTTGTTTACAGCATTCTCTTGATAATGGAGATAAAACTCCAGTTCGTTTAGTCTTTCTTTCCACTGGTCCAATCACCACTGGCTGAATACTCCAGTTAATCACTCAAATCTCCTTCATCCACCATTTTAACAAGGATAATGTGTTACAATGCTGGTATGAAGATCTTGTCTCCAAGCTCCTTCTACATGTACAAGTGCTTTCCTTGGCTTCCCATTTTCTTTAAGCTTGTTGTTATGGTGATTTGGCAGCCAGTTGTGTAACCATCACCATGTGAACAAAACAACTTAAAGCTGTGTGCTTGTGTGACAGTGATATGAAGGGAATCTAAAACAAAGGTATTTTTTTCTTTCCTGAGAGCTTTAAAGCATTCCCCCCAGAAAGCTCCTCTGTAGTGTGTGGTGGTCATGACAGTGTGAAGGACTGCTGCACAAAAGACCTGCTTCACAAAAGAGCGAAGACTGCTGTTGCTGTTTTTTGAGTTGAAAAGCATCACAAGTAGTTGGAAAGCTGTGAAACCAAAATGTCACGTGGGTCCGGAGAGGGAAAGATGGGAATGTTGTTTTACGAAGAGTCTCTTGACCTGACATTCAAGAGTATACAATGTCATGTGAAAAAAAATTAAGCCAAGTGTTGGGAAAGAGGCTGGAGTAGTGCTTGTCTAACCTTTGGTGTAAAAGGGATGGACTCAGCATTCTCTTTGAAGAGAGTTGAAAAAGGTGCTCTACTCAGGCTTTGCTTTATTCATCCAGCAAAAATAGAGTGTGCAGGAATAAAATCTACTACTTTGATGCTAGCATGTTGAGAACTATAATTTTTTACACTTTTGACAAGCACCAAATGATTCAAGATCACTGACTTTGTCAATTTTAAGTCTGACAAGGTGTTTTGAAAGAACCAAGGTGTCATCTGAATGCTCTGATGTGTTCTTATCAGCTTTTCTTCGCAGACAAAGTCACCATGACAGACCTGACAAGTCTATCATCTGTGGGGCAGGTGGGCAGACAGGAATGCATATCCTCTTCCTTGTTCACCATGTATTGGCAACATCAGATCCTTGCGAAAGAGATAACTACATCATGGGCTAGGTCTACACATGAATAATTACTTTGGAAACAAATGGCTAATTTTCTATTTGTGTACATATTAATAAATGTCATTAATAATTTATTTTCATAGATAATAAAATAGGGTGTTCAGTGAATTTTTTGCACTGAATAAAGAATAGTACCTAGGATCCCAGCAGGGAAAATGAGATAATAAAGTGTTTCTAGCAAACAGGTATTTGATGTGCAGTGAATAGGTCTATCATGAACATAAACCCGCCTAATGTTGCTGGATTAACTGGAGGTTTAAAAAATTAATGAGGTTTCTTTTTTTAAATTTGTGCTGATATGTCTGACTCATCTTTTTGATTGTTTCTAAAAACTCTGCAAAGTGCTTTAATCTGAGCATTAGCATATTTCTGACAGTGTTCTATGTGCTCATTGAGTTAAATTGTATAATTAAATGATGGCATTTAAATATTGGATCATTCAAACTTAATCACTCAACCAGTTGTGTGACACACAACTGGTTGAGTGATTAAGTTTGAATGATCCAATATTTAAATACCATCATTTAATTATACATCAGGTTCGTTATTCATCCTGTTGTGCTTGGAACCTGGCTAAGCAGTCTTTTTAGCATCAGACTACTTAACAAAATGTCACTGTTCAAAACAGGGCTTTCACAATATTAGATTTAGCTGTCTGCAATAGAGAATCAGCCATTTCAGACAGCTAATGGTGCTGTTCACAGGA
Organism: Scarus forsteni; assembly: GCA_036419115.1. NCBI lineage: Eukaryota > Metazoa > Chordata > Actinopteri > Labriformes > Labridae > Scarus > Scarus forsteni. Next base: position 7,358,076 of record JAZDUH010000011.1, on the reverse strand, counting down.
GGAGAGGAAGAGGTCTCTGAGCTAAAGATGTTGTTATCTTGCCTTCAAAAGCTAACAAAAGAGAGATGCAAAACACATTTAGGAGCATATTAAACATTGGAAAAGTTTTAAAAGACCTCCTCCAGCTAATAAAAACAAGCTGTCATGTTCAAACTTTCCCCAAGACACTGCCAAACTGTTCCCCAGGCCATTGTTGAAGTAGTTACTGCTTTAATCCACATTACTACCTTGAAATTGTTTTTCCAGTACAAAATTCATGCTTTGTAAGGGAAATGAAACGCCTCCTCAGTGAGGTAAAAATCTGACTAGCTGTAAAATCCCTCCCTGCTCTCATGTGGGTGGATAAAGGAATACCTCCATCTCTGGCTCTGAGTAACTCCAGTCAAGGTGCCTGGAGCAAGGATCCAGCTCCCCCTCTTGCTCTGTGGTCAACAAAAAGATGATGATTATATTCACAGCAGGTAGTTCTCAGGTGTAATACAGAGTAAAAGCTGGCTAAAAGCAGTCAGTCTTTCTAATAGCATTCTTGAACAAACAAAGGTTACAAATATGTTAATACTTTGACTAAATTAAAGCATACCAGAGAGGGGATGAAGGGGATCCCGGCAGCAAAGGAATTTAATGATCAGAGGCAGGAAAATCAAAGCATAGAGGATATGTTCACCGTGATGTCGCCCACGGGCCACAGGCAAATAATACCTATGAGCCAATCAGGCTTTCTCATTGCAGCTTTTCTCAGGAAGCCAAAATGAGGTCTCATTTTCATTTTTCCATTACAGAGAGGAAATCTGTATAACAGACAGTGCCTGAGAGTGGCACAACCTGCCTATTAACAATTTACAGAGAAGAGAAGCTTAGAGGGGTAAAACAGTGCAAGGTAATCAAGTCAATTAGGGGCCAATGCCTGCTCTCAGACAAACCTCAACCATGGCCTGTATTTACAGTGGTCTGATAGATTATCTTCTGTCATGTTTATTTTGACCTTGACTGCAATAATCACTGCCAGCCAAAGTCATTCTTGGCTGAGGGCTTTGCCCCCAGTGCCCTTATAGATTAGTTAATGTATCTTTTTTTTATTTCCTTCCCTACAGTATGTTGCATGTGAGGTCCCTTAAGTGTTGTAGACTGTTCGTACTAAAGTCTGATGGCAGTCACATTTGAATTTTAAGTTGAATAACCATGCAAAACAATCAGATTTCAACAAAACAATCAGAATTAAGCATTAAGACCAGCAGTGTGAATGCAGCCTAATCTGTCAAAACTATATTCTATATTCGGTCCAGAAAAGTGAATCATCTTTGGATCCCTAGAGAAGCTTTGCACTTTACTGAATTATATGATCATAAACACTTCCCTATGATCATCATACACTTCTGTGAGTCACTTCAGTAAACAAATCAAAAATTTTATGAGCATTGAGTGAGTAACAAAACTGAAAACTTCTCCTGATGAACACTTTGCTTAAGGACATGGTCAGCACTTTTTGTTTTTTGTTCCTTAGGATAAAACAGACTCCGAAAGCAGTTTGTGTTTAGAAAATACATGTTTCTAGTATTTTAGAGGAGACATTGACTGTCCTTTAAAGCAAATTCATTTTTGCATCAACGGTATCATGTTGTAAAGGCATCAAATGTCATAATGTAGAGACATGTAGCTATCACAGGTAAGATGATGACTGAATTGTGATGATCTTTGTGGGGAAAGAGTTTGGATTTAAAATAAAGTGTGGTGCACACAAGGACATCCTGAGATCTCAGACTCCAGTGATAGACCTAAGTTGCTAAAGCATCAGGTCTCTAAAAAAAACTCTATTCACAAGCTTCATGCAAAAAGTCCAAAGAAAGTAGCTAGACTTAAATATGTCAGAAAACATGAGCCAGAAAGGAACTGAAAAAGACTCAGATAAAACACTTCATATGAAAAACAAGTCAGTTAAAAATGAGTCAGAGACTTTAGGCTGTAATTGTGTCAACTTAAAATGAATAAACCCTCACTGGAAAGGCGAGACCCAACACAGGAAAGAAAACCAAACAAAGCATTAAAAGGGACATATTATGCACTTTTAGAAGGCTTTTGAACACATATTTTGGTGTTTGGTCTGCCTAGCAGCCCACAACATATGAGAGTTGACAACAAAATCTGTATTTAACTGGCTGTATAAATGTTAACTTGGTCTGTGGATAAACAGTTACATAACAAGCATTTTCCTTTGCATAAGCCTACCTCTACCTGAGTATTCCCCTCCTTCCGCTTGGGAAATTCCAGTACGAAGTGCCACCATTATTGATTTCACCATTAGCTAGGCATCAGCATACACCATATGTAGACCCAAAATCTATTACTGCCTGGTTATTGGCTGTAAACAGCCACGTATATGTCTTTACATATAGACTAGCCCTGGAGGAACAAAGGGCCCAGTGGATTAATTTTATTTTTTAAGGGAATGTGACAGCAACAGTCTTCTTTACTTCAGTCACTTCAACAAAGGACTGGCAACCAGACTTTTCCTGAATCCGGGCTCAGTACCAACAATCCATCATCAAACCTGATGATGGGAATGTGAGTATGTTAATGCTGTGTAGTATATATGTTGCTCATTGCTATGAGCTAATGCTAACGTCAGGGTGAAGTGAACTAGAGGTACCTGCACAACATGTTCATCAGTGTTCACGTTACTTGATGAAAGTCTGAAGGATAAACTTCAAAGTATGAGCATTCTTACATTAGTTGAGAAGTTCAAAAGTTGGTGCAATATAATCAGTCTTATACCCACCCCATTACTCCACCATTTCTAGTAACATTAGCCCTGAAGGTAGGCTAAGTTATGACTGTCCCACTGCAGTCGCTAGGCTGAGGTTAATGTGTTGTGCATTAGCCTGTGATGTTTGTGTGAAACTAACTTTTCTGTTATCTAGTAACTTTCACAGATTTGCAGTTGGTGTGTGTTAAGGACTTAAAGTAGCACATAGCTACAGTGGCAGTGCACTTCTCTTCCCTTGAGACATGCTGCATAACTATAGTTAAGTCCCCATATGTTACTGCATTGGCCGATACTCTGCTCTGGCTCATTAGTATATTAAGGCAATCACCCTCAAAACCAGTCATTCTGAATAGAGGGGTTATGTGATCATGGAAAGAAGGCAGCTGTGCTTCATTAGTCAGCTTTTTGGACCAAAGCATTTTACTACTGTGTCATGAATACATCAAGGATCCGTGTTAACTGCTAAAATTGAGCGAAATGTGGGACCTTTAATGACCAGCTGGAACAAAAAATGTTCAAATAAATAATATAAAATCTATAAAGTATCACACATGTCTTCTGGATTCATGGGGGATTGAACTAAACTCATAACATCGAAATACAATAAGAACAGCACTCTTAAGAGAACTCGCCATCTCTTATTTGGTGGGCACAGTCAGTCTTTCTTCTGTTGCTTGCATTCACACACAGTTTCATTCACATGCAGCCATCACCTGGATGTGTGTTACAGCATAGAAGAGCTTGTCAAGTGTTTGAGGTGGTTCATATTATACCAATACATTCATGTAATACAAGAGTTTTTCGCTCCTGATTTCAGGCAATGCATCACGGGGCTGCCTTTAGAAACTTTTGTGTTGATTTTTGCTGTTATGAGCTTTTGCAACAAACATTCTCTCAGTTGCAAGCAGGGATGACAGTCTGAAACTGGTTTTGACATGCAGGTCTGGGAAGGCAAAAGAGTGAGGATGATTGTCAAAAATTTCAGGAAAGCCGGGGTGATTGGACAAAAACTTGCAAGGATTGGCTGAATTTGCATTGATAGTTATGATCATAAAGCACAATTCCCTTGAGGGACGAGTATGGGGTTGGTGTAATTGTAATTTTGGTAGGATATTACTAAGGACTCAGTTGTAAAATGCACTGCAAGCCCCTGGTCGGAGTCAGTATGATTTAGTAATGGATACCAGCTTTCTCCTTTCAAATGACCCTGTAGTTAAACTTCCTCATCTTCTGTCCACTCCTTAGGGGCTGAATATCAATATCAGAGAGTACTTTTTTCATTGTCTGCCCTGCCCTTTCTAATAACGAAGCTCACGTTTAATCTTGCAAAGCCTTATTAAAGACTAACACCAGAGGGCTGAAAACATATAGTAATAAAAAACTAGCTTTATCCACTGTTGTATCCTGTTACAATGTTCTACAGAGCTTTATTATCCCCCAAAGGCTGCAATTAGAGGCATACTGCTGAATCCGGTCAAACAGAATGAAAGACTGCCAATGTAAAAGCTACAAATCAGCATAATGTAGCATTAATTAGACTCACAGTGGTTACAATTAAAGATAGGGAAGCAGGCTCTGCCAAGCAGTCACAGAGTGAAGACTTTTTGAAATGAGGATCCTTCCTTTTGTTAACTCCACTTTATGAGTGATGTGCCAAATAATATGAGAGGTACCTTGTCTAAAGCAAACTGCATGCATCAGCGTTGTCCTTTCACTCTGCATGGTGAAGCCATTGACATATCTGTTTAGATGATGGTGTTAAATGAAAGTAAATTGGATGTAATGCAAGAAACTTTCTCTCACTTTTATGGATTTAACTTTGTATATTTTCACACATTCAAATCATCTAAGCTCTGTTTTCCTTCATGGGACACGAAAAATGGGCTTACTTTCAGCTGCCTGGTCCATACATTATACAGAGCTGTCGTCAGTTTAGATTAACATGCTCATATTGAACAATAAAAAAGCAAAACAGGCTGTAAATGATCACTATGGGGAGATAACATAAAAAGTATGGGACTTACAACACAAATTAAACTAGGGGACTGTAATTGTTTTGATTACATGAAGAGATCTCCAATGAATTCATGCGATTTGCAACTCTTAAGTCCCATGCAACTGTGTGGAAATGTTCTGGGCACGGCGGTTGAAGAAAGATAGATACTGGAATTTACAGCAAAAAACAAATCAAAACAAGTCTGATATCAGGAATGATATCAGACTATTGTAGCTAACAGTTGTAGTAAATAGATTAATGTTGTCAGCTGCAACAGATATGCCAAGGCTCTTACACACAGCAATTAGATATCTGGCGCACAACAGCACACTTTTGTTCTTCCAGGTCAAAGTAAGATCTCTTTCAAGGACAATGCTTTGCTCCCTGCACACATTTAACAGATGCTGCTGTTGCAAGGACATTAGGCCTTATGACATGTTCACCGGGGTAATATTTTCAGAGGTGACTCTATTTTTTATATTGGCTCTAAATAATAGATGTGTGCTAAAAAAAAAATCAATTAATCAAGTTTAATTTCATTTATTAAAAGACCTAGAATCAATTTTAAAGATCTATCAGTTGATTTCTAAAGAACCTTTTACCACACTCCATACTGGAGTCAGTGTATGTAAATAGTTGTTAATAAGCCAATACAAACTTTCCAAAGACATGACCCAAACATCTTAAGCACATTTTGTTGTGTCTTTGATGTCAAATCATATTACATGTCTCTTAGTGCACTGCAGGCAGAGGCAGATGCTGCACTAACTACCTTTTTTAACAACCAGGTAATGTGTTGTGAATTGTAAAACAGCTTGAATCGTACATCAATTTCAAACTGGATTGTCACCTCTTGAATTGGAATCGAAACTAATCTTGACATCTTGGAAGATTCCCACCCTTACTAAGTGTGACTTAACTTTGATGGTAAAGAAGTTCTCCCTAACCTGACCAATGTATCCGGACATGGCATTTCTCGACCTTTTATAGAGATAGTTGTGTGTGAATATTTCAGTAAATTAACATCTTCTGAAGTAAATAGACCAGCCCATTTAGCACCAACAACAATGCCTTGTTCAAAGCCACTTTAAGCCGGGCATACACTGTACGACTGTCGGCTCGTTTTGAGCCGATTTGCCAGTCGTGCGACTATTTTTTGGATCGGGCCGAATTTCAGCTCAATCGTGTGTCGTGCTTCGTGTAGTATACGTGGGGTAACGACAAGAGATTGATGTCTCACGACGTGCTCCCGATCACAAATCGGTGATCGCAAGAAAATCAAACTTGTTTGAAATCCTGGTCACTCTTCGTGAAGGTATCGCACAGTAGAAGCAGAGCCGACTTGCCTCAACCTCTCACACAGAGCATGCGCAATGCACAGATAAGTGACGTCAAACCAAGCGGACCGGGACCCACATCCGGGTGCGTCTTCTTCTTCTCCTGCCTATATTTGACATTGCGGTCAAAACACCGTAGAAGAAGGATGATACGGAGTCCGACGTGTGGTATATGGGCGTATTGTGTGAGCAGTGAAGTCACATCAGAGCATCTGGTCGTGTAGTGTGAGAACATGATTCATGGGCTGCGAACTTTTGAACTTTGCGATCTAGTCGTGCAGTTTGAGATGGAGCTGTGTCAAACGATTTAAAATATCGCACAGTGTATGCCCGGCTTTAGTCACCTTTCTTCCCCACTCTGATGTTTGTTGTGATTTTCAGCAGGTCATCTTAACCATGTCTACTTGCCGACATGCATTGAGTTGCTGCTATGTGATACCCAATTAGCCATTTGTGTTAACCAGAAGTTGAGGGGATCTACCTATTAAATGGTCTAGTGAGTAAAGTATTCAACATGCATCACTAAATGAAATAGAAACATCAAATATCATGTATATTTCATTAAAAATATTTTGATCAATTTTTTGTTTAGTCCTTTGGATAATTACTGCATTACTGTTACATTTTAATTTGACTGTGGTATAATCAGTGTGATTATTTCTGATTAAAATGATTTCCTGTGTTCTAAAAGCAACTTGTTAGTAATACTGAACACAACACCAAATGCAGATTAATTTACTGAAAAGTTGGTTGATTAAAAAACTCTAAATTAAATTAATTTTGCCTTAAAGCTGCCTAAGAATAAAGTAAATCCTTTGGATTAGCTTTTTTTCTGTAGGAAATCCTTTGTAACAGCTGCTGAATAATATGAGGCTCAGTTTACCTCGCACAAAGTATCCCCCTATGGGAAAGCCTGTTGTTTAGAGTCCTATAGATTGCGTCAACCCCAGATTGTATTGAGGTGCGGATCATGCCACCCAGAGGCATTTGCATCCTTTTATCAATACAACACTAATGCAGGCAGTGGCTGAGCCTACCAGGCTCCATTTGGCAGCCGAGGAACAGAAGGCAGGGGCTGGGATGAAGCTGCAGGCTGCAGCCACACAAGCAACGCAAACCAAACGTGCAGCTTCACAGGTCAGCTCCAGTGTGAGATTATGGTTCCAGGGCTCCCCTTCTTCTCTGGCCATCCCATGTTCCTCTCGACTTCACACACAGTGGTGGAGCTTTGTGCAACTAGTTGAGGCTGTTTGTGATTCCCATGCCAACAGGATTTGAATTTTAAAGGCTTCTTTGTTGACCTCTTCGGCTCTTGAATGTATTCAGAAAAACAGTGCAAGTGTCATGACATGGAGCCTTCCATGGAGACAGGCAGCAGTAATGAAGAGGCACACAAACATGATGCAAAAAGCCCATCAGGAAGAAGAGAAACATGAGCGGGTAGGCCAAAAGTTTTGACCTGATGCACCAATGAAAATGCTCCAAAAATGTCTTAAGATCTACAACTAAACAAGAATTTCTGCTTTAATTCAAAACCTACAACAAATCAAAACCTGCCTTTCCCTGTCTCCACACCAGCAGGGGAGCAACACTTTGCCAGATTTTTTATGTTTCCCTTTAGTCATCTGACTCTGCACTGTTTGGTAAATATAGCGTGACTTGAATATCCAGCTTTGTCCATAGGTTGGGATTTATATCTGTGTGGTCCCATAGTGCTCCCACTAAACATTCGAGTTCAACCCTGGAAAAGTACGATCAGATCCTTTTCCAGAGATGGGGAGGTGAGATACAGCTAATGAAGATTTACAATAAAGCAGCCTGTGCCCACAGTTAGAATAAGTCAAATATTGTGTTTCAGTTCCTAGAGCTGATTGCAAAATGCTTTATGAAGTGATCTGGAAATTAATAGTTGTAAATGGACAATTGCTTTAAGTTCTATGGTTGCCATTAATTACTTGTGTATACTAACTTCTCTTAAACCAGCAAAGAAAAACTTTAATAAACCACAAACCACATGGTTTGGACTTGTCATGTTTTGATTTGTATCATTAGACAATAAATGCAGCACTACACAATGGACCTTGCTCTCATGATCAAAATAAAGGCAGAAGAATAGAAGAAAAGGTGTGGGAGATGTTTTTTTGTATACCTTCAAAGATTCTTTCAAACATGCTATCTTTTACACTCCTTCCATTCCAAGCCCAGCCTAATTGGTGGATAAATATTTGCTGTCAAATAGTTATGTTTGTATCAGGTTTTCACATCAATGAGAAAGACACAACTAAACGATGGAGTTTTTGCAGTTCTTTAATCAGAAGACCACCACAGGACATCTTCCCTTGGTTTTCCTTTCTTCAAAAACAGCCTCTGCTGCAGTAGATAAGGGCGGCCGATAAAATAAATTATGGATGATTTTATGAGTGCATATAAAGGATCAATGATGAAATGTTCCATTTCCCACTGATGGTGTCACACTGGTTATATATTCTTCCTTTTTAATCTGCAAATTATGCCTCATTAAAGCAGCGCTAGGAATTTAATGTGGAAATACTCTGCTGTTATCAGCCTAATTTATAAAGGGTGACTTTAACAGAGAAAACATTCCTCTTCTGCTAATTGAGACCCTGTAGATTCACCAAATTACATCCTTTTTTTAGACAGTCCTTGCCAATGGGAAATGATTGATTTGAACATGAGGGTGGATTTTGATTTAGCCCCTTAAGCTCACAGACGTGGTTCGTGAGCCAGGGAACTAAAAATCATTGGTCTACAATCGTATACCCTTTACATCCCTGTTGTCTGAGAATTATAACTGACCAGTCAAGGCTTCAATGCTTTCAAAAAAAGAAGAAAAAAAAATCCAACTTTAAATGATACAAGCGATGTTGCTGCACATGCCAACCTGTTGTATTCAACTCTATTCAAGGAAGCAAAAATTAAATGCAAGTTGGAAGGGTCAAACAATGTCTCTGGATGGGCAGAGAACAGAATTTTTATTAGTCCTTCCATCAGGGATTGCTCAGTCTGAAAAGGGGGACAGTTAAAACAATATCTAGAAATCAAAAAGTTTGAATTTTTTAAACAAATCTGGAAATATTCAAAAAGCAAAAACCTCCACTGAGGCATTTCTGACACTTTCACCAAGTTATCAGTAAAAATGTGGATGGCGCCTTATCATGCAATGCAAACAGTTGTTCAATATCTGAGTCAGGATCTAATCACTTCTTCCATGTTCCATGACAGACAGTCCTTTAAAATGTAATCAAGATCCAATCAGAACGTTCTTGATTTGTTTTCCCCGCAGACAGATGGACCATCTGACAGATGCCAGCATAAACATAACCTTATTGACAAAAACAGAACCTCCTACCTGTGCATACTCTTTGATACTAAATAAAATCAAAAAGGACTTACTTTGAAACCAGAAAAATACACCTCCTGTTCTGTGGGGGTAGGTTTTCTTTTCCTTATTTTTTTACTTGACAGAACCATTTTTTAACTAGTCTCATATTTTTGAGTTCTGCAAAAATCATCTTTTAACATGGAGTGTGTATGTCACTTCTTTTGCATAGGCAGACAGCTTCAAGTGGACACTTTACCCAGGATGATGCCATTTAGAGGCTTGAGTGGGTCTGCACTGACATCACAATATGTGTGCCTGACTAGCTGTTCCATCTGCTGAGTGGCAAAGAGTAAATGTGAAACGTGAAATAAGTGTTGAGAAACAGAGAGACACTTGAATTCACCTGAAAAGAGCTGTGTTTATTATTTTGAGTGAGCTTAATTTTATCTTATGATATTCTGCACAGGAAAATTTAGAATTTAAGCTTATATTGTATAGTAAAAAAATACTACATAAGCCAGAAAGATTTGGGGCTAAATGGAACTCACATTAATTTAATAATTCCATTAATGTGTGGTAAAAAATAAAGACTTGTCTATTCTTACACTGTTAACTGCCATAAGAGCGGTTGTAATCAGAATTTGCAGGACTTTATGGTGGCTGCTAAACTAATGAAAACAAAACCTTTTGTCCTCAGTACATCATCATCTAAGGTAATGGTCTATTATTTATTTATTTATTTGCTACAATTCAATCTCTTGATTTTTTATCTAAAGTGAAAACAAGGGAACACAGAGAGAAATTCATATTCATCATTACCAGAGTAGACCCCAGCCATATTAGCACCACAGGGAAAAACCATGGTTAATTAACCCAAGGTCATCATTATACATAATTTTCTCATGACTGAAAACTTTTTTAGACAGCTCTCAGTTTACACAGTTTACTGCCAATGGTCTGCAGATCTCTGTTTGCTGTTAAATTGTGCAAAGCACAAAGAGGAAGGGTGAAACTGACAACTAGTTGACTGATTAACATCAAAATATTATTGGGGTTGTGCCCCTAGCCTTTGCCTGTTCTGCCTGCAGGGAGGGCTGGCTCTGATCATTACCTGAACGTTACGTGACATTCTACCAGTTGCTAGAACACGGTCACTATGTACTTGTTTTAAACCTGATGTTACGGTTCTATCATCATCTGAGGATGAATAACATCCAGGGTGAACATAATCAAATCATATTTACTAAAACTTGGGACTTTTCTGTTGAGTTAAACACTTGACTGCCTGCTTCACACTGACTGCTCTTGTCAGTCTGTCCTTCTTGCCTCTCAATAGCTGGCACTGCACTAACTCAGGCTGACTGTGACCCCCTATAGTTACTGCTTCAAGTTCACAGAAAGTTATCAGAATTGTTATGTACTGTCACTCAGTCACATTCAGTGGGTGAATAAAATGTGCTTCTGTTTTTCTTTTCCTTTTTTTTGAAGAACATTTTTTATGTAATCCTGTCTCCCAAAGAGAACATGTGGGTTGGAAACCATTGTACAAAAATCTTTGACATTTTTAAACAATTTAGCCTGCTGCCATGCTGAGCTTTCAATCCCTAGATTTGTTGTGCCCTTTGAAGGTTTTTGCTGACGAAATGAAGTTTTGAATCCATGTTGTTGGCTGAAGGCCTAAATCGCCTGAAATTCTTTTGTGGGTTTTCCAAATCCTTCACTAAACACAAACTGGAAACCAATTTACAGCTCTGCTTCACATGGCATTCTTGTGCACTCATTGCTCTCACATAAATTTGGCAAATTACATAAAATATTAAGCTTGATCAGGCTTTTTCTCTCTACATTGTATCTACAATGTAATAATAATAACTGGTTGACATTTCATGATGTGACCAATGGGTGACACACTGCAGCTGTGGACATCGGCTTGAACTGTTCTCTGTTTGTGTTTCTGCTTCATTGCATTTGTCTGTTGTGCCTGACGTGTTTACTGACGTGTTCATCAAAGCCTTGTTTAATCTGATGGAAATGTGTTAGACAAGTGGCCACTCCTCAGGGGACATATAATGTGGCAAGATATACAACCATAAGTGTAGCCTATAGGATGATATAACTGATGAATGGACTCTCACACAGTCTGGGTCAAGGATTCCCAGACAGCTCAGTAAGACTTACTCAATAGCTGACTACACAAAATATAAATTCATAAAAATTTAAGCTAAAACCCTTAAACCAGGAAGTCAAATGGTCTCCATGTACGGACTAAGTGAGCATACAGTATCACCTTTAATATCCAAAGTTATGTCTTTATATGTTTCAGCAGACACCTTTTGCTGTCACAGCCACTTAAATGGGCTTTGCCTGTGTGAGGTGGGACCCTCTCTGACCACAGAACTGCATTCAGTCTTCATGGCACATATCCAGCAAGGTGCTGGAAACATTCCTCAGAGATGTTGGTCTGTACTGTACATGGTGACATGATGGAAATACACATCCATGATGCCAGTCTTCCATTCCACCACATTTTAGAGGTGCTCTATTGGATTGAGATCTGGTAACTGTGGAGTACAGGGACCTCATTCTCCTTTTTATGAGACAAGTTTGAGATTAACTGAGCTTTGTGGTAATAAATAGGTACACTGCAGATATAAATGGATGGACATGGTCAACACCAGTACACAGGTTGGCTGTGACATTTATGTAACGCTCAGCTTTTGCCACGGAGATCAAAATGTGCAAAGAAAACAAGCCCCACTCTAACATCACCACCAGCAGCCTGAACCATTGGTTTAACATTGGTTATGTTGATTATACATTATTCTGCCTCAACCATCTGAATATCACAGCAACTTAAATATCATCCATATCTTGTCTGAATGCTTAAATACATTAACAAGCAGGCACACCTAAGTAATTCGTTTTTACTTAGGTGTGCCTAAGTAAAAACAAAATGACACATTGTTGTTCAAATTTAACATTAGTTGGGGTGCTGGTTTGCCTATCAATAAAGGCACAAAATGCCCAAAAATATACAAAAAAAAAAAAAAAAAAATTAACATTAGTTTTTGTGTGTTTTTATCAAAAAGAAAAGTGAATTAAAGTGGCCAAAAACATTCTTATCCAAACACATTTGAGGACAGTATCCAGGAAGAGTGCTACTTGTTTAATTCACTATATACTTTATTTTCACAACCCCTGATGCTGAGAGCCTAGTACCACCTCTGAAATCCCATGCACCTGCCATGGAGTGGCTGGACTTCAGGTTTTAGAACCAAGGCATCTGATCTGATATCATGCAAATACATGGAGTGGACAAACTGTCCCCAGTGGGAGTGAAATATGAATTTTCCTATGCATATAGATGCAAAGTGATGAAATATGAATCTGCACACAGTTTGAGCATGTTTGATAATCTGTCTGGAGTCCGTTAGCAAAAGTAATCCATGGAAATAGACTTCCCTCAGAGAGAGGGGTAAAAAAATAGGCCTCCACCAGTGTTTCAAGTGCTAATACATCCTTCATCCCCAGGCTAGTGTGTCTTTTCATCTGCACTTTGCATTGCATTCACAGCTAATTGAATGATAATGTGAACCATTTTAGATGTTGGGTCTTTATTTGTCTCAGCAAAAGTATAATCAGAGCAAAGACTACCGAACTTCAAAGTTGACAAGAAAAAGTGCAGTAACTGTGTTTGCTCAGAGGATTCTCTGGCTGTAATACAGAGGGATGAGCTGGTATTTTGTGGAGGGTATTATTTTACCATTCTGAATGCAATAGCAGTATAGTGATACTCCAGGCAGTAAACTGCAGGCGGAGGATGAAGGCTGAGATAAAGATCGATAGGGAAACCCTTGGTGTTGGAACATTAGCGATGCTGTGAGGATGCTCCATGTGATTTCAAACCCTCTGAACAATTTTTCCTGACCTTTTAGTTGAAGAGACATTTATGCACCTCTCATTCTCAAGATCAAATGTCTGCCCTCCCTATGACATCCTCTCTATATATTTCCCCTTGACTTGGCAGCCTGCTATTTAGTCTGACAGCTTTTCTATGAGTGAGCAAGACACAGAGTTAAGTATTTTATTTAACCATAGAACAAGGCCTCTGAGCATTCGACTGCTGGGTGCTTTTGGGGGAGATTACACAAGGCCAAACAGACACAAAATGATCCTCAGTTTAGGCAGTTGAACATCAAGTATTCTTAAATACATTTGTATTACAATGAAGATGAAACAAGGCTTCATGAATAACTATACACATAAAAATCTCATTATCTTGGTACATCTTGCTAAGTTTGAAGTCTATTCTAGAGCATCGTCCATGGACTTGGTTCTTTTTCTTTAAAGGGTGCTAAGAGAGCACTAGGGCAGTCATGATAATAGATTTCCTATGAGTGTAATACATCTTTTGCCTTAATTTTAGTTTCTGCTTTAAATATTCTTAAAAGATGCATGGGGGTGGAGAGATGCTGTTCTACCATAACTGTTTGTGATTTAATTGTTTGTAAACTGGCAGATCCATCTTGCCAATATCTGATCTACAATGACTGTAAGCTGTCCAAAGTGGCATGGCCCCATTAGGGTCCGTTAAAGCAAGAAGAGGAGGGAGCTACGGGAAAGACAACAGCATCAAGTTACTGCTCGTATAGAGATTAGCATAGATGCTAAAAGTTTCAGTAGGAGTTTTGTCGGATCTCAACTGCATTTCTTTATTGATTGAAAAACAAGCAACAACAACAAAAGCATTTGAAAGGACATTTTTGCCCAACTTGTGTGATTCTGCTACGAAGTTGTTTCCTTTTTTATTGTACACTGCAGCAGTAGCATCTGTCTTTATATGATTGACTGGTAATGAAAGTTATTAATAGAACTAATGTACAATTATCTGCTGGGCATGCTTTTAACACTCGGTCTACCAGAATTCTGACACTACTAGAACTACCATGGCAGTCAGTTTGACTGCTCAGACATTTTTTGAAATAAGATGGTTAATAAATAAAAATTTAAAATAATAATTTGCTGAAAAGGGTTAAAAAATGAACCATGACACAAAATAAAATTAAAATGAATGAGATTTTTATTTTATGGACACCAACATAACTTCTGAACTTACATATGCAAACTTGGACTGAATTCCTTTTCTTTTTCAAATACAATCAAATTCCTCCTGTCTTCAAAATAGGTTGGTGTCATCATAAGACACTGTGACTGTAACAGAGAACTGATTAATCATCATAAATGCTCTTGTGTTTGGCACAGTAGTTGCTGATAATATTTTGGGATGTTGCCCTGTCAGCAAAACGGTAAAGCCTTAAAAGTTTTATTTCATGGAATACTCCTCTTATCAGATCATTTCCATTTCATGGCATACTTGATAGACCAAAAAGATATATATTTATAAGAAAACCATACTATAATGTAAACTAGAAAGGCACGCAGAGAGTGCAGACCTCTGCCAACCAGCTCAGCTCAGTGGCTTTTCTTCTCTGATTGGACGGCCAAGTGTCCACTCATATCTCTCCATGTGGAGAATGCTGCATTCCATTTACATTGGAAGGGGGGAGAGGGGATTGTAAATGACGTGATCTTCAAGTTATCACCATTTCAGTTACCAACTTGGAAAAAAAGGTGCCGATCTACAGGCTATTGTTAGCTGTTATATTAACATAAGTCCTCCTGGCATTGCAAGGGAAGCCAGAAAATGTAGTGTGGCATAGCCTTGAAAAACATCCATGTCAGTTTACAAATAAAGTACAATTTGCATAATGATGTAAATGAATTGGATTTGCCATTATAAACTTCAGTGTTTTGTGTCATCAACCTGGATCTGATCAGCACCTGGTCATTTTTTTAATGTAAATCTATTCAGTAGTTGCATAATCTTGCTAACAGACAAACAGACAGACCCCAGCGAAAATATTACCTCATTGGTTGAGGTCATTATTTCGAAGGCCACGTGTAGCACCTTTGCAGGCCACCAGTGGGTCCTGGACCACAGATTGTTAACCACTGGTGTATATATAGACTAAGAAGATCTCAACAACACATAAAACTGAAACAAGCTTCCATTGCAGTACGAGAATGAGGATTCCTACTGTAGACTTCATACCTTGAAAATTTGCATATGAGATGTCAGCAAATGTATAATTTGATGTTTCCAGTCATCTTTTTTTTTCGGAGTCACTCCCTGAGCTAGATGAACCTTCTTCCAAGCACCAAGAGACATTATTCTCTGAACCTGCTCTGGTTCTTCCTTGTCAAGGCTGTGAAGCAAGAGTAAAGCCTCCTCATTTGTAATTCGACTTATCACTTTTGCCTTTCTTGTTAGCTAGATTTTAGCATCACTATAAATTCTGCAGAAGGAAAACCACCCAGTAGCTTCAAAGAGTATAAAAAACAAACAATCAATAGAGCAGAAGAAAGAGCTGCTAAATGTAACAAGTGAAAAACCATACCCCTTGTAAATTGCATGCAGTCAATTTGACTGCCAATGGTAGTTCGAGGTAGTAATGCCCACAACTCTTTTGTGTTTTTGAATTTTAATGATGGAACAATTTCAGAAGAAAATACACCCACATTTAGGAAAAGTCAGGGTCCTATGGGTATGTAGATATTAATCAATCAAAGTTATGACATTGCAAATTTTGAAAGCAGTCAAAATGACTGCCTTGGTAGTTGTTAAAAAGGTTCTGCCCATCCATAAATGCTTTCTATGGGCTCTCTCTTAAATGCACTTGAGAAATTTATTGAATGGCCTGTGTCAGGTTAGCTTGGTCTCTGTATGGACCACAACACAATTCCAATTGCCTGCACTAATAACTGTAAGTTATTGTTAACATATAAAACAACACAACTGCTTATATTACTACTGCTGTAGATGCTGTAATGTTAATTATTTATACTTTAGTTTATTTTTACCAGACATTCTAATTTCTGCTACACTGTAAAGGTAACTTATTGTTTTCGTTGTTTATTTATGCTGGACATTCCAACTGCTGCTGAGAACAGTTCAATAATTTGCACAGTGATTTCTTTTTTTTTTTTTGCTGTATGTAGCTTGTGTTTTTATCTTTTTAATTTCTATCTTATCTGCATGTTTTTTTTCTTTACTGTGGTGTTACCTGCTGCTGGAATCTGAATTTTCTGAGGGAACCTTCCCAAGGGATTAAAAAAGTTCCTGTCTATCTATCTATCTATCTATCTATCTATCTATCTATCTATCTATCTATCTATCTATCTATCTATCTATCTATCTATCTATCTATCTATCTATCTATCTATCTATCTATCTATCTATCTATCTATCTATCTATCTATCTATCCTTCTTTTTTTCCTTTCCCTTGTCATCAGCCTATTTCTTCTGTTAGCTTCAGCTTTTTGTGGAACACAGTACTGCAACAGCAATCAACATCTCATCTTGAATGACTGACTTCATGGAACTGAGTGCAAACGTTTGCAGTATGATGACTGTCGCTCACTGCCAAACTTACATAGTGCTAAATACAGGCAACAAAGCATGCTCTTAGGGAGTGGAATAGATGTCATTCTTGCTTTTGAAAGACCAGCTATTAGGTCACCTTCTGAAAACTCTTTTAAGGTGGAGAAATGTTGGTTGAAGAGCATTAACCCTTTAGGGAGTCTCTTTCGAAAACAATTTGGTTTCATTTAAATTATTATTATTTTTTTATTGAATTCGCTTCTACCTCTTAATTTCAGTGAAAATGATAACAGCCCAGCTAAAAAAACTTTTATCACTGAGCTTTTGGAGAGAAAAGCTTGTTGGGGATGTACTCCAAAGTTAATTTAGTTCAGAAAGGCTATAAAACTCCAACAAGTGGACTTGTGATTAAACTCTCTACTGGTCTAAATTAGTTGCATTGTTGTTTGAATCACATACCATGTAGAAAAGTCTTTGTCAACTATAATAGGTAGCTCAGTAAAAGTCAATCGGTACAACCTCATCCTCCCTCAGAGTGGACTTATACTTTATTAACTGACATCAGACAAAGTAATCTGATGAATGCAAAGTGCCCAGTAACACCAGACACCCACTCACTCCCCTGCTGCACACATGGAGCAGATGTTTCTTGTAATGGGAGCACAACAGGAAGAGCATTCAATTCAATTTGGCCTCAGGTCTAATAGGACATCAAGTGAAAGAGGAAGGCGAAAGGTTTTCCCAATGGAAGCCCATCTGTGTCCGCATTCCTGTTCAAACCCACCTACCACTGATGCAGTTAGGCAGAGATGAGACAAGAGCGCCCTGATGCCTCGTAGGAAGTAATCTGCTTCTCAAATGACACCATCAGGCCTCAGGGTTGAGTGGAGGGGGGCTCAAGGATTTGTTGTGTCTCATGGCTTTCAATGCGTGTATTGTCATTGTACAGTTTCATTGCATTTAAAAAGGATTAGGAGACTCCTGGGCTGCAGCCAGGTGACCTTCAGGCAAAATGTGAGAGTGTGCTTCAGATCAAGTGTCTGCCGGAATGCTTCATGTGCTTGCAAACACTAACCTGTATTGAAATGGCTGTTTTCATGACAAGGCAGTTAAACTAGATGGAATTCATGTTACTGCTGCCATTATAAAGATATCAAATTCAGCACAACCATTGCATCAGTACACATTTATAAAGAGAAAACACAGCAATATTGATGTTTTGTCAAATCCATGAGCTAATTTATTCAAATCCTGAAGTTGTGTTATACGGGTTAATTTCTAAAATAAATCCTGTACATTATCCACAGCAATTGTAATTATTGGAATGAAAACTGTCTAAATTACTAATAAACTGGGTGGGACAAGTTTATTTTTCCTCCTATAACACTCACAGCAGAGTAACTGCTATTTTAATGAATAAAACAACACCTTTCAAATTAGAGAATAAAATAACAGACCCAATTTCTATCAATGGAACATCTGTTACTTTTTTAAATGTCTATGCTTCTCATATTTCTGACATGGTATTGTTATTTAACAAAAATTTTAAAGGTTATGAGGTCATAGGCGGAGGCTTTAACTGTGTATTAAATTTTGATTGATTTAGAAAATATGAAACTACCAAAACTTTCTATGTCAGATCAGCAAAGGTTTAGTGCACCTTTTACAGAACGAGAGATACTGGCAGGAATCAACTCTACGCTCATAGATAAAAGTCCTGAACCAGATGGCATCCTGACTCAGTTTAATAAAGAGTTCTGCATTTTTACCCATTTTTATGATAATGATCAATAATTTCATCCTCAACAAAACAATACCTCAAACACTGTGCCCAGCAAACATTACTGTATTACATAGAACTGGCAAAGATCTCTTAGACTGTTCTTCATACAGACCCATAAGTCTTTTAGACCAAGATCTTAAAATTATCACTGAAGTACTCGAAAAAAGACTTGAAACCGTTATACCTAAATTGATCAACCCAGATCAATCTGGATTTATTTATGGAAGGTACTCCACTAATTACATTAAAAGAATATTAAACATATCCAATCGCTTAGAC
This sequence comes from Scarus forsteni, assembly GCA_036419115.1. NCBI lineage: Eukaryota > Metazoa > Chordata > Actinopteri > Labriformes > Labridae > Scarus > Scarus forsteni. The sequence goes on along the minus strand of JAZDUH010000011.1, from coordinate 7,339,135 downwards.
ATAAGTCAAGAGCCCTCTCTACTCCTGTCCTTAGATGCAGGGAAGGCCTTTGATAGAGTCGAGTGGAAATTTCTTTATAGTAATACAGAAATTAAATATGGATTAAAATTGTATTGAATGGATCAAAACAATCTATCAAATCCCTAAAGCAGCAGCCATCACTAGTAATATAACTTCTATTTTTCCCCTTGATGAGAGGAACAAGACAGGGGTGTCCATTGTCAAGCTCATTGTTCATAGTTGCGATTGAAATATTAGCCACACGTATCGGAGAGAAAATTAGCATAGAAGGACTGTGTATTGACAATGGTGAACACAAAATATCATTTTATAACAATGGCATGGTTTTATACATTAAAAACTAAGAAAATTCCTTACCACACCTGCTTAACACAATCAAACAGTTTGGGAAATACTCAGGATACAAGATCAATTGCACAAATCAAATACTTGTCACCTTCACTTGGACCTTACAGAAAAAATGCAGAAATCATATCGGCTTCAGTGGTCACCCGAAGGTTTCAAATACCTAGGAATATACTTTACCCAGCAACTTAACTACTTATTAAACAATATATATTCTACTGTAATAGATGAGGTTAAGGCAGATTTGTGCAGATGGGCCACGTTACACATAATAATTAATTGTATTACCTTTCTGTGTAAATGAACAGAAGGAAAAAAAAAGCCTTGGGTAGGTGTGGGGCATTACTGCATTCTTGTAAATAAAAACTGTTGTAATTTTAAATAAAGAAAACTGTTGATGGGGCCAAGAGCTCCCTGTTATTTACTGAACTTAGGGTAAAGGCAAATTCTCAATATACTGCTTGGGCGAGTGTATACTCTCCTGAATGCATTCCCAGTGATTGTTTCTTCTGTTGGCAAGCCCCTTGGTTTTGGCACCATTTTACCCACTTGTCCTTCTGCCTGAAGCAAAGTGGAGCCAAAACAAAGGTTCTCATCAGCATTAAAGTAAAGCATTTTAAATACGTTCAGAACTGTGACCTCCGCCAAAAATTCAGAGGTTTAATTTTGTGTCAATATTGACTTTATAAAAAGTTTGACAATGTTTTTAATTGTCTATAGCTAACATCAAGGATACCCAGGCTCTAAGGGTTCAATGTTATTTATATTAATTAATTTATTATTTATTATTTTTGTCTAGGAAAGGGCTAGGCTAGCCATACACAGGACACACGGGGCTTTCCTGATGCACAGAGAGTGCAAAAATCAGACAGAAGTCCATGCTATCCTCAGCTGAAAGATGTCAGCCACTATTTTTTTCTTTCCTGCAACAATCTGATCCTCAGTGACTGGTGATGCTGCTGAGAGTCATGTAAACCACACACAATCACATACACTTGTGCAGCTGTCATGTAATTCCAAGGCAAATACTGTCCATCTCTGTTATAGAAGAGAGCTTGTGAATTGATGAATGTTGCTCATGCATGTTACACAAACAGTGTACCGTTGTGACCTCAGGCAGCTGCTTTTCACAGACTTTGGCAGCGATTTTAGTTATTCAAGGGATAGTTCATTTTTTTCGTTGAAGTGAGGTCATGTGAGTTACATGGCATGAGCCCGAACATGTTCCACAGTGTCTTGGGACAGATGTTAATACTACACATTACTGTACATGGTGCCAGATTTTCCACTTATATGAAAAAATATTGGGTGCAAACAAGCTACAAAAACAGTGTGGGGTCATCGCATGCAACAAACAGCTGGTAAATATCTATTTAATTTTCCACCACACTAACAAGGCACTATTTTGAGACGCATTTTGTGTGCTGCTCTTCCTGTAAAGCAAAGACAAATCAGTCAAACTGAAGTGTGATGTTGATATTGAAAGCTAGGAGGATGCAACTTGCAATTAAATGGTTTGTAAATAAAGTCTGCAGATATTAAGGGCTGCAACTAACGTTTACTTTTGTAATCGATTAATTGGGCGATTATTTAAATGATTAATCGATTATTAATTTCCTTTACAATTTAGCTTAAAGTTGTTTTAGGTATTTTCTAAACAACAATAAAGACATTAAAAATCATTTTTTCTTCAGTAATAACATTTCATTCCAGCTTTTTTCTTTCTTGACTCACTTTGCAAAACTAAGTACATTAACAGATTTGTTTGCATGTTGTTCAAATAAATGCTCACAAACTTACTTCTTTTTTTTTAAACAAAGCAGACAAAGTGAGAACAGTCCTGTCTATAAAGTATTCAATAAAATAAGGTGCTTCTGAATGTAACAAACAATAATAATCTTTATACCGAGCCGACTTGCTTTCTCAGCAAATGCTCTTTCATAGAGGTCGTGCTCCCATGTCAGATGAAGTCGGCCTTGCGATATTTGCAAGATCGTTTGCTTTGCTTTGTTTAGCGTCAAATGCTCCCAGCTTTTGGAGGTTTTTGGTTGTTCGCGAATTGATGCTGCCGTGGAAGCCGCCATTATGAATCCTACTGCATGTTGTAATGTGCAGTGAAGGTCACTAGTGCGCATGCGCACCTCTCGCAGTAGCTTATGGTAAGAGAGCGGGCCCATCTCCTCCTAACTAACCGACTGTAAGCTACAATTTCATGCACCAAAACACCCACGATTCGTTGCCAATGAAAATCAATAATTAAATTAGTTGACAAATTTATCGATTTTTATTGATTTAATCGATTGGTTGTTGCAGCCCTACAAATACTACCTCTACATTTTAAAGAAATAAAGCTGAGTCTGTAACAACTTAATGCAGGCATCCTCTAGACACTTCATCCTCATCTTTATGCCATTGTTACTTTTTCCAAGTATTTCCTGCTAGTTGTATTGTGGGAAAGGGAGCTGTGTTTCTTTACCCTTTCTTACAGCTTAAAATCCTTGTGAAGATGGAAAACAAGGGGAAGCCATACATGTGCCTAATTAATATCAGGATTGAGTGATGCATGGATGACGTTTTTTGTAGGCTGTTTTGAAAGTTAGCATGGCTCTGGTTCTGTTGTATATATATATGTATGTATATATATATATGTATGTATATATATATATATATATATATATATATAGATATAGATATAGATATAGATATAGATATAGATATATATATAGATATATATATATATATAGATATATATAGATATATATACATGTACACACACACACACACAGCCAGATCAACATCCAAGGACTTTCACAAAGGGGATCAAAATGAAAGTTTTTATGGATCAAATATGAGATACAACTAGGTGTTTATAGGATTGTGGACAGATGGACAGTCTACTTATTTTTTACATTTATGATTAGTTTAAAAGTACAAAGGCTGCAAGCAAGCTTTGACTCTTTGTCGAAGTAGACACTGTCCTGTATGTTTTAATGTCACTGGTGTATTTCCATTTTATTGTGGCAATATAACCCTTAGTTCATCGACTCTCCTCTCTGCTGCACCCCGTTTACATCAGGCCTGCTGGTGGATACTATTACCCATCAGTAATGATTTGAACAATTGTATATTTCATTGTCATTGACTTGTGCAAGCTCCAATAAAGTCAGCAAGCTGTTGGTATACACAGTCTCACCATAAGTTTTCCTGATATGGTGTTGCAGCCTCCCTTTGTTTAAATGAACAGATGCAGGAGAAAGATGCAGTCAACAGTACAGAGTCAGAGGCAAGCTGCTTTAAAAACTAAATAACCATTTTAAAACAGCAGCAGGCTGGAAACCATTTTGTTCTGGGCCGTCTGACCAACAGCAGGTGCTTTTGAAGCACACAGAGACACATTACTTTAAGAGGTTTTGCTCAAGGATACCTCGACATGCAAGGAAGAACGTTGCACATTTATTTCTGGAAGTCCCAGCAGGTGTTTTCTAGGGAATCAAGTTTGAATGTGCTCGAGGCGACAGCTGCCTTAAAACATAATGAGAGTGGAGCAAAGTGGTCTGTAAATGCTGCTCCAATATCTGTTTTAACACGGCAATAAAATCAAATAAATCTCTGAGCAGTGGAATAAGACCCCTCTTCCATATCAGTATTGGCAATGAGAAAGTGTATATAATTTATATGTCTGAGGCCAATATCCCATCCTTTCCTGGGGCAAGGATTGGTAATTCACTCTCTGAATTGAAAATGTTGTCCAATAAATGCTGCTCTCTACAGTCAATGTGTGATTTTTTAAGTGGAGGCTCTTTGTTAAGGACCCAAGAGGATGCAGCAGATGGTGTTCTGGTGCAGTAGCCCTTGAGGGAACTTTGTGGATTGTTGTTGTGTATTTGTTGCTTTTAATTGTGATCAAGGCTGGAGAACACACACAGAAAAACCCAAGCCCCTCTGAGGTATTGACAAGCCTTTGCTTGTTGCAGACTGGGCAGGGATGGAGTATGGTGGTGCTAAAGTGCAAAACACAACAACAAATAAAACAGAACAACAAAAAGAAACTCAGGTATAATAAATAAGTAAAAATAAACAAATAGCTATATTATAATACCCAATTAAAAATAAAGCTAATGTAAAAAGTACAACCACACATAAAAATCTGAATACACAAGGGAAAAAGACAGCAGATTGGATAGATTCTTGAATACATCCTGTGGATGCGCTGGGATGCATCATCAGTGATGTTTCCTGGGGTCGACAGGTGTTTCGGGTCTGTTCGAACATCATACACCCTCGCCCAGGCGACCCGACCGGGATGATCAAATCCCGGCCTGTGTCCCAGCAGCAGTTGACCACGGGGCTTCCCTCTTTAGCCAGAGCCACCTACAACAACCTTTGGAAATTGTGGTTGTGTCATCTTATTTTTATTGTTTTTAATGTTATGTAAAGTTGCATGAAAGAGTAGGTGAACCCTTTGGGATTACTTGGATTTCTGCTTAAATTGGTCATAAAATATGTTCTGATCTTCATCTAAGTCACATCACTGGACAAACACAGACTGGTTAAACTAATCCCGCACAAAAAGTTATACGTTATCATGTTTTAATACACAATATGTAAACATATAGTGTCAGCTGAAGACCTACAGAAACCCCTGGCACATGCTAACATTATTATTGACAAATCTAATTTCGTAAAACATTACACAAGAATGGATGTCATGGGAGGACACCACCTGCAGAGGACGTTTGCAAAAGAGCACCAGGATGTTCCACAGCACGACTGGCAAAGTATGCTGTGGACATATGAAACCAAAATTGGGTTGTTTGGAAGGAATACACAATGCTATGTGTGGAGAAAGAAAAGGCACAGCACACCAACATCAAAACTTCATCCCAACTGTGAAATATGGTGGAGGGAGCATTATGGTTTGGGGCTGCTTTGCTGCCTCAAGGCCTGGATGGATTGCTGTCATAGACGGAAAAATGAATTCCCAAGTTTATCAAGCCATTTTGCAGGAAAGTTTAAGACCATCAGTCCGCCAACTAAAGGGCAACAGAGGATGGGTGATGCAAAAGGACAACGGCCCAAAGCATAGAAGTAAATCAACAATGGAATGGCTTCAACAGAAGAAAATACGGCTTCTGGAGTGGCCCAGTCATAGTCCTGACCTCAACTCGGTTTAGATACTGTGGCTTGACCTCAAAAGAGGGATTCACACCAGACATCCCAGGAATATTGCTGAACTGAAACAGTTTCATACAGAAGAATGGTCCAAAATTCTTCCTGACCGTTGTGCAAGTCTGATCTACAACTACACGAAACATTTGTTAGAGGTAATTGCTGCCAAAGGAGGATCAACCAGTTATTATATCCAAAGGTTCACATACTTTTCCCACCCTGCACTGTGACTGTTTACATATTGTGTCGAATAAAAACATGAAAACGTATAATTTTTTGTGCGGAATTAGTTTAAGCAGACTGTGTTTGTCTAGTGATGTGACGTAGATGAAGATCAGAATATATTTTATGACCAATTTAAGCAGAAATCCAATTAACCCCAAGTGTTCTCATACTTTTTCATGCAACTGTATATCAATTTGTCAACTTTGATGAGTGGTGTATTTACTTCATTGCTTTAATTGTGTTTTGTATTTGTTGTGCTCTTATTAGGTTTTATACATTTTTTATTTTTGCAGTGTTCTTACTTGTTATGTTGTTGATTCAGTTGTTGTGTTTTTTATTTTTTTAATTTAAGTTTAAGTTTAGTTTAATTTATTGACCTTTTTAATTTGTTATTGTGTTGGTGAGTTAGTTCTTTAGTTATTTTGTTACTTTTGCTTGAATTATTGTTTGGTGTTTCCAACATGTGCTTTACTTTTTGTTCAGTTTTCAATTTGTTGTTGAGTTTTTGTACAAGATGTTTCTGTGTATCCTTCTATTATTGTTATGTTATCTTATTTGTTATTGTGTTATTTATCTGTTGTTGTGTTTCCTTTGGTTTTTTATGTTATTTGTCTTCTACTATCTAATCATTTCTCATATTTTTGCTTTGTGCTGCCATTTCATTTTCTTATTACTATTATGTTTTGTTTGTCATTGTGTTTAGAGTTTTAATTATGTTTTTTTTCTTGTGTTGTATTTTTGCATTTGCTTTTTATTTTTTTCTTCTTTCTTTGTCAGTATGTTTTTCATTCCCTGTTGTATGGTTTCATTGATTTTTCTTTTTTAGGAACTCTTTTTGTTTGTTGTTGGGATCTCGTAATTTTGTTGCGTTGTTAGAGTGGTACTACTTTTTGTTTTCTATTTTCTTTTCTATTTTTTATTTGCAATTATTGTTGTGTGACCTGTTGTTACACAGTTGGGCAATTCCGCCAAAAGAGTGAAATTTCTGTCCCCAGCATATTATTGTATATTAAGTGTATAAACACAAGTAGTAATATATTACAAATTATATTTTATTATTATACTAAACACCATACACATTAATATTTGTAGAAATTGGATATATTTTTTTTATATTTTAAAATGGCATCCAAAACACTTATACAGAGCATTTCTTGCCTGTCCCCACAGCCAAGCGCTACACTTTACTACAATGCATTATGAACAAAATTTTCTTTTGCATTTTAGTGTGGCTCCATATTCTATCTACGCTTTTAGAGCAAAAGTTTTACAAAAAAATCAATATATTTTGGTTAACATTCAGATTTTAGTGCTGTCCCCAGGTTTTCACTCATTGCTGTTACCTAAACACATTCCCTCCTTTAAAATTTTGAAACATTCCACCAGTGATATGTTCTGCAGGAATTGACATCATTTAGGTCTTCTGCAAGTCATGGGAAGACCAAAAGTAAGTGATGTCTTTTCTTTTCCTTAAATTTAATGATATATTAGCTGTTTTAGAGATGGTCAATCTAAAAACTCAGTCCTGTTACCTAAGTTATCTCTAAGACAACATTCGTTGATATAAAAAGTAAAATATTCCGTTTAATCTTAAGAATTTGCTCCATGTACTCAAGCTACTAGCATAGATGCTAAGAGGCTAGATTTCACACAATTGCTAATTTTATGCTAAAAACTCATTGCTGTTACCCTCAGTGCTGTTACTCAAATAAAGAGTAACAGCAAAAAAAAGTTGTTTTTTGTGATAAATATTAGTATATCCATCACGTAACCAACCATTTCTCCTAAAGTAACTCTTTTTCTAAGGGGAAAACATTGTATGTGGTTGATATTCTTATTATAATTATACTTATTCATGGTTTTAAAATGGCATTTGAGTTTTGGTAACAGCAGAGAAAAAATTGCAATTATAATAAACTGTTGAAAAGTTGCAAAAAAACTAAATAAAGTAGCCTGAGATTGACGAGTACTCATTTTGAATGAGTAAATGTGTATATTACTAAATTCTATATTGAAATTGAATGAAAAATGAAATTTAATTTTGAAGAGTTACGACAAGCAAATTTCACTCTTTTGGCGGAATGATCCAGTTGTTGTCTTTTGTCTTTGTATTTTCATACATATGGTTGCACCTTTCTAAAGTTTTAGTCATGTTTAATGACTACTGCATGTTTTTCTTGATATTCTGTCTTTTTTTTTCTTATTTATCCTGGTATTTTGCACTTTGGCACCAGCACATCCAAGTAGCCCCTCTCATCATTAAAGTTCCTGCAGCCCTCTCTCTGCCACGACGACTGCTCATTTGTAAGTGTGGGATGTTTCCACGGCTGAGGCTTCATCTTTTGTTGCCCTCTCTGTTTGCCATTCAGTTTATGGGGCCCACACACACTCCACACATCCAGGGATCTCTCACTCTCTTTTATTATGAGAATTCCAAGCACATGTGAGTGAAGGAGGCAGCTCTGATACCCCTTCCCCCCCTCCTTGGTATCCCCCTTCTTCATTCTCATGGATTTCTCATGGGGGGACTAAAGCAGACGAAGTGGGGCGGGAGGAGAAAAAGAGGAGGAGAAAGAGGGGAGAGCCGGGCTAATTCATCAATAATCTTTGCCTAATCCCTCCCTCTTCCCCTCTCTTTCTCACTCTCACACTCTCCCTCTCCCTCTCTGCCTGGAGGCATTCAAGCAATACATCCATCCCCCCGCCCCACCTCACTCACACACACACATTGCCCTCTTATACACACACATGCGAGCCTGCCTGCATGAACACGTCCAGAGGGAGAGAGGATGAATCGAGCCGGAGAGGGCTGTTCCATTCGCCTCCATGTGTGCCGAGTCCTCTGAGGGTTTGTGTGTCTTAGCTCTCTGACCGGGGGGGTGAGCTGAAATGGTGATTATAGACTGGAGAGAGAGAGACTAGGTGTGGCAAGACGAGGGCGGCGTCAAAGGCTTTGTCTACAGTTCCCGTACAGCCCACCAACCGGGAGGAGGCTCAGCCTTGTCTGTCAGAGAGTCTGTCCCGGAGCCATGCACAGTCTGGGATTGGAGAGAGACGCGGCGTGGGGTTGAACTTCTCGTATGCCGGGACCTGGACCGCCGGGAATGTATGAATTTGTATGAAGTTCAAGAGGCTGAGTGGATCCAATAGCTAGAGCATGGCCAAGTGAAGGATCTGGAGCTGTTTCTTTTTCTTCTTCAACTCACGAGTAACATTTTCTCAGCCCTAACTTGAGGAACACGCGTCCCCTTTGAAAAGATCCTGTGATTTTTCTGATTTAAAGGATGCTATTTCAATGACAAAACCTTTTGGAATATGGGACTTTTAATCTATGATTTGGACCATGGGGACTGGAAACTATGTTTTTGGGCTCAGCTCTGGGTAATTCTGATAAGTATGTCACATTTTATTCTGTTTGTTCCAAGCTGCCCTACTTTGATTTCACTCTCGTAACTTAAGGTGTTAAGTAGCGTCAGCCTGTTTTCCTCAACAAGTGCAACTCACCACTTCAGATAACTACCCCAAGCATGTTGTGGTCTAGTTCCCCTCTTTCTCTCCATGTTTTATCTGACTCATTTGAAAAGATTCAGCAGGTCCCTCACCTCAAACTGTTGCGTTGCCAAACGCTGCTTGATTGATTGATTGAAGCTGTTGTTAATTCCTGGATAAAGATCACCCGTCTGCCACCTTGACTGTGCGAACAACTGTTTCAGTGCTGGGGTTGCTTGACATGTATTGACCTGTTATCATGTAATTAGCATGTGTTGACCTTTTCCCCTTTTCCTCTTTACGGATGATTGGACAAAACAGACCTCTCATTCATTGCAACCTAATCAGCCACAACTCTTCCCCTCACTTCTTTAGTCAAATCTGCTCATTCCAATCAGAGTTTCACCACTTTCTTCTTCTTCTTTCCACAGCCCTTGCAGGTAAAATCACTCCAACAAGCTCAGATGCCCTCCTCAGCTCATCTGCAATGACAGCCAGCCCCTCACCGCCCAATGTGTACCTACCCGCCAACTTTAAAATGTCCAATGCACAGCTGGCCTTCTTCTTACGGGAGGCTCAGATCACAGGACAAACGTTTGGCGGCAGCAGGAACAGCGGCAGCAGCCCAAGCACGGGACACCCGCTGCAGCGCTCAGAGAGTTTTGTGGTTTTCCAGACAAAAGACCTCCCTGCCATCAACATCAGCTTTGGGCCCTTTGCTCAGGATCAAGCTCTGTCTAAGGAGCTGCTGCAGCCAACCAGTCCCCTGGATATCCCCGGTCAGTTGACCGTCAACTGGAAGGTGCGGGCGTTTATTGTCCAGGCGAGAGTCTTCTCCAACAACCCAACGGTCCAGGTGTTTTTTTACATTGCAGGCCGGGATTGGGATGACTTCAAGGCTCAGGACAAGCTGCCCTGCGTCCGTCTGCATGCCTTCAGGGATGTTCGGGAAATAAAAACCTCTTGTCGCATGAAAGGCAACCTCGCTCAGTGTTTGGCCCAACTGGATCTACCTCCGTCCTGGTTTAACACCAATGTGGCACCATTGGGTCGAAGGAAAGGTTCCAATGATGGGCTTCTGGATGGGCTTACAAGTGAGACCCTCCAGGCTGAGCTCTACTACACTCTTCATTCTCCTAATCCGGATGGGGAATGCAGTGAGGGCTCTGGTCATAGAGGTACTGGGCCTTCCAGGGGAGAGCCTCTGTCACAGCACCCTCTACTGCGCATTGGGAGCATCAGCCTCTACCAGGCCAGCCAGGAGCAGCTGCTGGTGGACAAACAGCTGGATAAGAACATGTTCCTCAGGCTGCCTGAGAAGCCCCTGAAACCGGGAGAGACCCTAAAAATATCTCTCTTCTTGATGCCCAACTCCACTGTGGAACAGTTCAGCCTCAAGTAAGTCTGCTTTGAAATTTTTGTTGATGAGTTGTTGCAGTTGCCTCCATATCCACGCACAGCACATGCCCAGTGTTACTACAACAGAGATTATTTCAATGTTGTTTTCTGGGTGATAAAAGCTCCACAAGCTCTAAATTGGAACTATGTTGCAGTTCCCTTTAACTAAGATGACAGCCAGGTATTTGCCCATTTTACTCACTATGGTGATATGGAAGCAGACTGATCTGCTTCACCTTAAGTTTAAACCAGCAGTCACCCTCCTCTGCAAACCAGGATCTACTGACTGGGCCTTATTTTAGTTCTGTTTAGACTCAGCAGAGATTAAATTACAGTCAATATTTTACCTCCATAATATTAAGAATCATTTCTTTAAATAGGAATTTATTCAAAATTTGAACACATATTAACGTTATTGTGAAACAAAGTTTAAAGTTAGAAAGCCAGACATAGCTTTAAAATTCAAAAATTCAAAAATTAAAAATACATGATAGGCTGGCAGAAATATTGTTTGTGGTCACTCATGCAATCACTTGTCGTTAAACTCAAATTCTGTGTTGAAATCTGCTATTGGACCTAACAGAATACAAAGCCATAAGCTAAACAGGCTACACAACTGTATGCTGTGCACTGTGTTGCATTTGAGGTCTTGACAGAAACATTATGATGCATTCACTTGGCTCAAGAAAAGATTAGTACATGGTGTATCAATCAGTAATTACATGAGGAGAAGTCAAAGTTTGAGAACAATATTTGTTCTCAGCAATTTTAAAAACACATCAAAATAATATTAGTAAGTTAATGTTTCAGACATATTGCCTTTTTGTCACACTGTTTGCACTGTGTGTTTTTCAATATGCCAATTAAAAAATGATAATTAAGTAATCCAAATGAACACACAGTAAATTAATCCTCACAATGTGGTACTCAGTTTCCCTAACTACTTCTTAAAATTTTTCTATTGGGCAAAAACTCTATTAAAAAATATAACATTGCTGGTATCGGTGTCAGCCAATCTTACTAATTGGTGAAAAGTATCAGTAGCAACAACCTTGAACAGGGAGACCCAAATCCAGATAGCCTGACATGGAATGCAATGTTTCTCTATGTTGATGCAGAGGTTGATACACATGCCTGCTGATGTCTAGCAGGATGGGGGCTTTCTTTGCTGATTGTACAACAGAGATGCCCCATCTATACTGCACTATAGCTAAGGGTTAGTACATGGCAACATAGATTTTTGAGGAGAATGAAGGAAAATCAGGCAAGACAATGACTTGCAACCATACAGAGATATACATAGCTAAGTGATAGCAATAATGATATTAAGTTTTAAAAGACTGCAATGGTGATGCAGAAGGTATTGCACATGTCTTACAGCAAGAGGGCCACTGATTCAGTCCTCAGGTCGGGCAGAGTTGTTCTGTGTGGAATTTGCATGTTCTTCCCGTCCATGCATGGGTTTTCTCCTGGTATTCTGGCTTCCTCCCACAGACCTAAAACATGCCCATTAGGTTAGGCTCCAGTGCCCCTGTGACCCCGAAAGGGATAAGAAGTAAAGGTGATGGATGGATGGATAGAGACTGCAAGTCTTTTGACTGCATCAGAAGGATCAAATATTGGAGACTTGACTCATCCAGTGATGGTGGAGGGAGATGTACATCAAGAAAGTGCCAATGTTTTTCTCAGACTAAGAACAAAAGTCAAGTGTTAACTTAAAATTCTTTAAATTTATAACCTCAGCTCAAGAGGGAAAAAAAATCTTGGAAAGCAAATATATTTCACCAACTGCTTAATGAATATCTTTTTTGAGTATACTGAACCAAAGCCTTGTTTCCTCAGGATGGTATGGTGTGTTTCAGTACAGTTTTGAAAAGTTAACCCTGATCTAATTTGCCTTTCCTCTGTCAGATGTACCTATGCTCAAGGGTGGGAGTGTGAGATGGGAATAGAGGGTTGCATGATACATACGTTTGACTTCACAGCAGTGCAACACATGACGTACACAATAGTGTAGATTTCATTCAAACAAGAAAAATGGAGGACTCCTAGCACCAGTACCCTATGGAGCATTGTTTCATGTGGACATTCATTACAGAAACCTGCAGCTTTTTTGGACATGGGGAAGAATGTAGTCTGTACTTTTAGCTTAACCTTTTAGGGTCCACACTCTGGTGCCAGAAAGTGGGATGGCACAGGTCTGAGATTTGGGAACCTTTTCCATTTAATTTTCAGTTGGAAACACTTGTAATTGCATAGCATACCTTTCAGAACAGAACAATATTTCTGGGTAAAAATGTAGCTTTAAAGGGATAGTTCAGTATTTTTGAAGTGGGGTTGTATGAGCTCCATATGGTCACTAAGGACATTAGATACAATAGAAAGTTCTCTCTTCTCCACCAGAAAGCCACAGTCTGTAAGAGTCGGTGACAAAGAAAAGACGCTAACGGAAAAGTACCGTACCAAATTTAATGGCTATTTTCTCTGCCTACAAGAACTCAAATCAAAAAGTAATACCACGGTTTAAGAGTATGCTACATATGAATTTTTTGAAGTGCATTAACCTTTCGGAAATATAAAGTTTATCCGGACCTAATTTGAATCTCCTGTGTGCATGTCAACATATTTGGACTGTCATAAAAAAGAAAACCTTTACCAATATTTTACATTATTGACCGATATTTGATGAATGACGGAAAGATTTGGAGGCTTCCTGTTGTTTTGATTAACTGGAATAAGGACAATCCAGGGTGCCAACATACTCATGCAGACACACACATAAAGTAAACCCTGTCTGTTTTGCGCTCTTAATACGTTGTGGTGGAGGCCAACCTATTTAAAAAATGATCCCCTCCTTTGCCAGAATCATGATGTTTGTCACTGAGAGTTTACTGTATCACACTTTCCATGCACTGACAGTGAGCTTACGAGCTGTCAGTGCTTCAGGCTCATCACTGGGCACTGGAGCTAACTGTGTGGCTGATTTTACTCCCTCTGGAACATGTGCTTGTAATCACACTAAATCATTTATTAAGTTTCAGGTTAGAAGTGTAATTTGCTTAATTATCTTATTTTTTCCCAGTGCAGATACTGATTGTCCAGATTTTGGTTTTAAAATACATTTTCCTAACTTTACACGCAGATTTACAGACTGGACGTAATGTAACATGTTTTATGATATCACGTTGAAGTTAATGGCTTATTTTATGAACACCTTGTTGGCATAACAACTAGCCTACATTACAAGAAATTTAGCGGCTGAAAATTTTGATGTTTTGACATTTTAAGCATTTAATCCCAACCGACTACACTAACAATCTGCCATTACTGTGTAGTGACAGGTTGGTCAAAAGAACACTTTATAACAAATAAGATAAACCTCAAACAAAGTTGAACGCAATCTTCTATTTGTACAGACCACCCTCTTGAAGACACTGACATACTTTGCTGTCAATGTGGAAAAAGACATTAAAAATAAGCACTCAGTCTATGGGCTCTAATTTTCCACATGTGCTCCTGTCACCAAATTGCAGCTGCAGAGGGTGCACTTCGCCTGCGCCGAGAATTGACCAGTTGGAGCTGGCGAGCTTTCAGGGCACCTTCTGCACATTTTTTTGGCACGAAACTGTCAGTGCACCAATATGAATATGTCGGCACCTCCCCCTGGTGCACCATCACACCCATCTCATCCAGAATTGCCAGTTTTGAGCTGCATGCTTTTCACAGATGGCCTCCCAAATTGTGTTTCTTGTGGCAACGCAGAGATGTCTCTGCTGGAGTTCACCAGTGTGTTTATTTGCCTCCAACTCCATGGCTTTTTCATTTACAGTCACTCGGCTCTCCCAAACTCTCCATGGTGACAGCATGTTGCACACAGAAAATTCTCATTTAAAAAAGGCAGTCTGCATAATTTTTTGCGCCTGCTATCAATTTCCCATGCAATCATAGTGGATCAACAGCAATATGCCCACTAATAGCATCTGCGATTTATTTCATTGGCACATGCAATTTAGCACTGTTATTTGTGATCTTAGTAGATCAGGCCCTCAGTGTAGTATTTTATCCCAAGTTCATGGTGTATGTCTTTAATCAAGGTCAATTATCTAAAGTAATGACTCTTATAGGATATTATGCCCTTGTTTTACATCAAGGTATCTTGACAATCTGCATTGAATGTGTTAGGAGAAGTAAAAAAATGTTTTTATGCTCCAAATTTCCAAAAAGCAGCACATGACCATGGTAAAAAAAAAAAATATATATATATATATATATATATATATATATATATATATATATATATATATATATATATATATATATATATATATATATATATATATATATATATATATATATATATATATATATATATATATATATATATATGTGTGTGTGTATATATATTAATATGACAAAAGAACAATGCTCAAGGAGGCATAGGAACAAGACAAGGTTCATTCATTTTCATTTCAAAATAAGTACAAGCTATATTTGGTCAATAATCAAATAAACAGCAGTTGCTCAGATTGTGAGATGAGTTTGCTGATTCTGATGGCATAAAGGAGTGGGTGTGTCTTACCTACCCCTTTTACCCCCAGCCCTTCTGAAGGCATTTCTTGAAATAAAACTGTGCAGCAGTCACTTCATCAACACTTTTGATCCTTTACTCACACATTTACCCTTTGGGGAGAAAACATGATCAAGTTGTTTACATGCACAACAGAAGCTTATTCTGTGAATATTTCATTTTCCTTGCAATTATGATCATGAAAATTATTGATAGATACTATATAAATGGATTATTCTCTTGCTGCCCTGCAGACCTCTGCAAACACAATTTGTTTTCATGTTGTCATAAAGTGCTCTGGTATATCTCTCCTTTTAATTATGCACACAGATAATTGTCTGCAGTTTGTCCAAGGTTCAGGCTTAAGGCTGTAAAGCTCCATGTAAACAGAGCTCTGCAGTTAGAATGCTGCATCTTGTGAGGTACCGAAAGGGCAGCCTTCTAAGAAATATAGGATGTACATGTCCATACAGCCCTCCATTAACAGAACAATCATCACAGAGCTGGATGTCTCCATTACAGACCCGCTAATCATCCCCTTTCTGAGCAGCATAATTAGATAAAGCCTTTACATAACCTCAAAATTAATTGCGGCATTTATGAAGGCAAAGCATCACGGTGTGCATGTAAGTGAGGCCAAAATGATTTCATTCAAACCACGGTACATTCTCACATTGGGCTGAGGATAAATGGCATAGCACATGAGATGCTTTGCCATTTATGTTCATTTTAGTCCTATAAGAGCCAAAGGAGCATGTAATCACATATTTTATCCTTCCCATTAATTTCTCCCTCCCTGAGCCAAATGATGTGCCAGGAGTAATTAAATTCAGGTAAGATAAATAAAAAAAAAGCAGACGACAGGGTTAAACTGTTAGCAGACTGCGCCGCTCACCTTTTTGAAGTAGTGGCTTAATATCCAGAGATTCCTTTTTTTTTGGTCTCACAGGAAAGGATGGTATGAATAATTGCTGCTCAAATCCGAGCAGTATACAGTACATTGAAGCATGTCAGGTTAATATAATGTTGCTATTGCAGATATCAAATTGAGGCTATTAGGGGTGTCCAAATTCATGAAAAAAAGAAGGTAAAATAAACATTAGAGCATCAAGGTTTTGCTTGACTGAGGAACCGATGCAGATATCATGACTGCAAAAAGCACTGTAGTGCTAATTTCTCTACACTTTCTCCTCCATGTCAGATCATATTTTCAAAGTATTTTGAGCTTGTCAATAGCAGACATATGTCAAAAATGTGAGTTTGCCCTTGTCCCATGTTTAAATCAAGGCTCTTGATGTGAATCATTGTAGGTTTATTTATTCAATTATGACCATTCTGCAATAACTAGGAGCGTAGAACAAGAAAAAAGAACCCAAGAAATCACACATTCTGCTGACACCTCTTGTGTCTGTCCACAGCTCCGTCGCTCACAGCAGAATGTGGGATTTCTTGTTTCTTGTTCTACGCTCCTAGTTATTGCAGAGTGCGCATTCGTTTGTTTGGTCAGCCGCGGCTCCCGTAGGCACCCGTAAGTGTATCATAGAAATGCCAAGTAGTGCTGCTTAGGCTATAAACATGTGCTAAATGATGTCGAGTAAATGGTGGACGTTACCTGCCCAGGACACTTGGATTACAGCGCACGAGCAGTATGGAGGAATATTGCCGACTTTTTGTGGACTTTTTGTGGACTTTTAAGGACACTGTTTGTTCGGCTCTGACCGAAGTCATGATATCAATGTCAGTGGACAGCGAGGATTCCCCCAGATCTCCGGCTGCATCCTAGATGTTCCAAAACTACTCCACAGTGTTGTTCAGCATGAGGGTGAGTAGAAAATGAGGCCAAATCGTTGTTTGGGTGTAGTGTTCCTTTAAAACCAACTTAACTGTAACTGCTGTAATGAAAATCAGAAGTCTCCTCCATTTAATAATCACTGTAACTGTTAGTATTAATATTAGAATGATCCATGGTTGTTATTGCTAATACCACCATAATAATAACCCTCCAACCATATAGGGAGAAATGTGGTGAGGGAAAATCTATGATTTTGGCAGCCAAAATCTCACAGCTATAACATTTCAATGATTTGTTCATATGTCCTCAACCAGGCTCTCTGTCTGCATCTCTCTCTTGTCTACAGTGGCTAGAATATAAATGTATTAATGTTGTTGAAATGAAGAGTTGTTAAAAGCATGGCAAGGGGAGCTGACCAAATACCACAGATTAAACTGGTCAACCAGTCACATTGGCTGAGCCCTGATGTGTCTGGAGCTTTTACAGAGCATCTCAGATAGAATAAGAATACAGGTGGATCAGGGGTGATCAGTAAATAAAACTCTTCTTTTTCTTAACACTTAAACATACTCTATGCCCAAAGGAACTGAATATATGAACCTGAATAAAGGCAAATATGAGCTCTTTGAAAATAACTTTTTAACTAGGACTATGACTTATGGAGTTACAAATGTTTTTCATGTTCACCAAGCAGTCTGGTTCAGTTCAGTTTAGTGGACTGTTCAATTTTTGATGTTCCCACAGAAAATGTTGGGAAATGTATCTAAATAGGTAATTTTAGGGGATCTTGAACATCAAACTCTAAAGGAGTCAGCTAAAAACACAACACTTTTGCTGATCGGCCAAAAGAATCAATGCTCCTTCCTGAAATGCCATGGATTCCCAGATTTTCTTTTATTTTTCTGTATTATTTCTTGCAGCCTGTCACCTCTCTCTCAAGAAAAGCTTGACTTCTTGTTGGGATAAATAGCGCAATACTAAGAAGAAAGATCATAACCTACTTGATTTCTTTCCTTGTTGCTTGATGTTTACTGTTTTGTGCTGCTGTGGCGTCACATGCAACCATTATCTTTTGGCTTACTCTCTTGCCTTAACTAAGCACACGACTGGCTGTGAAAATGCAAGCAAGATTAAGGCTTACAATATAAAAATGCACCAAACTGTACCAAACCAGATCATAGCACCTACAGCTAAAGACAATACAATGAAGCAGACATAACACTCCTTCAGAACTTCAGTAATTATCCATTATACTCTCACGCTCTTGCTTCATCCAACTTTCATCCATGTTGAGCCTCTGACTTTCCTTTCCTATTTTCTTCAGGCATTAAAATTCATTTTTATATTCTCTGACATTAGAACTGTCTCTGAAGGACCATTATGGCTGTTTGAGTAAATACTGTGTGCTAATGTTAAGTTTCTACATTTGACCCTCTGCCTGTTGAGATGGAGCTGAGGGAGCATGGGGCTGGACTCAGTCTGGCTTGGCTCCCCACTTAGGTCTTTGCACTTTACACTTCTCCTCGTTCGTCAACACTCCAGTCAGGGTAAAAGAAAAATTCTTCTTCTGCACAGTTCCTCAGTTGAGGAGAGCAATTCTCTCTCTGCTCTTTTGTAGAAAGGCAACAGGAAGCAACACGAGAAACTGAATATCCCTGTCAGACTCAGGAACAATGATGAAACACACTGTAAATATGGTGGTTGTAATTTCAGCTGAACCTCTTTCAGATCTAAATTTAGAGATTTCCAGGCTATTAATTAAGCCTCAATAGCTCATTAAGCTCCAATAGAGTGCAGCTAAAATTCTCCCCGCATGATTTATTAATAGTTTTTTTTATTGTTTCGGCATGAGGGGCTTTATAAGTCAAGACCTCAGCTTTTGTTATTGTAATCAAGATTGCAATTAAATGTTTAGATATCAGAGATTCAACTCAAACATGGATTCTGACTTTCATGTTTTATTTTAAGTACCTTGTGTTATGATTGTGTCATTCAAGTTGAGCCATTCTTTCCTATTTATTTTGGATCACTTAAGGTTAGGATGCCAAATGGAAAAAGTCCATATTTCAAATTGTTTTGAGAAATCATGGATGTTGTATCCTCTGAGCTATAGAGGAACGTCCAGATTATTATCAACACAAAGTACAAAAGCCAGCATCTGTGTTGGTATGGGGATTGTTGGTGCCCATGGCATGGGTAACTTGTATATATGGGATGTCGGGATGAATGATATTGTATTTTTGCCAATATCCAATACACTGATATTTTTTTAATTCATTATCACAGATAGATATTTAAAGAGCACAAGCTCTGTACTGAACAAAAATGGACTTGTTCCTTGTGTTACAGCATATTTTGGCAAGGGGCAGATGTAAAACAAGAAAAACTGCATTGAACTCTTGGAAAAATGAAACCTTTGATTTTCAAATGTACTCATGTAGTGATGAGAAGGTGCATTAAAACTGTACATTTATCTAATTTGACCTTATTACAGCCGATATATGGCTAATATGTGGGGCTAATATATTGGCTGTGTATATCTGCAAAAATTTCAATATCAGCCAATACTGATATCAAACCAGTTATATTGTCCACCCCTTATGGAAATTCACCATTAATGCTAAAAGGAACATCCAAGTTTTGGAGCAATGCATGCTGCCATCTAAGTCATGTCTTTTTCAGTGACATCCCTGATTATTTCAGAAAGGTAATACCACGTCACATTCTGCATGTGTTACAATAGCATGACTTCATAGGAAAGATTGAGATACAAGACCGGCCTGCCTGCAGTCCAGACCTGTCTTCCATTGAAAATGTGTGGCACATTATGAAGCACAAAATAAAACAACAGGACTGTACTGTTGTGCATCAAGCAAGAATAGGAAATAATACCGCCCATATATTTTGTGTCCTCAGATCCCAAATGCCTATTGAGTGTGTTATAAAGAAAGGTGATGTCCTTGTCCTATATTTTTAGAACACGTTGCAGGCATCTCAAGAACAAAATTTATGAATTTAAAAAATGATATATTGTCTTTGTAGTGTATTCAGTTTAGCATAGGCCAAAAATTATTGCAGATGATTGTATTCTGTTTTGATTTATATTTACACAATATCTCAACTTCATTGACCTGGGGTTTGTACACAATAGTTTAGTATTGTTGCAGTGTCATAGAAAACACTTCTCACATGGACACTGCTGTTGTTTTGGATATATGCAGGTACTTTCCTAAGTAATTCCCAGGTGGCAACAGACTGAACGGTTAATTTGAAAACATGTCAACAGCAGACCTCACAGTCAGTCTGTTCAGTCCTGGTTACAGATCATGGGATTGGCGATGGTTCAAAACTAAGTCTCATCTGCTTGAAGAGTGAATCCTCCTCGATTTGTTGAGCTAACATGACCTGCACCAGGGTCACTGGTGTATTCAGGGCAGATCTATCTAACAGTTTGTTAAGTAGAGAACATGTTGTTCAGTTAAGTGCTTCATGAGATTAGATGATGAGATTGTAACGGTGTTTGTTAACTAGAAACAAATGCTAACAGATAGTATCCTTGTTTCTGCAAGTAGTAATTGACTTAGAGTGCCATGCTACTTAGTGACACATTGCTCCAAGCTGGCATATATAAAATTCTCACAGTTTCGTAAGGTCATAGAAATACTTTTATAACTTAGATTATTCTGTATTGGATCTTTCTGTCGGCTGTCATTGTGTTTTCCTGACCCATAGTTGTAAAAGTATAATCAGGTGCACTTCCTCTGTCTGAACTTGTGCCAATGGTTGCTGACCTGTTATCATCTTCACCCCACCAACATATGTTACCATCATTTTTAGACTCCCCTCGTACATGCCGTGCTTCAAAATCGTGCTCTGTTGGCCCATATCATTTAGTGAAGCCCCAATAATGCGAACAGACATGCACACCCCAGGACAGAGACAAAAAAGTGGTTACACTGAAAAGGAACAATTTTCTTTTAGGCTGCCATTCAAGAGCATTGTAAAACACAATTAAAATAAAATTTTATTAAATTGTGATTTTAAGGTGCTGGTGACATTTATGGTAAAAACCTGCCCTTTGTTATACCTCTTTGTTGTGCATTATCACACAGTTCAGGATTGTATTTTAAGCTTTTTGTAGAAAGCCCACCTTTATGCTTATCTCAGATTGTTTTAAAACTGTACAGTGATGACAGAACTTATATTTTTACCTTTAAAAATCCCCCATCCTTCTTTGTTTACCGATTTACAACATGTCTTTGGTGTTCATTAAGCCATTTCATATAAGTTGAAAATAAAAAATGTCAAATTTTGTCTCTGTGAAGGATCAGATGCAGCTTTTATTCCTTCCCCTTAGGAAATGCCCAGACCTAAAGGATTGGGGTGAGTATAGAGGGTATGATAATGATCTCCACACTGATTGGCAGCTAAAACAATATCTGATGGATGGAAAGAGGAGGAACCGAACTCACACAGTGGACTTTCAAAACAGTCATGACGTCTGCCTTTGACAAGCAGAAAACACACAAACCCGAGGAAGTAAAAAACAAAACATTTCAAAAGACATTTCATGTAAGGAAGCATAGCATATTTTTTTTGGTGAACTGAGAATTTTGTGGAAGGTCTAATGGTCTTCTTCTCCCCAAATCCCTTATAATAACATGAAAAGCAAAAACATGCATTTTGCAAGACACGAGACATTTAAATGAGTGTATCAAGCTGAGCGACACCATCAACAATTGTGAATAAATGATCACCATAATTGGACTCTGAGCCTCTATACTGACTTTCAGATGAGCTGATGTGTCTTTATTTCTGATCTATTCATTTTCAAACGTACAGGCCTTTATCTACAGAAAAAATAGTGGGGCAGCCACTTTTTTATTGATTTCCTTCAGTAATTACCATGAAATATTGCACAATACCAAAAAAGGAGGAGCGATGGAGTCAATAATCTCTCCACAAATATTGCACAGCTTAGTCACTTTTAAACATAGAGAGGAGAAAGACTGTGTCCTACATTAGTACTGTCACAAGCTTAAGCGAGGTAAGTACTTCACTCTTTCGTTGTCATGACTAAACAACAACAAGAGAAACTACGCAAACATTTTTATGTAGATACGGAGCTTTTTACTACAACAGCCTCTCAGACAAACACTACCCCATTCAGTGTTTACCATTCAGTTTTTTGTTTTTTTTTAGCTTCACATTTTATGATTTTTCTGAATTTGATAGGGACAACTGATAAAGCATTTAATTTTCATGATGATATTTTTTCAATGTGCTGAACACATTTTGTACTCATTAGTGTTCATCTGGGGTCAATTATTCCCCCAACCATTTTAGTTGTGTAAAACAGTGCGAGTAAAGAGCATTGTCAGGCAAAAGTAGATACTTTTGAATGGATACACAACATGGGTGGTGGGAAGACAAAAATCCCTGGGGTCAGATTGACCCCAAGAGTAATGTGTTAGTAATATTTAAGGATTAGACTTAAGGTTTTGATCTAAAGTAAGGGACTCAATAACATGGATGAACATGTAATTAAAAGTTTGATCAAATGAAGAAGAGCTGAGGGCTCTTTGTTGTCTTTGATTTGATAACATTTTAATGATTGTTTTCATACTGACACTGCACTGTCTATGCAGCTTTTTTAACTGTCTTGTTGAAAAAGTACCTCACTATTTCAATAACAACCCCACACTTTGAAAATATATTTGTATTTTCTAGCTTTCAGCTTTAGTTTTGGGTATATTTTGTGGTTCTTTTGATTAATTTTGATTAATTGATTAATTTAACATGATTTTTTGCCATTGTATTCTGATTTATGGTTAACAGCACTTTAAATGACCTTGATACTATACAAATAAACAAATAAATAAGACTTACAGACTTCCATGTCTGAATCTCATGTCAAACAAGAATGAAGCACTGATCAAAAATAAGCAATGTAAGACTCATAATTCTAAAAACAAGCAAGTCAAAAAAGATTTGTATGATAATGGAATAGAAAACACAAATTGCTAGGGGCACTGCCTGCCCCATGCTAAGAGGCTGTAGTCCCCTAAGTGGGCCATCATTTGTCTTTCTCTCTTGCTCTTTTGCATTGTCACCATCGTCATCATCACATCTCAAGACATTCACATTAATGCCAGGACTCAGTGTTTGTATCAATTTCACAGAGTAATATGGTTTTGGAGGAGCACGAAAGGGCATGACAAGGCATGTGGTTTCATTCACAGAAATGCAGACACATACACAAACCCTCCACTGCATCAATATTACACCTCTGATACAACCTCCGAACAGAGCAAAAGGAGGGTGAGCTTATATTCTACCTCTATGACATCCAGAGTAGATGTGACATGTCACACTGGCAAAAGATTCCTTATTAATATCATAACTTAAAACAGCAGCATGAGTCAGGCATCTGTCCCTTGTCCTGTTCATTCAAACACAAGCCAAAAAACTCACAAATTAATATCTAAAAAATGTTTTTTTTTGTAAAAACATTAGTAAGACTCAGACAGTTAACATCACAGTCTAACAAGTATTTCCAAACAAGTGAAAAATAGCAATTATAAGCCAGGTCGGCCTGTTTTTTTTGTGTTTTGTTTTTGTTTCTTCAGATTAGATATTAATGATTAAGCTTTGAAAACAAAAAAATATTTTGGAGTTCCAAATTTGGAAATGGCTTCTAAGTGTACGTTTAGAGTAACTGTAATGCTAGAACCATTCATTATCCAGCCCACTTCTTTAAAGAATCCCAAACATTCTTTTCAACACCTTCACAGCAACATTTTTCACTCCTCATTACCCCCTTCTGTAAAATTCATCATCTAGTGTCAGTCTTAATCTTCAGATCTCACGAACTCCTCTGAAAAAGAGAGTCTGTGCCTGACAATGCTCTTGACTTTCACTGATGTGTCTTTGCCATTTGTCTCAAATCTGGATTACTAAACAGCTTCATCAAATCAAAGAAAACAGCCACTCTGGGAGTCTGTCAGTCAAGGCATGGGGCGACAAAGTTATAGCAGGGCTTTGTAGTACAAGGGGAAAGATTTGCTATGTCCCTTGCCTCTTAAAACATTTAGCTGACCATGTTAGCATCAATACTCTGCCGCAGTTCTTCGGGAGCTGCTCCTCGCCGGGATGGAAATGAGGAGAGATGAAACAGGAGGGTTAGGAAAAGACATGGCGCGGGCGAGAAGAAAGCCCAGCCAGAGCCTCATGAGCGACTCCACTCAATAGGTTGAATTCAATCGTTCTGGAAGCCAACTGTCGAGTTGTCCCTTAGCATTGAGGAAGATGATTAAAGATGCAATAAGGAGCGTCTTTAAAGATGAATCAGAAGACCCCCACCCTCTTCCCTCCCTTCCTCTGACTCTCCCCATGCCTCTGTCATTTCTTCCAATTTTCCTTCTATTCAGTGGCTGGGCTTTGAAGCTTTTTGACTTGTTATTGCAGAAGATGGCACGGCAGGCGGACAGAGGGCACAGCCTGGCCACTTGTGGAATCTGCCCTACTTTTCCCCAGCGCTGTCAGAAATCTGCGCTCGCATGGGTAGATTTCATGCATCAGGAAGGGAAGTAGCGGTGTATCAAATTTGGTTGCCATGGAAATACAATAAAAAGTGTGCACTGCTGCGCTTAATGTTATCCAGCATGTGGTGCTTGGCATTTTAGAAGAATCATATTACCTTTTGAAAATGAGGTTCTTTTTTGTACTGTAAATGTCATTCTAAAATCACATCTTTAATGATATTCAGTGTTTTCATCCACAGTTTCTGGCAGATGTGGTGCAAGAATATTCAGTGATTTGCAAGCTTTTAGGGAAAAGTGGTGAGCAAAGTTACTAGTTACTGGCTAAAACAACTGGCTAAGTTACAACAACAAAATAATAATAGCTTACTTCATCTAAGCTCTTTTCATTTTAAAGCAAATAAAAACTTAATACAAGTGAAGATATTAATAGTTAGGATAAAAACAATAACAAGTAACATTATTGGCTATCACTGCTTATAGTCATGTCAATTTTGCCTTAATCATTGAAACCAAAATTCACAATGCAAAAAAAGAAAAATCTGTAAATTGAGAGGCATTAAATAGAACAATATATTAGACCACTGCTGTTTAATGAACCAGGTTTAAAAGAAATTAATTTGGTTTTAAAATCATCTTTTACCCACAAACCATCATTTTTTTTTTTTTTTCTGCAACCAGCCTCAAGTGGACGCTCAAGGAACAACAGTTTTTTCACTTCCACACTGACGTATTCTTCCAGCTTTCTTATGTTCTATAACATTAGCATAGCATTGTCAATGAGGGGGAAGGGATGCTGATGAAAGTGTCATTACATGAATATATTTAAACTGAGATTATCCTAAACATGGCAACAAAAAGCAGCTCACACAGAAGACTGTTTTCAACCCAGGATGCTAAGTGCTGGTCTTGTGCACACTGGCAGGACAACGACAGGGATTTTTGATACAGGTTTCTACGCAACTGAAGTGATGTTATGTAGCTTGTTGCCTGTTTTCCAGCCCAGTTTGACTGTTTATCCTGCTGAAAAGGAGGAATGAGTATGTCTTTACACATGACATCAGTAAAACATCAGTTCAAAATTATCCCCTTATCTGCATGGGTGTTGAATATGAGCAGAGCAGCACGTTCAATATTTTCCTACAACTTTTTGAAGGTGCTTTATTGGGGCAAGTACATAATCAGGGATAGATCTGTAAAGATGACGACTGAAAGATTGCTGATTCTGTTTTCCTAAAATAAAGAGTTGATTTATTTTGCCTTTAAAAACATTAAATAGTGAATCTTAAAGGAGAGAGAGTGAGAGAGAGAGCCAGCATGCTGGGACAGGTGAGACTTGTTTGCATTACAGATTAAGAGGCAACTTATTAATTTAAACACACATGAATCATCTGTCATTACACTAAATTACATCAGGTAAACAAACTTCTTGAAATAGAAAGGTTTAACTTATAGAATAATGAAGAGAAGAACCTTTCATTTCCCTGTCACCTCTGCGTTAAAGCTTTCTTCCATGGGAAGCACTTTGATTAATCAGATGTTAATTGATCAGACACAGGACTGATAAAAAATGTTCTTGATCTTTAAAGTAAAAGCTGCTGTGCTGCTCGGTGACATTTCACCAGTGTGAAAGCCACACTGAGCAGCTGCAGGCAGAAGGAGCTGTCACCTGTCTGCAGCACTGTTCTGCCTGAGTCCTCCATGTTTGTCTGTCACTGATTGTCATGTCTTTGTATAAGAAAAATAAATAGCTACATAAAAGTTATTTTACAGCATTGTGTCTGTCTTAAATGATTATTGGCAGGCCAGGTTTGGCTCACAGGCCACTATTTGCCAACCCCTGCTTTCGGGGTAAGACTGTAATGGTGAGCAAACTTTTATGAAGCTGCACTAGAGATATTAAAACGGTCCGTTGCTTCAAGTGGAAATTAGAAATATTAAGCCTTTAATGGCAGCCATGTACGCACTCCCCACATCCAGTGAGTCAGACTAATGGCATGATAATTTTTCTGCCTGTCCTAGAACTAACCTTGCTCTGCCAGAAAGCTTCAGCTCTTATGAAGTCGGAGGAATGATGTTCTTTGGTTTATTCACATAAAGACAGGTTGCATTACTGCAACGAGCCGTGTAAGAAGCTTAACCTGATTAGGACTTTTAACAGCTGCTAGGTCACTACAAGCATGTGGAAGTAGGCAGGATGACATGCCAATTTAAATTCTGGTGAGTCATTGACATTTTGAGGTAAACCCAACCAAAATGCAGCACACACACAAACACACATTGTATTATGATCTATATGCATGGTACAAGGCTCCTGGAAACAGTGCAGTACTCCAGAACCTTGTGAGCAACATGCAGTATTCAAATGCCCTGGCTCCAAATAAAGGCTGGAGGAGAGAACGCACAGAGGAAGCCAGGGAGAGTGACCCACATTCAGCTGTAGTGGCTTCATCCCCGGCAGCTAGATGGTCGCTCACGCCTCGTAGGAAACACGGAAACTTCCTGACCTCAGCCTCTGCTTCCTGCCAGCTCTGCGGTCTCGCTGTAGTCGGCGTCCCTCATCTCATTGTCGCTGTCAGCATCAGCTCATCTCCCCACGACGCTTTGATGGGAAATGTCAGCACCTCTCACAGTGAGGCAAACGCATGTTCAGATCGTATGACTCGGGAAGTGATGCCTTCGCCGCTGGCCGTCTTGTCACGACACATCGGGTGACACCGAGAACCGCTGTTTATCAGTGCTCATGTTTGATATCAGTGAAGGAGGTCAGAGGGAGAGCCCCAGCTATCATGATGACAAAACAAAGCAGTGTCACTTTTATTAGGCCACATTGGACTGCAGCACCGCTATTCCATCCTTTATTCCTTCCTTCCCTTTTTTCTGTGTCCCCTTCTAAACTGTGACCAGGCTTTTTGAGGTCAAGCTGCAGGGGGGAAAGTATTTACCATTGTGAACTTTAATCTGTGTGGATCTCCTCTCAAAAGGCTGTTGGCACAAAGCACAAAAGGGGGGATATGCAGTATGTGCCAAGATTTTAATGAAATGGGCTGTTTTGTGCTCGAGTTAGTTTTTAATGCTTAAAGAAAGTTGCATGTGTCAGCTCTCTCTGCCGGGCGGAAAAGAGATATTTATGCAGGTTTTTTCTGCTGCTTGGCTATGGCTAAAGTAATTCATCCTTTTTTTAATCCTTGAATCGTTTGGCTGAGTAACTTTGTTAAGGTAATTCTGGTACAAACGCATGAAAGATTCATACAAAGTATGCTCAGGGTTGCTTTTTAAGGTGCACCTTGCTGGAACCAGGTTGGACCTGTTTCTGCCTTTAGAAATGCCTCACTTTTCATACATAAGGTCAACAAAGGGCTGGAAACATTTCTCAGAGAACTGGTCCATAACAGAATGATAGCACCATGTTGCCACAGATTTGTTGGTTGCACATCCAGTCCTAACCCAATCCACCATAGTTTTAAAGAAAAAAAAACAAAAAAAAATTCACATTAACTACCAAGTTAAATAGAATACAATTAAAACAAAGAAACATAAAAATAAAATTAAAAAACAATTGAAAAAATGCATTACATTTACTGATATGCTAAAACATATTAAAATAACATAAATCAACTCATAACAATGTGTTGAAATAAAAGTCAACTGAAGAGGATAACTTAAACCCATAGAACAGGGACCTCACAACTTTCACGCTGAATTAAGAGCCAACATGAAAAACAAGAATTTAAACAAAATGTAAAAGCATTTGAGATTCTTTGGTTTGTAGGGACCCAACATGTCAAAAAAACAAGAATAGATAGATAGATAGATAGATAGATAGATAGATAGATAGATAGATAGATAGATAGATAGATAGATAGATAGATAGATAGATAGATAGATAGATGTGTGTTCACTGCATTCCTTTATTGTTGCAAGTGATTTTTTACTGACTGCTTCCTCTGCCCTCTCAAACAACTCTAACCACTGTCCTCTGGCATCAACAACATAATTTGGCCCAGAGAACCTAAGCTCACTACAAAATGTCTACTTTATAGGCCATTCTCTGTAAACTTTAGAGATGGTTGTGTGGGACAATCCGAGCATCAGAGGTTTTTGAAATCCTCAAACCAGCCCGTATGGCACTAGTATCCATGCTGTGTTCACAGCTTAATCACATTCCCTCTGATTGTGACGCTTGGTTTTAACTCTAGCAGGTCATCTAAGCTATCTCTACATGCCTGGATGCATTATGTTACAGCAGTACGATTGAGTGATTAGCTCTTTTCCTTAAACTTGTGTGTCTAATAAAATGGCCTTGAGTGTTTTTTTGTGGTTCTTGGCTTCTCCGGCATATAATAATGTTAAAGTTCAGCTTAGTGACCAACACTGACCCCAGCACAGCCAGTTAATTAGGACAACATTCTTTTTAACTACACTGAAACCCCAAAGTTCATCTGAGTCAAGTACACAGCTGTAAAATTGTTAGGCTTTTCCACATTAAGTGAATATTTGTTATTTTCACATCTTATCAGTGAGTCTGCTGATATTTACTTCAGTAAACACAGTCTGCCAGAGAAGCTTTAATCAGTGCATGTATTGTTTTCTCTTTTGGGCTTTTAAATTGTTTCACTATGACAGTAACCAGTGGCTCATACTTCAGCTCGTATTCATTAACCTCTTTAACCCTGCTGGACCCAGTGGCCAGCTAATTTAATGAAATTGTTGTTTGGACAAACATTGTTGGGAGCAGATAAACTGTTTTAACTTAACATACTCTTATGCTTTGGTTTACAGGATATTTTGGAGGATGTGTTAAATTTTTAGCTCACCCTAAAACCAGGAGTACATGATGTCCTGGCATGTGGGTCAATCATGGATCATCTTTAAGAACAAAACTTACAATTAAAGAATAAATCAGTTTTTCCAGAAAATGCTGTGTGACCAATTCTTTGACATGACCAATAATTTTAAAAACAGTGGTGTCTTGAATTTTGGGGATATAGACCCATTATTTTCCATGATAAAATGTACAAAATAATCTTGAGCAAAATCATCTATCATCATACCAGTACACTATTATTTTAGTCTACTATCATAACAGCCCACTTCTATAGCAGTACCCCTTTTCCCTGAGTAATTCACTGGTTCAATCACTTTTTTAAAATTGTAGATCAATTTCCATATAAGAGAACAATTAAACTTTTATGCTGATGTGTCACTTCCACATGTAATAGGATTTTTTTTTTTCATCAGATCTTATAATGTCCTGGGGATCCCCCCCTGAAAAATGATCTAGCCAAGGTAGTTTTTGTGGTAAATCAACAAACTGTTGATTATTTCCGGTAAAATGAGAAACATTTCCTGCGACTCTGTCTCAGTCATGGTGGAAAAAAAAAACATTCCTAACTCTGTTGGCATCTGTACGTTGTAGTTTATACAATCAATTTGGCATGCAGAGGCATCTTTAAAACATCCTGTGAAAAAGCCATAATTTTACATAAATAGCTAGAAGTGCTTGTAGAGGCATTTCAGACAAGTTATCAGAAAAATGTGGAAGACTGCCCTGTCTCTGGATTCACACCCAGAGTCAGATCACCACTAAAATCAAATCACCTCTTTCTTATGCCATGGCCAACATTCCCTAAAAATGCGAAAATTTGTTGCAAATTTGAGTTATTAGCATAATGTGCACAGCTACCCTTACTCTGTTAACAAATTCTTTTAAAAAGTTGCTTGATCCAGATTCTGTGCACAAAAGAAATCTTACCAGTTCTTCCTTGTTACATGGCTAATGTTTCCCGAAAATTCCATCAAAATCGGTTCATAACTTATGGAGTTATCTTCCTAATAAACAAGCACTGTCAAAAACACAACTTCCCTGGCAGATTTAATAACATTCAGGCTAGTCGAACCTTCAGGCAATCCTTATGAGACAGATGAAGATTTGCAGTGGAATAAACGCACAGAACGGAGATCAAAAACAGAACCGAAATCATTAAGCTTTCTGTTGTTCTTCATGACTCCCATATCTGTTATTGAGGTTAAAATAAGCTCAGTGCTCTTTAAAGGCTGATGAAAGACAGAAACTGTCTTGTGGAAGCAAGCGTGTGCAGACCCACACAGAGCAACAAAGTGTCATCCTGCACAGATCCCAAAAGCACCACACAGAAAAAGACTGTGGAGTGAGTGAGATCGGCAACTTCACCACCTACTAGGTCACCTGCTTCACACACACATATGTAATACAGTTGATACGTTTTTATTACTCATGCTCTAAAAAGGGGCAAGGAAAGTTAACTTAAAAGCTCATGAATTTCATGGACAAAACAAAGAGGCTAAATACCAGGAAAAACATTTGTTAGAGTTCTGGATATTACATCTGAAATGTAAAAAAGAACTACAGAAAAAGGGAAAAATCATGTGCCAGTTTTTCATTAACCATTTCGTCAAACTTCAATGAAATCTCTGACAGCGTTAATCATTTCGGCTCATTGTAATGGTCTCAGCTTTTGTAGGAAAAATCCTTTCCTGTCACAGGTCATGGGATTTTAAAACCCTTATGTTTGAAGAGAGTTTCACAGTTTTATCCCTATTATCTGCTCTGTATCAGGGTGCTCAGGCCTTTTTGTAGTTTAAAAAGCTTTCATAAATCCCGTTTAATTAATATACATGAAAAATACTACTTAGTGCTGTTTATTAAAGCTCTCAGCTTAGTGTTGCTGGAATGGATTTTGTCTTTCATTTCAAGTTGATTGAAGGCTGCCTCTGAAATAAAGCAAAGCATCATTTTCAATTTGACTGCATTACATAGAGAAGCCTCTGTCTTTTAGGCTGGCTACACACATTTGCCTGTTTTAAGACAGATATTGAGACTTATTTGCCTCAATAAACAAGTAGAGGGCTTGTTGCAACTTCTTGTTGTGACCTTTAAACCTAAAGTTAGCCAACAACAAAGGAGTGCCCCACCATAATAAAAAGGATGTCATACAAAAATTAAAAGTTTAAAGCAGTAGAAAGCATAATGTGTTAATTGATGAACTCTAAACAGTCCCTTTTTGATTTTGAAGAAATCTGACATATATGTGGCATCATCCAGAAATATGACTGTCCACATGAAAACACTGAAAATACAGTGCTATATGTAAAAATCTGTGAGTGGTGCTGTCGCACCCCCATAGACATACACCAAAACCAATGAACAAGACATAAAAATGTTTTTTTTACAGTGTATGGTCAAAATGCAGTGACATAGTGGGCACATTTCAGGTACAGTATCGAGGCAACCAACAGACTAAGATTTCCCTCACAATGCCGATGACAAAACAGTGCACAGTGGTTTAAGGGAGATCTGGGGCTATTTGATGTGCATACTCGTATACACAGAAGTGCTAAGGCAGCATTGTTATTTATTCACTCTTGGGCCCAGTTTTTGGGCTTCCAGAAAGACTTATTGCTGAACCTTTGTCCAAATAATATTTTTTATCAACTGCAATTTCTGATTGGAAAGACTCCATACAAACTGTATGTCTGTATGTCTGTATGTATGTATGTATGTATGTATGTATGTATCTATCTATCTATCTATCTATCTATCTATCTGTACATATATATATATATATATATATATATATATATATATATATATATATATATATATATATAGGCATATAGTGAACCCCCCAAATGGGGGTCTTAGGCCTAACCTCTGGATTCGCTGTTCTTGCTTGTACATTCAGGGGACTAGAATAAAACAATCAGTTGAACTTATCCTCTTGTCTATGATCTCGTGTATTCTAAAAAATGGTTTAGTAATACAGACCCTCTTGAGTATCACTATTTTCACAGTGGTGAATTTGCTAAACATCCAAACTTAATTTTTTAAGCATTATGCATCCACAGATTTGTTGCCTTTGGCTTTATGAACCTAAATGAACTGTGCCATATTTTTTGATAAAACATCCTGTATAAGCATCTTTGCTGTTCTCATCCTTTAAGAGGTCAGTGCATTAGATGCATGTTTGTCTGACAGATGGATAAACACAGCCTGACTTTCCTCAAAGCACATTTGAATATTTCCAAATCCTCCTGCAGACTGTTGGTTTAGAGCGGAGCTAGAGAGACAAATTGACAAAAGCTCAGAACTCCTCATTTCCTCGCTCTGCAAGGCAATCAAACAAGCAGGCCCCAGGTAGAAAAAGATTTTCCTTTTTCTTATTGGACCGCATGAGCTTATGTTAACTGCTTTATCTTTGCAAATTCATTTCCCCATGCCTCAAATGAAACTGCAAATCGTTCGATCACCAAATGGGTTTGTTCACTTTCCAAAACACATTTCTTTGTTTTCATCTCGACAGGTTTATGTTCCATCTTTGCCGACAAGGAAATGTGTTGATGCTTGTGCTGCCGCTCAGGCTGTGAAATATTTTGCCTTCGCTACAGGAGTTTAGATTGAAGGAAGGTTTTTATTTGCCGGTTGATTCTGCTTGACATTGCTTTAGTTAAGTCTAGACTCTACAATTTTGTCACAAGACAGCTGAGTTTTATTCAGTCCTTATGATGATGACTTAAGAATATCGTGAAAAGTAAGCTTCAAATTCCCTTAATTATAATTTGTGACTATAGGACACATCTTGTACATCAATTTTCATAAAATAATCATGCAACAACGGTGGACCCGAAGTGGTCTCTGTGGATACAGCAATATCAAGTTAACTTTATTTCTTCTTTAAAAGAAGAGCAGTGAACATTACTTAAAGCTTTTCTATCAGGAAATCAAGTTTTTGATCTTCTCTCAACCAGGGATCATAGCTGGGAAACTGAGGGAGAATGTGAAAGTCCTCAGCGGTTAGTCTATGGCAGTCAAGGCCACTCAGTAAAACCTGGCAAAACATGCTCTCCTCAGAAGTTTACTGTGAGAACTTGGTGGAGGTTGTCATTGATGAGGTTCATGTCACATTTAAAGCTAGGGTCTACGATCTGAAAACCAGTTTGGCTGTTGAGACAGATTTGAAAAATGCAGCCTGCCCCCCCTTCACTCACCCCTTCCCTCACCCCTCCCCTCCATGTTCCGAGATCCGGCCCCCAAGCTCGTGTCGCCTCCTAACAATACGCCCGCTCCGATAGAGCAAGAAGCTGGCCGGCAGAAAATATCAGCAGCAACAACAACTTCAAAAACAACTCAAAATGTCAGATTTCTCATAGCTGAAAGTAACAAACACGACAGTCATCCCCCTTGTAACACACAGCGGTAGCCATTTCAATTGGACTGGTGGCGAAGCAGGTCTGGCGTCTCCACAGGATCGGGTGAACCCAAAAGCGTCGACCTTTGGCCTGACGACACATCCGGGATCTCCAGATCAGGTACAGACCAGCGATCATGGTTATATCGGCCATGATTGCGCAGTGACTGAATGGGCGAGTCAGATTTTGTCAATCTTTTTATAATAAGCTGGCTCTCTACTCCGCCAGTGACGCGCGTCAGCTTGTAAAAATGGTCCAGCGTCCAGCCTCGGGGGTTACGAACGGCGCGTCACGGGCTTTACGTGCGTTTAAATTTGCTAATTCGCGTCCGGTGTGGCCGTGCCATTAGACTTATCTTATGACACCCTCAAGAGGAGAAGGGTGCATGGATGTACTTATTTGAATTTTATTTGAAATAGGACTTTTTATTGAAGCCAGTAGAATTTCCTATGCCTGCCTGTCAAAAAATGTGGAATTATTGGACTCTTACTCTATCTTTAAAAACAAACAAAAACAAGAGGCCATTATACACAGCCTGTTTTTGAAAAACAGCTTAAAATGAATGTTTCTAAAAAGTTTTCAAATCTGAATCTTGTGCAACCCTCACTGGACAGATGAGTCAAGAGATTAAGTATAAATAAATCAAATAAGCTGTTTATTCTCAAAAAGCCCTAATTAACAATCTCTCTGCAGTTACAGTGGACCTCATTACCCCAAAAGTCTGGTGAAGGCTGATTAATTTAACAAAAATGTGTTTGGCTGCATTCACCCTGCAAAAATTGCTTCAATAACTTGTTTAGTACAAAGAAATACTGATTTGTTTTCTAAACTGCTGGAAAGGCTGTTGCATGACTTTTATCCCTTAGACGATCGAGAGGCAGAATGTGTTCGGTATCTGTTGCTTTTTATCTCAGAGCAGATTATGGTCCATGATCGGATGACATTAAACGAGGGAAAATGTGTTATGGTTGAAAATCAGATGAATAGGGGGGATATGTGTAGGTTGATAGGCAGGTAGTGAGGCATCTGCCCGGAGAGGTTATCACATTTCTCAGTCTGTATCAAATACCTGTCCCCCCGCCCTCCTCCATTAGATAATTTTCTACCCCACAAAGCCGCCCTCCTCCAGCACACATCCCCTCATGTGGTTATCTTCGAACCTTTAGGGGTGTAGGCGACAGGACTCAGATAAGCCGTATTTTCCTCCGCAGGCAGGCTCCATTTACCTGTCCCTCCCTCCTTCATGTTGTCACAGACAGAAATTGGCAAGCTTTTATTTCTCTCTCTCCTTCAACCTCCCCTCCTTTCTCTCTGCTCTTCTTTTATTTTTTTTCTTTATGATGCCTGCCAAGAGATTTGCTGAGCCAATCTGTAGTAATAGACACAGCTCGAGCCAGCGTGAAGGATTGAACTGCCCAGTAGGCTGCGGTTTCAAAGGAGCCAGTGGTGTGGAGAAGTTGCATCTCGCCACCGCGGCTAACTTTCTGATTTTAATGATGTACTCTCTGGTGAACGGAGAACACAAGTGAGTGTTCTCCGCTGCTGTTATTTGCAAAGCTCCAACTTCAAATCCTGTTCATGAAGATCAAAAGAAACTGTGTTTATTAGCGTCCTTGGAGACGGCCTCTTAACCAGCTGCACCTGAAAAATCCAGTGAAAACTTCACCAAGAGTTCAGACACAAAATCCGTGTCTTCAAAGAAAATACAGTTTAAGCAGTAATTGCCTCAGAGTTGGTAATTTTAGCATTTAGTCAGCACAGCAGTTTCAGATTAGACTGATGTTGTACTTTACTGCTTTCTCAAACACAATCTACTATCTTTTTCAAGGAATAAAAATATGAAGTGCTTTGTAAAACTCTGTAAAAGGGTTGTTGGTACATTATCAAGGATTTGATCAAGAGTGTCATTTTTTGGTTGTTTTACTAACACTAAAAGTGTGATTCCTTTAAATTTGCTGTCTGTACAAGGTAGTAAAGAGGTTACCATGTACCATTTGTGAATGCATGTGTTCACAGTCTTGTATTTACAGTAAACATTGTCTGAACAGAAGTCAAAACAGCACAGGACAGAAACACAAGTCAGGCTGAAACTAAGGCTGTTTTCATAAAGGCAGAGCACTACTGTTTCATACTAATACAATAATGAACCATAAATGTACCTTGGCAGATTTTCTCTGCTCTTTATGAAGCATAATGAGTGTAATGGGTAAGTGAATAATGAGCAAGATAATGCATTATGAGCACATGAGGTACCAGCCAATCCAAACGGAGGAAATTCTGATATGATTGGGTTTGTGCATATTCATTTAAGATGGCAGCTGTCCAGAACTTCTAATCTTAGGATTGTAAATGCATGATTTGCCTTTTTCCCCAATTCCCCCTAGTGGAACAATGAGCATAATATGCCTCGCAACATTTGTCATTTTAAACAAGGCGATGCTCATTCCAGCACCCGCAGTGATGTCTTTTAACTCAATGTATGGCTCTCCCTGCCTGCCAATGGAGCATATTGTATAAGTGTTTTGGCAGACAATCACAAGAGTGCCTGTATTGCTTGAAATTCTAATTTGCCATCACGCTGGATGACAGTAGTTTGTAATGGCTGCCATTTGACAGAACTGGAAAAGTCACACTTCTTTCAGCGTTGGTAAAATGTGGCTTCAAGTTGTGTTTTGGCCCAGAGGCTTCCAGATCCACTTGGCATTTAGATATTTGAATGAACACAGAAGTATTTTGAATTAAAGATCCTGAGTAATCATCTAAAGTCTGAGCATGGGAAGGACGCTGAGAAACAGCTGGAGTCCACCCATCACTCTGCAATATTTCCCTGGTGGACTAACCTGCTGCTATGAGATAGGACAGGTCTCTGTTTCAGAGAATGCCAGCTGTGGGTAAATATCACTCCTCTGCTGGACTACTGGACTGCTGGGGTCTGTACGTCTGCTCTGATATTACCAGAGCGCCTTTCTGATGGCTCCTCATAAGATATTCAGACAGGGTCTTGGGACTAGACCTGAACAGTGTGAAACTCCTTGCCACACATGAAGAACATGTTTGATCATACCTGTGTACTCACACTGATTAACAAGTTTGGTTGATCATACCAAGCAGCAACCAAAGAATAAAGTTATTGCTAAGTTATTGTTATGTTTTTTTATGCTCCTCACTACAACCCGGTTTGCCATATGGGACATTAATAAAATTGAACCTGAATCTGTATGAGGTACCTGACAATAGTGTGTGAAGTTGTTGAATGGGCTCCCATCAGTATAGCATCTTAAAGAAGAACGAGCTGAGACTATACTGCTTTTGATGGTTATTTTGAATAATTGTGTAGTTTTACATAAAAACAAGCCATAAAACTGTGTTGGTTGAATTTATGATTGAGAAACAATTTCTGTGTGCTTTCTTTTCCTCCAAAAGTATTTGTGTTTTTGCACTATGAAAATATGAATACAAATTGAGTAGATTTGACTCAAGTCACAAAGATTTTCCGTTTACTGTGGATGTACGTGACTACTTCTATGAGCCAGAGTAAACAGGAGGAAAAATTCTTCAGAACAAGATTCAAAGGCTCTTCTGCTTGTACACACTTACCCCTTTTCCACCAAGCTGGTTCCAGGGCTGGTTCAGAGCTAGAGCCAGACAGCAGAAAGAACCACGTTACGTTGGGGGCTACGACTTACATCAGGGGGTGGGGGCGGGATTATTGACCAACCAAAGCAGAGTAAAAACACGGAAGCACTCTTACCCGTCTTCTCAAGCATGATCGCTGTTCGTTGCATAATCGTCGAGCAGCATTAACTTGCTGGATCGCCAACTTTTGCTCTCCAAGGAAGGCTCGAAAAGCCAACGGTAGTCCTCCATCTTTGTTGTGGCAAATGAATTTGGTGCTAGTTGTCATGGGAAACTGGCGTGACGTATACAAACGTATACATCGGCGTGATGACGTAGCCCTCTGGTCGGCACCCGTTTGTGGAAAAGCAAACGGTTCTTAACCGGTTCGCACTTGAACCAACTGCTGTCAGCCCTGGAACCAGCTTGGTGGAAAAGGGGTAACTGAGTCTGCCTGCTGAAGATATCATATTTTGACGTGTAGGCCTATATACACCCTTCTGTTTCAGCCTTGATCAGAACAGGCTATTTTAGTGTGCATCTTTCTGGGGTTTCTTTGACTCCACCCCTCTCAGTAAGTGTAAATGCTGTGAGCTCTAATGCTTATTATTGTGCCAAATACATGCCACAACCAGTTTCTCCCACAGGGACTGCCTGTGGGCTGAACCAAAACCTGGCATAGGGAGTGCATACCATCATGGAGAGGTGGTATACCCCCAAAGGACACAGTAAGGAGAACGTTCCAAACTGAATGTTTTCTCAAAGGTAGACCAAGCAATATGGGGCAGGAAAGGTTTCTTTCATGTCCAAGAGAGTTATAGACAGACCACGGGCTCATTTTTTTTGTGTAAAAAAACATTAAAATATGTATTTTACATAGCAGATGACCCTGAAGACTATTATGTATGGGCTGCATCTCCATTGTGGGCCATTTAATTGGTGAGGATTATGTATGCAGCTGTGAATCCTAATGCTGGTGTTGTGTGAGGGGGTTATGGAGAGTTCAAAGGAAGCTCCACAGTATGTGCCCTTTGCTGTTCACTATCTCTCTTACAATAGTGGTACATCTAACATCTGAAAATTGCATTCATAAGTGATCTGTATCATCTAAAAAAGTCTTTAATTGCTTCTCAGGCTTCATGGTGCTGGACAGAAAGCCCACACCCACACACATCCCCCTGCAACCCCCCACCTCCCCAACATGCATACAAGCCAAGCTCTGCATACCAGCACGTGTGAAACCATCCTTCTTTCATCTTCCGTCTTTGTTCTTCCTCGGGGGGAGGAGTGGACTTTCACAGCGCTGGGGGTCCATGCTGCCGGAGGGTCATTGCTTTAGTCTGATTTATAATTAGAATCATTTTGAGCACACTCTTCAAAATTGATGCCTTGCAGCTATCTTGGACAGATTTGTCATGGCCATTTCCGCTGCCCTCCCATGCTCTTTAAAGGCTATTTAACACCCTAGCCACACACACACGGATCTTCTCCTTGTCAATAACTTCATATTTTGTCTTTGGTTTACATTTTAAAGGAGAATGTGGGCAGAGCATCTTCAAACCACATGGGAGATTGCATGATATAAAACAACCCAGTCAAAGTAAGCATCAGAATTTCCTCCTTTTTCTAACCAGTGGGAAGTGGATTGGTTACCATATCCAAGAAAAATAAATCTCCTCACTGTTGGGGTTTTAAAGAAGTGTGGCTGTGTTTTTGTTTATTCCTCTGTGGGAAGTGTTTTGTTTAAGAAAGCAATTGTTCTTGTTGTTGCACTAGAAAGCATCCTGCAGCAGAGGAGTCAGGAGAGACAGAGAACAGGGTTGTTATTTCAGGATCATGCTGGAGGACTCCTTTCTAATTTTGTGTTGTTTCTACAGAATACTCAGTTTGTGTCTTTTACTAAATGGCTGCTGCATCACCTGCACTGCTTAGGCTTGAGGCATTTTGTTAAATAGAAAATATCAGTCTTATATTTGTCATGTTTTTTTTGTTTATTTCATTCACTGCAGTGACAAACAGGTTTTGGCTAATTTAAATAAGAACACAATTTGATGAAAGATCAAGCCATAGAGACAGTCTTGTACCAGTTCTGTCCTCCTAATTCCTAAACATTACTCAAGTTTGAGTATGAGATAATGGTGATGGATATAAATAATAATTAACAATAACATAACAAAGTTCAAACAAACAGCCTGTTGCTAAATTTCAGCTTTTTCATTGCTGTTTTGCGTTATTGGTTTAGAAAACAAGATATGTACTGTGTTTATCATTCCATCAGTAATCCCATTTTTATGGCCTTGATTGTGTTCATACTTCAAGTGTTCGTATGAGTTTCTATTTTGACCATAGTCATTTTTTATGATTACAGAGTAATATGAGCAGACTTTTGTGTATTTTTGTCAGTCTGCAACATGTTGTCTCCATGTTGCCAATCCTATATTTGTACTTTATTAGAAGAATTCAAGATATTTACTTTAAATCTCTCATCTATTGCCTTATGGCAGAGAGGGCAGGAAGAGTTAAGTAGTAAGTCTAGTCTACTTGACTCATTGATCCTTCATCTGGCCATGCTTTGCATGACTGAGAGTCTATGGCCCTGTTCATGGCTCTATAATACCCATAACCCATTTCCACTGTGTCTGTAAGTCTATGAAATTGTCTTTGGTGCTAGAGGAATTGAACATTCCAAGTTTCACCAATTTTTTAAATCAATCCTACCTTTCTTGAACAAGAATTGCGATACTAAGACCTACATAGTCTATAGAGATGAGCGTTACCTTCATATTCAAAGCAATGAATCTTCATAGAAGTGGGACAACAGATCAGAGATAACAGTGCTGCCTGCAAAAAATGTACAATATTTCTGAGATCATTGAGTGTCACTTGAGCTTCTGAAAATACACCCCCAGAGCGAGGAAATTCAGCTCAAAATGAACAAATCACCTCACAGAGACGGCCGATATTTGGGTCTGTTATTTCCCCTTCAAAAAAAGACAAAGCTATTCCATATATGGTGCCTCTGACGCTGTGATACTGGCACAAATATGCTTCAGTTTGTAGAAGAAAATGCTTAATTGTGATGTTTAATTGTGGTGCTTCAACCTGCAGATCGTACACATCATTACTCGCCTTCCTCATCAGCATGTGTGTGATGTAAGAAAGTTGCTGTAGGAAGTTTTCAGCTACTTAGTATTTGTATTGACTACAGTTAATTACTTCTCCATCAAGATAGCCTTCATTAGCTCTCTACCCACCCACAAAGCAACACTTAAGAACTGCAGTAATCACTGGGTATTACAGCCCACAGAGCTCAGGCCGTTCAGATGAATTTGACGCTGACCTGAGATTTACCTTTGCAAAGGTTCTGGCACAGAAGCATACAGAGACATCTGCACAGTGGGATACAAGGACTTTCCTCTTTAAAAGGTTTTAGCATGAATTAGAGCCAAA
The DNA here is from genome assembly GCA_036419115.1 of Scarus forsteni. Classification (NCBI taxonomy): domain Eukaryota; kingdom Metazoa; phylum Chordata; class Actinopteri; order Labriformes; family Labridae; genus Scarus; species Scarus forsteni. The sequence continues at coordinate 7,298,295 of JAZDUH010000011.1, read as the reverse complement.
TTCTGCACCGAATGCATACCTTAGGGTTAGTATAGTGTAATGTGTGATAAAGCTAGAGAGCGTGGGTGGTATCTTCACATGAGCTCATATATGCAGTCATTGATTTTATGGGATCCAATGTCATGTCTCACAAAAAGTGTGTTTAAAGTTGGATTTCATTACACATTTAATTTATTGCCATGCCTCTGATAGGTATCCTGTAGTATGTTCATGTCATGGATGAAAAAACCTCAATTATGCTGATCAGTCAACAATCCAAACAGCGAGAACACAGTTCTTTATGCTACTTGACCAGTTAGCTTAATGGGTGAATAAAATCTACCAAAGGGTTTACCTGAGAAATGAGAAAAATACAAATGAAGCAGCTTTACGTTATTTCCCCACATATGCTCTCCGGATTAGGTACACATGCAACTGTAACCTTGTCGTGCAGATGGATCAGCCTGAAGGAAAACAAATCAGCATCCCCCCTTTATATTTTTTTTTTATCTCTTCAGCTATTGGATTGTTAAATGCTGGTCTTTGATTTTGATTTATGCTTATTATACTTCTGCGAGCATCATGTTCTTGTCATCAGTGATAAATTCTGAAGCTTTGCCACTGACACATGAATGTAAGCATACGAATGTTGTGATTGTGTCTGATGCATCTGGTTTTAATGCTGACTTTAAACTTTGCAAATTGTAAACTGAATTTCTTGTTTGGGATAAATAGACATTTCTGAATTTGAATCTTAATGTGATTTAATGTCTGTAATCAGAAAGATACATCTTGCCAAGGTCCAATCTTCAACAACTGTGAGTAACCCAAAACAGGATGACCCAATTAATTTCATGCAGTGCCTCTTTGTGAGTAAGTAGGGGCAAAGTTATCATTGTTTTTGTGGATTTCTGACCGTGGAGTCACATAGTTTTATTGTCATCTCTATTATGTCTCTCTGCATTTTTGGGTCTTTTTTTTTGCAGGAAAGGAAAACTATTCTGTTTCCATAAACCTTTTAACTTCTGCTGAGCTGTGCTGTGGATTTTTTGGGGTTCAAATATTCACAAGGGAGGGCTAAGAGTGTCAAGCTCAGACTTTACCTAGAGGAACCTATACACTATGAACTGTATCAATCTGCTGTGCTTTATAGGAATGTCTCAAAGGTTGTGTACTTATTTTTAAAGTCACCATGCTGTACTTCCTTGTTACATGTATATATCTTGCACATTTACACGCTCCCATAAGCATACTTTCATCTGTGACATTTCATAATTGATGGGAAGTCTATGTAATGGGAGTAATTATGCTATATGATAGCATAAATCCCTGCGGGGATCCACCCCTCTGTCATGATCCCACTTTACTACCGCCCCCTCTTTTCCATCCCTCCGGCCCCCTCGCACACCATTCTGATATGTGATTTGTCACTCACTAACACAATACCTGACACTGCTTTGGAAAGCTGATAGCTTAACCCCATTTGCATCAACCATTTTAATCCTCTGAGACCCACGTTTGGAGATCAGACAGTCGTGTCATACTCATGCACTGCAAAAATCTCTCTGACAAGAAACTCATCTGTCTGGCAAAAGAGCGGCTCATCCTCAGAAAAAAAAGGGATATTTTTAGCAAGTTCTGCTCTGTAAGTGACAGTGTAAAAGAGTCAAACAGCTGAGTGTAACAGTGCACTGAAGGAGGATCAGATCGGGCTCTTTAAACTTTAAACTCCAGAGTTTGAAGAGTGTAAGGGAGTGTCTGCTCAATCAAGTGTTCGATCCCAACATCTCAAAAGAACCATTCCAATTTAGAAGTACATGCAGAAGGGAACAATTATTCAACATTCCTTTATCTCCTAATGTTTTCCTTAATAACATTTTAGGGTTTTTTTCTCTCAGGGATTGGATCTTAGTTTCATTAAATGACTTTTTCTGCTTCTAAGAGAAAAGCTACATGCCCAAGTTTTAATGAAGAACATAAAAAGAGAGCGCACCTGGGGGCATTCAGCCTGCTGTTTTCTAAGTCATAGGGATAGTAATTCAACATTTATTTAAAACAAGCACCTAAAAACTGTGCAAGGTAAGTAACTCTGAGGCCCTTAGATTAAAAGAAGAGACAAGATAATTAATCAAACCAGACAGGCTGGATGCAAGCATTTGTTGCACCACAAACCCAGGAAAGGATCAAGTTCTAATTAGAGCTGACAGATTCCTAATCACTTATTTTTATTCATCCCAATTGATTCAAATTTAAGTTGCGTGTGTCAAAAAGTTGTCGTTTTACTTCTTTTTGAAGCACATCTTGTCGTTCTCTTCAATTTTCAGTGTTTTGATAAGAGGATCAAATGAATGCAAAAGATACATTTTATGATAATGAGTGCTGCACTTCTGCATCAGAGTGGTATGAACTCATGACTTAGAGGTAACATCTTCCAGGGTTCCCGCGGATCCTTGAAAAGTCTTAAAAGGCATTGAATTCATAATTCTAAAAATAAGGCCTGAATTGGCATTAAAAAGTCTTAAATCCAAATTTCAAAAGTCTTAAAAATTTGAACACATTGGTAAGATTTATGTTAGTTCGAAGTAAAAAAAAAATATTAAGTAACATTTATCTGTTTTTCGAAATAATTTCCTGATTTACTCTCGTGACTACATCGAGTAATCACAATAGCGGAACTAACAAAACGGTGGTGTGGTTGCACCAGGAACTTTTAAAGCAGACGCATGTCTTGGTTCTACCTAGGGTGCCTGGAGAGAGAAAAAATGAGGAAAAATTGGCAAAAAAACAAAAGTGGCTTAGGACAATTGATTATGGCAGCAAAATTGGGAATTACATTTGAAATTAAATTTCAAAAACCATGTAAAAATTCCAAAAATGGTTGTGACAGTGGCCAAAAAGATGAATGGGGGCAAAATTGGCATAAAGTTGTAAAAATGGGGTTAAAAAAAGGTAAAAAGTGATGTTTTATGTAAAATAAACATTGGATTAAAATTGCCTCTAACCCATGTAATTCATGTGGTGTTTTTGTTTGTTAGTTTTGTTTGTTTCAATTGTGGTTCGTTGTTGACTTGTTTTTAAATTTGATTTCCAACGTCATTAAAAAAGTCTTAAAAAGTCTTAAATTTAACTTGCCTTGAGCTGTAGGAACCCAGGTACTTCAAAGTACCTGTTTTATGATTTGCAGTTTACTGTTACAATCAGAAATGTGGACATCATTGACAAAATCATTGAGTATTCACACAAGAGGCGGGCAACTGGCCACATGTGGACACCGGTCAATCTCTAGACTGCTTTTACTATGTGATACCCACCCACAGCAAAACTGACACACATTTTTTTCCCCATAAAATATACACTTATCCCCACAGGCAAGCGCGTTTACTGTTGCAACATCATTTTTTTTGGTCATCATTATAAACAATGTTACACATATTTGACGGAGCCATTTCCATTTTCCTGATCAGACCAAACTCAGAAGAAAGCGTTTAGTGAGGTGTAAAGCTTGTAACTGGAAGGCAGGTAACTCCAGTCTGATGCAACTCCTGGTGCAGACAACTGAGTTCTGAGGTAAATAAGGAATTCATTGGAATATTTAAGTGGCATTAGGGTAACCATAGCTTAAAATAACTTGTACCTTAAGGGAAGGATAAGAAAAGTGAGATGTGCAGGTTGCAGATCAATTTTGACTCGTCCACTGGGCTGTCTGCATTTAACCTCGCAGTGAAGATCGAGCTGCCTGAATCAATGTCTGTAACCAGGCAGATCCATCTTGCAAAGCACCAATCTACAAAGATAGTGAGCAGCCCAAATGGAGATGGCTCAGTCAGTCTTTCAAAGCAGGTGGTGGAAGCTATGAGCAAAGACAACAACAGGAATTGACTGCTTTCACAGAGATTAGCATACATGCTAACAGCTTCAGTAGCAGATCTGGACAGCATTTCCTTAATAATGAAAAACAAATAACAACACTGCAAACTTCTCTCTGGAAAATGTGTTTTTACTCCACTCCTGACATGTTTGACCTGAGTTTAAATGAGTTAGTTTATTTGAATGGCTCACGTTTAGTTCATCACACTGCAGCAGGACCTGCCTACAACATTATCTGATTTGCCTGTAATGAATGTGATTAACAAGATCATCCAATCACTTTCCTAATATGCTTTAAAACAGTTCTGCCCTTCCCAAACACTTTCTATAGACTCTTACCCAGATGGAGTAGTGAAGTATAATGGACAGTGCATCTGGTCTGACAGGTTAGTCTGCATGTGTTTTAAATTAAAATGAGACATTCAAAGGCTCAGTATTGTCCTGATTTTCCATCACTGTGTGGACAAGAGGATGCAAAGTTTGGTTTTGTAGCTGTTGCCCAGTTATGTTGGATTAACTATGATGCACCCAGAATAACAAATAGTTTTTATCATTTTTAAAAATTAATGCATTATTTAGAAATTGCCTGCTTTAACAAAATCAAATGCAATGTAGTTAGTCATGCTAACACTGTCTTTATACTTCTCCAAAGATTACACATTTGCAGTGTATTTAGAACCATATGGGCTACGATATGAACAAACTAAGCCTTATATATTTACATTTTATTCAATCTCACAGAGAGAGGGACCATTTGTACACCCCTCTTATCAGATAATATGGGATTATGAATTCAAAGACATATCACCATCAGATCAAATCAGGATTAGCCATCCTTTCTTAAAACAGTGTTACCAGGCAACAAGCTCAAACCTAGCGAGGTGTCTGAATGCATTTGTTCAGAATATTAGCACTTCATTTATTTTAGGAAATTTCTACATGTCAGAAGAAGAAAAAGAAGGAGACGACAGAGGAGGATAGAGGGAGGGATCAATTATTCACTCTACTGAAACCTGAGATAGACACAAAACATTAAAATGGGATTCACAGCGAGTGATGAAGGATTGTTTGACTTCAGCTGGTGTTCTCTCTCAGTCTCAGTGAACAGACTCGTGTAGTAATTCTCACCCTGCTCTCGCTGCCCAGAACATCACAGAGTCCCTTTTGTGCACCTAATGCTATTCTGGCGCTCAGCTGCCGTCACAAGTGAGAGTTGAGGAAGACTATCTGTGACGTACAAGCACAGGCACAGGCACAGGCAATTGTAGACCTTTTTTATTTAATCTCAAAACCCCCTCAGAGATATCTTTGCACAGAAGCTAGATCCACATAATTCAATGTGTGTAGGTCAGTAGGAGCCATCGTGCCAAGCTCCAATCTACAACAATTGGGTATCCTTTAAAGCAGGAAGAGGTGGAAGCTATGAGCATGATGCCAGCAGAAAGAGAGAGCTCAAACAGAGATTAGCACAGATGCTAAAAGCCTTAGTGTTAAATGAAGAAAAAAAACAACACTGAAAGCATTTTTCAACAAGAAGTATTTTCTCTCCATTTCTAACATGTTTTGGCGAGTCTGCCCTACAAATTGAATCATACTTTAAACTGTGGCAGTAGTGCCCACCCACAACACATCTGATTGACCCCTGATGAATGTGATTGCCCGATCACCTGCCGGGTAATCCTTTGAAAGGTTCTGCCAATAGAGTGGTACAAGAATGAGTCCAAAAACACAAAAAGTGGGAGGGCATGTAGCAGTTTCTGGTTCCCAAGCCAAACGGGATGTAGAGTACCTGTTTTGGATAACTGCCTGAAATAAAGCTTGTGATGAACATATGCACATGTGATTTGAATGTTTAATGGGAAATGATTAAATGCAGCTGATGCTGGCTGTTTCTGAATCATAAACCGTTGTGTGTTTGAAATTGCAGTTGTTAATGAACTGCTAATAAGATGACAAAAATGGCTGGGGATCCTATTGCAAGCATTTCTGTGTTTTATTTTTTATGTAAATATTTGTTTATGAATCATCGCCACTACTAAGGGCACCAACATGACCAGGTCTTTTACTTAAGAGGACACTCTCAAATTAGGTCACTACAAGACATTCTACATTGTAGAGTTTGTGAGTGCTTCAAAGTCAAAGTGCCATGTTGTAATCCATTTGAGGCTTAAAGTTTGACTTTTCAATGATTTTAACTTTTGCCAACTACGTTTCATCTAAAATAAAATCTTAAAATGTTGGTTCTTTTGTTAGGAATATCGCAAAGATCAAAGCATGGCAGTTGGATCACTTTTGTTCTCTGCATAGCGTATTATTAGCAGTGGTCCAAAACAGTGAAAAATGAATGTTAGCAATGCCAACTTCCACCTTGGTTCCTATTGGATGTTGCCCAAATGGATGATCGAAATACAGGCTGTATAGTATATTAATGGCCCATCTGGTGTGTCAACTACTTTAGCCACCAGATTTATTTATTTTTGTTTTGATAATTACATACATTCTGAATGATTATTTAATGTAAGGAAACAGGGCTAAATTAATTCATCCTTGATAAAAAATGTAATTGCAGCAGGCCCTGTATTTGTCTAGCAAGATCTATTCAAGACCTATAATCACTTTTCTTTTTTTCTTTTCTTTTTGAGTACAGCGCTGATTTATGCTACCTAAAACAGGAAGAAAAATTTTTTTTTAAGTCTTTTGTCATTTTTTAGTTTTTCTCCTTGTAAATATCAAAAAAGAGTTCACTGGCCTGCTTTGTAAAGATATTCACACTCATAGCATCATAAACTAAAAGTCAAGGTAATGTTGCTTTACTCTCATAAATATATGGCTCATGTAAGTAAGAACATTTTCCTTATTAATAATAAAAGTGCTTTATCAGGATATTGAACATTTGAAAACCCCTGAAGGTCTGATTCCACATACCCCCTGTGCACAAGTGTTCTGTAAATGCAAACCAGCCTGAAGAAGACTTTTTTTTTTCCTGCAGCAAGTGCAAAATGGCATAATCTGTTACACATTAGCCGAGGCCCTCTTAAGTACACGGCATGTGCATTAAGTTGTTAAGCAGCATCAGTGCTACTCTTATCATTTTGTGCTCTTAATTGAAGCCAAATGAAACCGGCACTGAGGCAGCAGGAGTGCTGAGGAAGAGGATGTGGAAGCTCCTCAGCCCCATCACACTCGCTTTTTTTTTCTTTATCACCACACCAAGCAGGCACTCTGCATGGCTACCTCAGTGGACCTTGGAGAGCTCGGTGTGGGAGAGCGAGCCAATTGGAACTGACAACAGGTCCCCAACACGCTCTCTCCCCACCTTGTGGAGTCGTGGCTGTTGTGTGCAGCCTCCCTCAGGGGCTAGCATTATCTGGTGTGGAGGGGGAGAAGGTGGGGGGAAGAAGAGGGAGGAGGGGTTTGTGTTTACAGAGCCCCAACACCTGGGCCCGGTGTGTGTCTGCTGCTGCCTATCATGTTTTATAGAGGTGAGGCTTCACAAGGAGAGAGTTTTATGTGGGAATACAGCTGGTTGCTAAAGTGGACACACCGAGGGACAGAAAATGAAACTCTTTTTTTTTTCTTGTGACCAACTTCTTTTAAGGGCACCAGGTCCACATTGACATATAATTATTACAATATTGTATATGATGACACATGGAGCTACAGTTTGATGAAGAGAAAATCAACTCAACATAAACCTGTGAATATACATCCTCAAATTACATGTATACATCGTCTGATAACCACAGGATAATCGTGACATCAGTGTAAACCAGGGATACCCCAAACTTTTTTTTGCCATGGGAACCGATTGAGAAGTTTGAAAATACATTTTGTTAACAAAAAAGTAGGTTTAACTGATGACTCCAAACTGCCCTTAGGTTTGGTTGAGTGCATGGATGGTTATCTGTCTCTTTAAGTGTGCCCCTGCAACAGTTCCAGTGTGTACCCAGCTGCCTTGTCAGCTGTGATAGGCTCCAAGCCCCCCACACCCTCAAAAAAGATTCACAATATAGTCAGTGGATAAATGGGTTATTGGCTTCAGGAAAATATACTGAGTAAGACTCTGCAAGGATTGATATGTTATTCAAAGTGTTTTGTTTTGTTTTAATGGTAATTGTTTTTTATATGAAATAGCAGGACATGGAATATCGTTTACTGGTAGGTATTTTTTATGGAATTTCAAGTACATTTTAAATGAGAAAAGAGTCCAATATTTGTGTTTTTTTTAATTCATTTAAAATATTATACGTTTTACTGTACTTCTTTTCATTATATATCGTGACATTCACATTTTTATTTTAAAAGCTAATCAATTTCCTTCATAAAGATCTACTTTTGTCCAGATTTAACTTCTATGAGAACGTGGTTACTTGTACCACTCTAAGCAGAGGCCCACATTTGAATTGTAAACAAAGAGGCATATTAGGATATATTTTTGAATAACCAAATGGGTATGGTATGGAGGCTATTTTTTTTTTATATGGATACGGTTTTATGACATACTGTATGTTTATGGTTGCTCCAAAGCACTGTTATTCTTTAAATTCATTCAAGTGATTAAAACAGTTTCATCCTTATGAGATAAAATACAGAATGAGCTTCATTTTTGTGCTTGTGTATTTATTTATAAAATCAAAGCTGTATATCATATGACCTGTACGTTATGAGACAGAGTGTACAAATACTTTAGCTGTCCCCGATCTCCCCTGTAAAAATTTCCGTCTGAATACTTGACTCATCAAAAAACTGCCCTTGAGTCGAGGCTGATCAAACTGCTTGTGATAGTTTTGGCAGCCTTTCGTCTCCTCGAATGCAGTTGTAAGAGTTAATAAGATTTTCTCATGTTAACATTTCTGTCATGTCTCATCGATTTGAAACACTTGCTCACTGCTGCGTTGTGTGATTTAGCGCATGGGTGACAATGTTAATGATTCAAGTGTTACGTGGAGCATAATGCCTGCCTAAGGTTACTTGCTTTTCTACTGCCGATGAGCTGTTTGGTGACTTAATATTGGGACTGTCCTTGATGCTGCAGAGGCGCCGTCTCGAGGTGTTCCACCAGTAAAGCTAAGATTCATCTCCGTGCACTGACTCTCATGAAACATCAAATAACCCCATCATGCTAGGATGTTATGATATAAAGGCAGCTCTGGATTTTATTATTATTATTTTTTTTGTATGACTCAGAACGACACTGGCACAACTCAGCTTGAATTCTGTCCCTTTTTCAAAATACTGTGAACACACACACACACACACACACACACACACACACACACACACACACACGCACACACATATATATAAAGTCTATACTGCAATGGAAAACAACATGGATAGTATTCAAACCATGCAGGGTCCAGATGATTTGAGCAGAAACCACTTATGGAAAAGCACCAATATTAACTACATTAGTTATAACACACTTCTTGCAGATCTTTATCATCTTAAACTTGTAGTATGTTTTTTATTCATGAAATTTATTGACAACAATTGATCTCTATTTTTTGTTTGGACCCCATGGGGTCTCAACTCTTATTGGGTTTGATGAGTTAAGGCACTGGCGAGAGAGGTTGTGAATCACTTATTGATAACATTCTGCAGCACTAAGAAGTCAGAGCATACTCTAGAACATGCTGTACTCAAGAATATAATGACCTATTGTTGAGTTATACTGACATCTATTTCCTTTTTTTCCCCACAAATGTTATCGTCATAACTTATTTCTTAAAGCTCATTCCATTTTCACTTCTTGAAATACATTACCAGGTATGAAGAAGTTGTTTTTCACAGAGTTAACTAATGAGATAGGTCTGGGAATAAGTTTGTTTTTAAAAGAAGGATTTTATGTCTGGAAAAAGTAAGTCTGTTTGTTTTCCTTCTGAATCTGATTTTAAGTGTTGTGCAATTTATTCTTCTTTTAAGGAGGTAATGTACTTTTGTGTTTCTTGGTTAGGAATCGTATCCAAACACTGTTTTGAACTATTTGCTTAACATATTTGTTTTTTTGTTTTTTTTTTAATTGAGTGAAGATTTCACCAAATTCAGGCCTTGTCTTGCAAGCATTTGCTACTGTAAATTCAAACCTGTTAAACTTCTTTTGTACAATGAAAAGAAAAATAAATCTACCATAAAGCTTCAAATCCAAAGTTATCCTTGAAGCTCCAAGTTCCTTCTCTGTTAAACTATTTAAAATGATTCTCAAGCAGAGCTCCTTTTACTGTTTCTTTGTGTCCAGTTGAAGTTTCAGTCATGGTAAGGTGAACTTTTCTTCTGCAAAGATGAAAAGAGCTCACTATCCTTTTTGTATTGTGCCTGAAATTGGAGATGAAAGCTAATTTTCCCTTCAGAGCTGTTAACAAAGCTGAGCTCCTCTCTGTTTGTTAGGCTACAAAGGTGAAAAAAAAAACCTTCATGATGGATGACAAAATCCAGTGTAGAGTTGCGTTGCACAACCTTCAATAGCTTAAGAGGCTCTTAATGCGAAATAGCTGAGGCAGGTGGTGTGAACTAGAGTCTGACTCCGTTAATTACTTTCCCTAATTTCATCACGTTTATTGTTTGTCTTGTTTTTTTAGATGACACGCTGGGATGCAAAAGTGAAAAGTAAAAACACAATTCAACAAGATTTTGAATAATATCACAATACAAGGCAAAAGTATTTTTAGTTGCACTTATAATTTTTTGTTATGTTTTTGAGTTGTTGCTTCTCCACTTTTGTGTATTTTCACCTAAAAGTTCTTTTATTCCATTTGGTCATTGTGTTTTGTTTCTTGTATTTATTTATTTATTATTTTTGTTTATATTTGTCTTTTGTTGTTCATTCATGATTTCATGTTTCAGAGATTGTTTGATTTGTTGTTTTTTTGTTAATTGGTGGTTTAGTTTTTCTCTTGTTTTTTTTATTCGTGTTCAGGTTTTTATCATTGATGTTTGTTATACCGTGTTTGTTTTTCGTTTGGCTTTTTTATTTTATTTTTTGTTTTGTTTTCATTTGTTTTTAAATTTTTTATCTTGTCCTTTGATTTGTTTTCGAGTTGTCAGAATGATTTTTATTTTTATTTGTAGTTCTGTTTATTTCAACCCTGCAGCTTTTGGTTATCTTGTTTAGATCATTTTTGTTTGTGTTCCTTTCATTTGCTGTTGTGTTGTGTTTAGTTGTAGTTCTGTGTTTTGTCAATTTTGTTTTTGTTTGTTGTTGAGGTGTTTTATTGTTATGTTTTTCTGTTTTTTTAAGTAGTTTGTTTTTCTTCAGTCATTAGTTGAAGTTTTGAAATTGTTTTGCTTTGTCGTCCTGTCTTTATGAGCTTTTCCTAATTGATCATCAAGTTTTAAGTTTCATTTTCTTTCATTGTGTATCAGGGTGTTTTGTACTCCAAGGCCACACAATGCTTCCTGTATCCAGTTGTGTCATTTGAGTGAACGCTCTGCTTCTTTCATTATTTTAAGCTACATAATGAAAACAAAGCCAATTCAAAAATGTGCATGTAACTTTAGTTGTAGCAGCCAACAGCTGAAATTTGCTGCTAACTTGTGAATGATTTACTGTATCACCTTTTATGATGCAGAACATCTCAGACAAGTGTTATACGGCTTCCTGCCAGGAGAGCAGACATCCAGTTTTATCTTTGGCTGCTGTCACCTCCACTGTGCTTCGCAGGAGTGAGAGGAAGAAGAGACGTGAACTTGTCTTTGAGAGAGGCCTGGGTACACAAAAGACCGCAATGTTCTATTTCTGCACCCCAACTCTGAAAGGCAAAAGTACAGCTTTCTTGAGTGAGAAGTAAAACGTCAGGGGCACTAGTTGCAGACTTTTAAAGCTGTCGCTGAGTGCTGGATGGAAACACAGGCCTCAGATTGTCCAGGCCGGGGCGGCTGTGATGGGTGACGGCGTTGGGGATGTTCTCTCGGCTCGCTGCGCTCATGTTTTCAAGCTTTGAAGAGGGGAGCAGGCGGGCTGTTACTGTCACTGTCACTGCTAATATCTAAACGCTTCATGCACACATATTGGTACAAGAAACAGATGCACTCCACCTCTGTCTGCGTGGCGTTACGTACTAACACAAGCCATTTTGAGTGTGTACATGTGTATCACTGTGGTATTTCAGCACAGACATGATTGAAATTCACATCTCGCCCTCCTTCCATCAAACCCCTATGAGTCGTTACAGTGCTGGCCTTGGATGATTCTGCTGAGTTTCTTGTCCCTGTTTGAGATTTATCATCTCCTATGCTGGCTGGTATTTTACAGTTTAATGACTGGCAATCACTCCCATCATCAGGGTCAGTTACAATTACATCCACTTTGCCTCTCCTCCAAGCAAATGCAACTTCTCTCAAGACTGTAAGATTCCATCAAGTTGGAATTTAAGAGATAAACCACTTTTGTTTACAGCTGTAGAAAACGAGTTACAAATAAGTATATTTTAACTTCCTGGATATGTCCACACATCCAAATAATGTGTTGGGACGTGATCTGTTTGGATGTGGAAATGTTCTGTGAACTCACTGGCATGACTCTGGACATTTCTGTCAGTCAGATCATTTTTCGTTTTTGTCTTTATCCTTTACACACTATTTTGACCCACTATGTTTTGAGACTCAACAGATGAGTAATGCCAAGAAAGTGATTGAGTTTGAGCTGTGATTCGCCTTCTACCTGGGATGAAAAGAACCGTTGGTGCTAATATCAGTTTAGGAAAGCCATGTGGAAACAGTTCCAGGATGCACATAGAGCATCTTAAGCTATCCACTGGGGAAAATGGATAAATGAAAAAGTCACCATCCATGTTACAACCTCTATTGTAATGTCTCTGTGGATAGTCAACTGACGTTCAGAAATATTTCTGTTTTTTAGGATAGTCAATAAATCAATGTCTCGCTCAAAGTACAGGCTTTTGGACTACAAACCTCCATAAGCAGATGCACAAGCAAAAGTATCTCATGATCACAGGAAACTGCCTTGTGTTAACAGAATACATTTTATGAGTACGAGATAGTTCCCCATGAGCATGATATACTGGTTCTTTGCAAAGGAAGAACTTTGCTGTGTGCACAAGGGAGTTCCCTGAAAGTGCCAGAAAACTTGTTTTTAATGTATTTAGCAATTTAGCTCTTTCAGTGTTCCTTTACGGGGCTATCTCTGCAGTATATTTACTTTTCAGCACCCTGCATGAGTGTTACATTTTGATTCTGTCGGAGCAGAAAAACTAACAATGCCTCGGATCAGTTTTCATTGCTTTTCTTTAACATGAACCAAGCCTGTTTCCTTTCGAAAAATCCCCAGCCACCTAAAACTGTTGGAAAGAAAATGACTTTTTTAAATAAAACTCATGGATTCATACTTACATTTAAGAGTTTAAAGCTTTAAAAATAATGTAACATTTGGTCGTTTCGATTGCTATTGAAGTTATCTGAAATATTTCTCCAAAGAAATTGGAAAATATATTTATGTTATTCTATTGTATTTTATTCAATTTCTGAAGGTTGTATTTGGACTAAAAGATTACAAAAAAAAAATCTGCAGCCAGATATCATATAAATACATATTTTTAAGCAATGTGATTGCTCGCTTTCACAAACAAGGTTGTGATTTCTTGATAACTATTTGCAATTCATCACTGATTTTTTATGCAAGTATAGATATGGATTTCTCTATAAAATACTGAATTTATGTTGTCAAGACAGCATTGAAAGGCTTCACATTAAAATAGTAATGATAATTAAAAAAATAATTTATTTCAACTAGTCATCAAAGATATTACAAATAAAAACATGTGTAGCTCTTTTTAGCAGTGGACATGTTCGCTAACAAATAATCTCAACACAGCAAATTCTAAATCTGTTTTAGTGCAAAAACTAATGGTGGTGCAAAATCAGTGCTGCTTCTTTTCTGGGTATTATTTGGAAGTTATCTTTATTTGTATAAATATCTCTGATCAAAAATATCCAAAATTCCCGTCTCATTACATTCAATGACATAAACATCACACATAAGTCAATAGTCTTTTCTTCTTCTTCTGATTGACTTTGTTTTTGTGTTTTTGTGTTTGAGCCCTCTCTTAATGAGTGGCTGAGTATCAATAATGAAAACTTTCCAACAAAACCTTAAGTCAACTCTAAATTGGAGGTAAATATGACCTCATCCTCTTTGTTTCATGCTCCATTGCTTGCATTTGAAACAAATGTCCACTTGGTGTAGGCCAGTGCTAAAAGACCAAAGTTTATTCGTTGAATAAAGCGTTCTGTCCAGGCTGCCTTGTTCAGGAACTTTGAGAAAACGTCATCATATAATAGATTTGCACAGATGTCAACTTAAAGTTTTGCTAATGAGATTTTGGATGTCAGGGGTCAAAAAAACTGTGACTTACACCTCTCCAGGTTTTGTAGGTTTTATAGCATTTTTTTTACACCTAATGTTAATTTGTAGACTTCATGCTTTCATCTGAATGTGAGAGTGCTTAGAGTGAGTCACCAGGGAGAGAGGATGAGAATGACGTTAAACGGGACCGCCTGCTTTGGGGACTATAGCTTCTGTACATCTCCTGTGACCTTACAGCTCGGCCATCTGCTCCCCATATGTCTGCGATTTTTACAGGGAAATCATAACATCTGGTTAAAAGGGATGTGCCTGGCAGATCATTTCAAATCCAGCCAAACCCTAATTACAGCAGTGTCTCACTGACCACACTAAAGTTAATGAAGCACTCAGAAAAGTCTTTATTTATCACAGGACTTTTCACTCTCTGCTCTGTTCTAAAAAATATTCAAAAGTGAGCTAAGTTTTACATTGAAAGATTTCAGATTAATTTGGAAAAAAAATTTCACTGGCGCATCAAAAACCCAAATCTTCAATTATACATCTGAAATTTTGCCATAGAGCATACGGCGCAACAAGAATAGGAAATGAAACGGGATTGGTTCCAGACTCTTGTTCATTTTGCTCTCCAGGAACTGTAGGATCATTCACACATGTTGTATGGGAATGCCCAGGTATTTCTCAATTTTGGAGAAAGGTTATTGACACAGATACAACACTAAGTTTCCAATGGACCCTCTGTTGCATATTTCAAATGACTCTACCCTCTCTCTGGTGGAAATACTTGAAAAACCTGGCTAGCAGGAAACCTCCCCATGATATCTGAAGTTCTCACCAGTTTTTTGGACATTTCTTACCTGGAACTTTCATCAGCAAAAAGTAATGTTGCGAAACAGAACACTTGATATCCAACTTAAAGAATCTACACTCTATTCAAGAATCTCTGTCTGTGGAGATGGTGGTGCCTTACAGGTTGATTGTGGTGGTATAAGTTGTGGGTGGAGTGGATGGGATGATTGATTTGTTCAAAATTTTAAGAAAAGTTGGTATAAACTAATATGTCAATTGGATGTGTTTTTGTCAGTAAAAAATAAGTCACAAAAAAGATTTAAGATACAACTAAAACAACTAATGAACAATCATGAAAATGTCTGCATAATAAATGCTTTATCTAGTTGCTGATGGTGTTATTTTTCAGGATAGAGTTCTTAACAATTTGGGAACCACTGATTAAAAAAATTCAAGCAATATAAAGCACCATCAATCAACAGAAATGCCACTGTAGTTCTATATCAATGTAAACATATATCACTATATTTTTCTTTTGACATTGTCCCATTATACAGAACCAGCAGCTTCAATTGTATCCTTCCACCCAAGTGTCAGCAAAATTCCAGCCAAATTCCAGTCAGTCGGAGTCATTCATATGCCCATTTTCACACAATTACATGAGATGGCACTTCCCTTACAAGAACATATCCAGTAGGCTTTGACCTTACAGGGCCAGAACAGCAAGTGCATGTTTGTCATATCATTGTGGGGAATCTCATTACAGCCATGACAGAGGACAGGTCCCAGCACTTCCCGGTCACAGAGCAGTCAACTCTCAGTCAGGGAAAGATGGGACAAGTCACTCCATCTGTACGTATGTCACTTTGATTGAAAGGTTACAAGGTAATTTTGTGTTTAATCCTGATAAATGCCTTTTAAAACTTGTCTGTTTGGTTGAAGCACACAGCCATGAGGCCGTTATTCTCTGTAGTGAATAAACACATTATTCTTCAGTGTTTTAATGAGTATTCTGTCGTATTTTTAGGGGACAATCTGGAAAAGTGTTCTGAGGAAAGAATGGCCTGTCTCTCCTCCAGACGCACAAACACCCATATTTATCAGTCTGAATTGCTTAAATACCTCAAATATCATTCTGTCCAAAACTAAAGAGGGTTTTTAGACGAATCACAGTTCCTCTCATTGCTCCTCAAGTCTCCCACCTGTGACATCCATTTTCATCTTTTCCCACCTCCATCTCCTGTTCATCCTATCTCCTCTCCTCCAATCTCTCCTGTAATCATCTCCTCTCCTCTGTCACATAACAGATAACACACTCTCCAGTTATTTGATACCACCGTCAGAATGACAAATAATTTGATTTCAGTTCAAACAGCCCGACTCATTCAAGTTCATTTTGTTGTGGAAGGCACGGCGAGATCATGAATAATGAGTTAGTCTTTTTTTATTTTTATTCTGCTGTGAAAGGCAAGCTGGAGAGGGAGGTTGTACTGAAAACACTTTTACTTTGTATAATTTACTCCACAAACCTCGTGCCCCCCAACCGCACTTTCTCACACATTTACACACACAGAGCATGAGAGCACACACACTCTACCCACAGTGGCCCTGACAGACTTGATTACAAAATACTCCCACAAAATAGTTCAGCGTGAAGCCTGGGATTAGCTGTAATTGCGGAGCCTCCTGGTGCACACATTTAATGTAAACATTAGTAAAAGTGCAGAGATGTATGATAGAGCGGGAGAAATCTGCTGTGCTGGAAAAATGTGTTTTATTTTCTCTTTTTCTTATATGTTATTTTTTTAACTTTAATATAATATTGTAAACTGAGTAATATGAAGTTGCTGTCAGGCACAAACATTTTTTATGATTTTCTCTTTTTTCCTCAAACAATGATAACGGTCACCTTTTATTTTGGTTAGTAGGCTTTGTAAACTTTAAAACAAATTAACGTACAACACATTTTGCAGTCAGAAAAATGTAATATCTGTTCATTCAGTAGTAGAGTTTTTTTCCTTTCTGTAAAGTAGCAACATTGGAAATAGGAAGTTAATACCGGACAGGGATGATGGTGAAAAAGTGTTTTAACATACATCAAAAAGCATCAAGATAAACTATACAAATACAAAATGGGGCCTATGGGGTTCATGAACCGGTGAATAAAAGATAAAAATGTCATTGACAAATGTATTGGTCACACTTTCCCCCCACTGATTCCTCCTCCACTCCATCAGATTCCTTCTTACCCACATCCACTGTACCGCTCCCTCTACGACTTACCTTAGATTAGGTCTTCCTGATTCCTGATAATGATTGACAGCATACTGAACCAAAAAAGCAGTTAGTTCAGCATCTAGTTTGGACAGAGTGAGAATAGAGGTGGATCAGAAGCTCTCAGGACATTTGAGAATTAGGGATTGTGAACACATAGCTGCAGTTATCAACATTGAAATTAAATTAATCAGAGTTAAAGACAAATGTCACATCTGAAAGAAAAAAGGAGCCCTCCAAAGGACCCACTGGAAAAGTGATAATAGATGGCAATACACTTTTTGTTTGCTGAATTCAGACTACACCATTTCTTTGATGTTACGATACTTTTTATGTCGATTAGGCAATCCCTGAGGAACAAAATTGTGGAGTAACTTGGCTGCCAGGGCATAATGATTGAAGTGAAAATACTGGGAGAAGGGGCAGCAAACAAATGTACTGCAATAAAATTCTGCTTAAGTGTAATCACGCATAAACTGATATTACCTTAACCCTTTAACTTCTAGATTTACATTTTTGCAGAGGTCAATTAATTAATGAATATTTAATATATTACAAATAACAAATAATTGTTTTGTGTGGGATGTAAAGGTTCAAATAGCTAGAAGCTGTTATTATTATTACCATAATTATTATTTTAAATACTTAACCACTTACTGATATGATATACATATAATTTGTTATTCTTAAAAAAGGTGTGTTTGTTAAACACATTATCATCTGCATTGTTATTTTGATTGCTACTTTATTTACAAAAATTTTGCCTTATCTGATGGATTTTGTACCAAATATTTGTGCATTTTTATGTAATCAGATTATCAAATATTAACTGTTTAAACCTTTAAATCTCACACCAAGAAAATAGTTGTTTGGTTTGTTTGTAGTTTTCTCGGTTCATGAAATGTTGACAGAATCATATAAATGATCTGATTCATTCTATTTTCTAAAAACTCAAAAATCCATGAATATTAAAGTTTAAAAGTCTCATGTATGCATCTGTTATGTTTAACACTTCACACTGCTGCTTTCCTTTACTTTAAAAATCCAAGTCTCATCAGATTTTAGAGGATCAATGCACCTTTTGTCCCATGCACCTCTTGGGTGTCTCTTCCAGAGTCAGATGGAACAATCAATATCAATTTCAACTCTGCTTGTTCAAATTGTAAGATACAGGATGGCTGCTCTTCTTTTTATCCACAAAGGGAGTTACACTACATCCAATAGGTTCCCTCTTTTAAAAGCTTCCTGTTGTGCTCAGATCCCTCGAGTGGTCTCTCACACCGTCTTCACAGTCAGCATGCTGACATCTCTTGTTCTGATACATCTCTGCGGTGGTTTCTCTAAATAAGACAGGGCAAGGGGTCTTTGTTGGATTTATAAAAGCAAAAATAAAACTCATAGCATTAATCCTTATATTTTGACCCATAGGAGCATTCTGAGGTCTTGTGAGGAGATGTGTGGGAGCATACGTATTAAAGTAAAGGTCAGATCTCCGCCAAACGTCTCTCATATTAGCACAGAGCTTAAAGATCACAGTGGGAGGATTCTCGAGGCTTTCTTCAAATGTTGGATCAGCATCAGATGTTTGTCTATATCAGATCTGAACTTAGAGGCAGATGTAAAGCATTTATATTTATCTGCATAAGTTGGTTGAAACATGCTCTTGAGGTTTCCTCCTGTTCATTTTTATACAGATGCATCTTAAAAAGCTCAAATGTTCAGCTGCCACCTGCGCACTGTTACCCTTGAGCTTTAGGGTTGGCACCAGCATGACTCCATAATGGAGCACACCTCTGCGGGGTAAAGTGGGTAAATAACACAGCTGCAACTCCTGTGTGTAAAAGAAGACCATAAAATGTGTAGCACTGGGCTCATAGCTGCGGGAAGAAATGCACCGCGCTTGAAACTGAAAACTGAAGGAAAATAAAAATATTTGTCCTTGTGTTCAGTCTGTTTTATTTCTAAATGAGTCATATTCAACCTGTAAATATTTGATAAACTACCAGAGAAATGCTGGGAGCTGAAGACCACTTCAGTAAATATTTTTGATGAATGATTGAATATGGTTTGTTAAATCTTTTGCCTTAAAGCACTGAGAGGTTTTGAGTGTCTCCAAATTTTCACTAGTGACTCCCTTAAGTTGATACTGCAGTAAAGCATATCAAGCATCATTAACCAGGAATTCCAGTTTCACTGTTTCAAAGTGAATCTTAAGTTAATAAGAGTACAACTATGAAGTTATTTTATAGGTGAAATACTGTGCATTTATGTGTGTATAAGTCTTCATGTCACAGTGTCCATTGCAGCACTTGATTCATTTTAATCTGACTACTTCAGTTTAACGCCTTAACGTTATCAGATTTACTGCATCAGTGCTACTCTTTCACCTGAGAGGAAGAAAAAACAGCTCCATTCATGAATTGTGACAAAGGTTGTTTACTCCTTACTTGCTGTATGATGTAGCTATCTGTTACTGGTCGGGCTTAGCTGTAGCTTTGACCCCTCTGTTAGGCCTGCGGTTGCACGATGACCCTGACATACACAACAAGGCAGGAACTAGTATTTAGGTTGTTTTAAGTGGCTATAGCATATTTTCACAGCAATGTTTACATCCACCAGGAGGTTATGTAATTGCTGGCGTCTGCTTGTTAATTAGCTAGTAAGCTAGTATATGTGTTTGTTAGGTAGTTTGTTTGTTTCTCTTTTAGCAAGGTAACTCGAAAAATTTTTGGACAGATTTCAATGAAATTTTCAGGAAATGTCCGGATTGGGACAAGTAACAAATTATTCCATTTTGGGACTGATCCGGAACACCGTCTGAATCCGCCATGACGAAAAAAGCGATTTTTGTGAATAACTACTGAACTAGAATAGATATCATGATGAATCCAATTGCTAATGGTATGTTTTCATGGTCAAGGAATCTAAATATTTGGATGAAATAAAAATAGGACTAATATTTGTGGGGAAAATCATAATATAGGTGAGGACTGTGGTGCAGGCGGAGATCTGCCCTCTCCAAGTGCTTTTCTAGTTTACAATATTCCGAACAGACTTGTAGAAGTTAATCTGTCATGAGTCATATTCTGCTAAACACTGTCTGCAAGTGCCAAGTTAGTTTACTTTTTGCAGTAACAGGCTAAATTCATCGCTTTTGGTTTGAATCCCTTGTCTGATCAGGATCGCTTACACCCATAGCAATTTTAAATCTGGTGCACTTAGATCTGGTGCAAAGTAAGACCCCCTTGTTTTCAGATGAACCACATTTTTGTTTTTGTCTGTATCAGAGTTCATGTTAACTTTCAACCCAGATCAAATCAAACAAGTAAACCAACATTTCTCTCTCTTTTGGCAGGACCAAATGTGTACAGTGTAAAAGCAACCTTAGGGTGTTCTCACATGAGGCCCTGTTGCTACATTTCATGTTGAGGCAACTTATGGATCTTTCATATGCACGCAACCATATCAGTCAAAAAGATATTTGATAGAGTATCTCAGATTTGTACTTACATACCAGATAATGCTGTTGACTGCTTTTTTCGGCTGTTTGCTAATCTGTTAGCTAGTTGAACAGAAATAAGTTCTGTAGGAATAGAGTGGTGCTGAAATCAGTACAAAAACATTGAAGAGAGTTAACATTTATAAGCTCATAATTGTAAATAAAGATATTGTTCATCAAGACCTCAACAGTCATTACTATAGGAAAATAGGACTTGTTGTCTTTGCTACTATTTGCATGAAAAACAGATATAAAAAAACAACAACAACAAAAAAAAAAAACATTTTGCACTTTAGAAATGAAAACCAGGATTTTTAATGTACTCATGCAGTTATGATCAGGTGAAGCACTTAGATAAATCTAGGGACTTTTGTTGATATTACAGCCAATTTGAGTGATATACAATGTAAATGTAATGATGCAATGTAAATACAGTGCATCCATGCAAGTTACATTCCAGCAGCCCAGCAAATGTTCACGAGCAGATGGCAAGTCTGCCAACACTTAGTAGTGAATGTTCGACTTCTATTGGGAAATGAACCAGAGCCTGAGATCAAACTGTCTTGTAGAACCACAAATAAAACAACCTGCATTGAACTGTATCTCCTATGACCGTAAACTAGATAACCAAACTCTTCAGGTGTAAAGAGGTTAAGAGGTTCCGTTTAGTTACTTTCAAGCATTTCTGACACTCCCTTACCCTTCTGTTAAGTCCCTGACTTTTTTATGCAGTTCAATCTATGGTACATTTTTGACATCAGTTTGTTTGCACCATACTACTGACCCAAGCACATCCATTACTCAAAGTAAACACTCACACAAAGGTCAAAACTGCAAGACATGGGTGCAAGACGCTCTCCTTTTGTGGGTCGCTGATTATGACTGTACACTGCTCGTCAGAAACTGCAGTTGTTGGCAGGGAGGATATAGCGTCTGCATCGAGAAGCGAGCACCTTTCATCTCTCCACTCTTTATTTAGCTTCCTAAGCCTGACGAGTCAAAGGGACCGGATGGGGCAGACTCCTCATCAGCCTTTAACTGGAGGCACAATCGGCCGGCTCATTTGGCAAGGCGAGGCAATTAGAGTGGCCGGGTGAGGGAGACAGAGGAGGAAGAGCATGGGTGGGGAAAGAAAAATGAGGAGAAGACAACAGGAAAAGGAGGAATATTCTGGAGGATGAGGGGAATTGGAGCGGAGCGATTTAAATGGAGCCTAGAGGAGTACATTAAGGTGGGTTGACGTGAGGACAGGTCTGTGGGTATTAGAGCCGTCGTGCCGAGGTGGAAGCAGTAGGACTGTAATGAGTACATGCTCGGTGTTATGTGGGTGATTCGCCGTTTTTTATGTTTGCTCATATTTGCTACTAAGAAAGTTAAAAAAAACATATGACCAATGGGTGAGCCAACAAGGGAAACAGACTAACGCTTTTAATCAAATATTAAAACACAATTTAAACCTTTGTTTTGATTAGTAAATACAAAGATGTACTGTGATTGGTTTGTTAGATAATAGTGGTCAGAGGCTGGGCTGTTTTTAGAGAAACGGGTCTTTGCTAACACATTTCAGTATCTGTTCTTTAAATCATAACTGGAAGAAAATAAACAGGAGGTCCATGAAAAACTTTCAATCCAGTTTCCATGTCAATGCTCAGATTATCCATGGAACATCAAGAAAAGTTACACTCAAGTCTCAAGTTGTTTTAAGACAGTTTTAACCATACTCTAAAAGTTTTAATCTCCCACTTAAGGAGAGGTTAATCATAACTTAAAGTACAGTTATTGGATTTCAATCAACACTGCACCACTTGAAAGTTTTTATTGTAAATTAAAGGTACATTATTTTAATTTCATACCCTGATACCATATATTTATCCTTCATTTTTAATTTCCCTTTCTTTTTCCAATTTAACATTATCTAAGGCTGCGTTTACATGACGCCGAAAACGGTCAAATCCGATAAGTTTTCATTGCGTTTTGGCCTTGAGTACATGGAAACTCGTTGAAAACGGAAACGTTTGAAAACAGGTTCCAGAGTGGAAAGATTTGAATCCGCTCTCCATTCAGCTCCATGTAAACCTGTATCGGTGCGTTTCACGGTGAAATGCTGACGTCACTGCATGCGCAGTACTCTTTCAGATGAAGGCTGCGCGCGCACAACAGGAACAACAACAGCTTCAGCCATCCGCCGAGTAACGTGTGAGCCTCTTCTCGTGCTCGGTTTGTTATCCAGTCAAAACCATCCAGACAGATTTTTTGTCCAAACTGATGTGTTGTCCAGAAGAGAAACTCCTGCGTCTCTGTGCGTCTATTCACCATTGTTGTTTGTGAAAGGTTTTCTTCTTCGTTCATGTGTTGTAGCAGTGCTGCCTCTCTGCAGACCTATACCGCCATCTACTGAACCGGCATGCACACTACAGCGGATTAACTCGTCTCCGAGTGTCGTTTCCATGTAAACGTAGCCTTAAAGACAGCATTCACATAGTAACACAGCTTCATCAATAGCCTCTCATGTGAAGAGCAGTCTTACAGTTAAGCTCACACAGACGGCACAAACTGTCTTTTTGCACACTGGCAGAATTACACCCTCTATGCACTGACAGCTCCTAAACTCACTGTTAGTGAGTGGAGAGTGTAATGTAGTCAGCTGTGATCGACAAAAAAGAGTTATTCTCCTTCAAAGGCCAACTATGGAGATCTTTTTTACACAGGTTAAAATTACCTTCTCCACAATGTAGCGTGGAAAACAAAGAGGGTTTACTTTACAGGGGAGACTGAATGAGTGTGATGCACACTGGATTGTCCCTCTTATTCCAGTCCACCATAATGACAGACAGCCTCCAAATCTTTCTGTCATTCATCAAAATAACCTTTTGGAGTTGCCACTTCATCATTTTTATCTTTTTTTTTTTTTTTAGATTGGACAGCCGGTACAATATCAATCAAAATTCACGTGTGGAGACAAAAAATGTAAACAAATACAACTTCCCCTGCGTTTGCAATAATATCTAATGGACAAATAATGATTCACATGTTTGCATGTGTTCTAAACTTCACTCTTTGTGTAACTTTGTGGGTGGTACTGCTGATGGTGGTGGGGGGGCATGAAAAAAGATTAATCTCAAAGGCAGGGTATGACAGTAACTAATTGAGATCCACTGCATTACATAAACATTATCCCACCCTTACAAACACAAGCCCAGCTAATTAAACCCTGCTAAAATGCTGACATTGGTGAAAATAGCTGATGCGAGAACATCTCCCTATGTGCTCTTTTAAGCTCCCTCCTCTCTCAGGGAGTAGGAGGCTGTATCTCATCCACAGGTTGCACACATGTTAAGAAGCTCAAAATAACCTCAAGTGAATAGAAGAACAGGCTGGGACTGTTTGTCCATTTTCTGTCCCTTCACAAACACAACCTTGCATAACTTTGGTTCCTCTATGAAACATTAATGATGTAAGAACAGGTCGGAACAGAATGTGAATAAATATGGATGCCATTTCAAGAAATGTTTGTTTCAATGACTGTGTTCTGACTGTGCCATCCATGTGCTGGTTACATGGGGAAACGTTTCGCTGCATGGAGAGTTAATTAAATGTTGCATGTTGAAATGGAATGCGTACTGAAGCGAGACAATGAAGGTAAATTGAGAGTAAAAGTGAAAGCGTGCTGTGATTTGAGTAGAAAAATGTATGGTGATTAAACCAACAGGGACTGCTTATACCTGCAGTATTTAATCTTGGTTTCATGCATGTTCATACCACAAGGATTTTCTGCATTCATCATATCAAAATTCCTGCAGATTTGATCAAAAACCATGAACCAGTCAAAGAAAATATTCCTCTTGGATGGTAGTCCTTTGCTGTTTTTCATACTGTTGTTATTCAGTATGCCGAGGAGTGTATGTGATATTTCATTGATTTTCTAAAGTTCTCAACCTGACATTTATATCTTCTTGAAATTAATCGGGCATCATTGTTTCTGCTCTTTTGGTGAAAGGGCAGAAATTGAGAGCACACCTAAAGATGGATGGAGAAGTTATATAAACTGAAGAAAAATAATACAATTTTCATCAGACTGAACCGCCACAGGGAAAGCGGCCCCCTCATGTCCTCAGCTGTCAACGGCAGCGAGAGAATAATTTCATACAGTTAAGATGACTCCGCGAGATAGAGAGATGGTACATCCAGATTGAGTGGAAGCTCAGGAAGCATCCATATGGAAGAAAATTGATGCACAGATGGCTTTAGAAAGAAATAGCACCGGTTATTCCACTTATAGGATATGACAACAATAAATCAACTGGAACATTTAGGTTTAGGATGTTTGTGTAATTACTGCTAACATGTGAGTGTACCAGCCTGTGTGCTTTATTTTGTCCTTTAGTGCCACCAGGTCAGCTTTGGTGGGAAGTCTGCTCAATTGCTTTTGTGTAAGAGAGAGAAAAAGAGACAAAGAGATTGATTGGAGGGAACTCGTGCAAAATGGTGCTTTTCTTCCTCTGCAAACACAGCTAAATTTATCAGTTTTTTTAGTACCCCAGAAGGTTGAAGGAGCGAAAGCCAACGGAGTAGCTGTTTCCAACACTGAGTCTACTCCTAAACAACAAAATGAGGTCTCAGAGCAATGAAGAGAGACAGAAAGAGAGGGTTTTCTTCAAAAGCAAGATAAATTTGGAAAGTATTTCATCATATTAAAGTAATGTCAGAATCACACTGTCTCCTAAAAAAAGAATGTTTTTTACAATTCCGAACATAAGAAATCAGCCTTGCTTTTCAAGAGCACATACCTTTGCCTTAACTTTGGTTCAGACATATGTTATTGATTACTGCAAGGGTGTGTTCGCAATCACTTATCAAAAAAAAAAACTTCTGATTGTAACATACAGTAACACCGATCCAGCTCTATCCCTCCTCTGTTTGTGATGCTCTGTTAGAGCTCTGGCCTATTTTAGGCCATTTTTACATGTCAACTATAGTCACCAGAAATGGAAAGGTTTTCCCTTGCATTTTTCTTAAGTGCTCCATGTTCACATGGAGACAAGAGAATGACTGAAAGCTCTGTAGCAAGCATGCCAGCCCAGTAGATGACCATGTCAGTTTGTAGTGAAACAGCAGTGTAAGAACAAGCATATTGTTTTTGGTGAAGACAAACTTTTCACAAACAACAATGGGGAGTGGAAGCATGAAGACGAAGAAGTTTCTTCTCTGGACAACAAATGGGTCTGGATATTTCTGTCTGGATAACAAACCAAGAACAGTAAGCAGCACACATGTTGCTCGGTAGACAGCCAAAGCTGCTGTTGTTGTTGTTTTTTAATTATTCCTTGGATTTGTATGCAGCCTTATGTGAAAAAGTTCTGTACATGCACCTCAAATCTGTGTTTTCTCTGGAAACACTGATTCTCATCTACATGGATACAGATATGAAAATGTTTTCAAAACTTTTAACTCTGGACCCTGCTTTCAAAAGTTTGCAGATGAAGGCACTCCAGGCACCGTTCTTGTGTAAACAGAAGGCAAGAACGCATTGAAACTCTCCGTTTCCATTGCTGTTTAAAGCTATGGTCTACGATTTGGAAGCTTTGTACATATTAATAACACTGTTTATAAGGCTGTTATGGTCCTATGGTCCTATCTACACAGTATAAAGACCAAAAAGAATGAAAATAATCCATTCAGTATATCCGCTGAAAAGCTGCATACTAGCTGACCAATCAATCCTAAGAACCTGCGACTATTAATTGGTCCGTGAGTTGGTCCGTGAGTCCATCCAATCCCCTGTCTCTCTCACTACGCATCGTCATGCGATGCATAGTGCGTCATGGTCCCGTCTCCTCTCCTCCACCTCCGGTGAGCAGCTAGCAGCGTTAGCTACTGAACTATCATGGAGCCGGAAAAGCCTAGCGCCGAGACCGGCCGCCTCCGCTGGGCCCACCGGAGCTCTCCCCGCTGTTTGAGGCCTGTTAGCGGGCTAACGGCTAACGGCTAACGGCTAACGAATAGCCTCAGCCAGCCGCCAGACCTTCAGCATCGACCGTTTCGCCCCTGGTTGATCAGGTAATGGCTTTGTTTACTACAGTGGGAGATGTCTGCTGAATAACTCTGGTTAGTTTGTGCCTGCACGGGCTAATAACTTGTAGGGGAGTGGGTTAGCCTGTTAGCCGCTAATTGTTTGCACTGTAAGCTGAGCTGGGGAGGACAGGCTGAGAAAGATAAATCCTCCCCACACCTCCGCTCTGGCGGTGCCAGACCCGCATTGCCGGTCCAATTGAAATGGCTACTGCTGTGTGTTACAAGGGGGGTGTCTGTCGTGTTTGATA
Organism: Scarus forsteni; assembly: GCA_036419115.1. Taxonomy (NCBI): domain Eukaryota; kingdom Metazoa; phylum Chordata; class Actinopteri; order Labriformes; family Labridae; genus Scarus; species Scarus forsteni. The sequence goes on along the minus strand of JAZDUH010000011.1, from coordinate 7,271,249 downwards.
CTTTCAGTTGAGCTGAGCTGTTTTTGATTGAGTTTGCTGCTGATATATTGTGCTAGTCGCTCGTAGCTCTGTCCGAGGGGGCTTGATAAGAGGCGAGGCGACACGAGCTGGGGGGGGGATCTTGGAACACGGGGAGGGAAGGGGGCAGGCTGCGGTTTCAAATCGTAGACCACAGCTTTAAATGGGGCCTTAGTCTTCCTTCCCCATGATTGACTGATTGGTAAGCTCTTTGGTACATGCAACACAGCACCAGGTTGTCATAAACTCTGCTCTCATTCTTCTATCTCTGCTCTGCACTGAGCTTGTCACTCAATAAATGGGATAAAACAGCTGATGAAATAGCAACAAACACTGACATATTTAATTGTTGCTTGTTTCAATCATTCAACCTCCTTTTGAAACTTGTTGGGAGCTTTATTTTTGTTATTTTTATGTTGTTGGCAATTGCGGCAGTAGCTCACTCCGTAAGGACTTGGTCTGGGGACAGAAGAGTGACCAGTTCAAATCCCGACTAAACCATGTTTGGAAGTTGGTTTGGTAGCTGGAGAGGTGCCAGCGGACTTCCCGAGCACTGCCGAAGTGCCCTTGAGCAAGGCACTGAACCCTGAAACTGCTCGGAAGCGCTTCTTCAGGAGTAGCAAGCCGTTACTCTGACATCTCTCATTAGTGCAAGATCATAGGACCTGTTTGTGCATGTGTATTTCAACCTATGTATGTAAAAAAGCATTTCTCAACAACAGTGTGATGAACTAAATTTCCCATGAGGGATTAATAGAAGTATGTCTTCTTCTTCTTCTTCTTCTTCTTCTTCTTCTTCTTCTTCTTCTTCTTCTTTTTCTGTAATCAAAACAGTTCTGCTCCTAATTTTTTTTTGTGCTCAGAGACAGACAGAGGAATATCAGAGATATTAAGTAGAGTCAGTACATCAACCATTATGGTCACAGGCACTTTGGAACACTTGTTTGACCCACTCAGATCATGGAAATGCACGAGATCTTGATAAGTATTATACTGTCGGCTTGAACTTGACTTTTTAGGTCAGGAATGACAACATCCTATAGCTAATCCGAGCCCCATTTAGTAGGCCTTTTAAGAAAACTGCTTTGGGGAACCTGCTGCTCATGCCTCTCTTTGTTTGTCTGATATTTAGATGCGACCTGAATCTGGGATGGGAAATTTTGGTAATCAAGATGGTTATAATGATTTATTTTGAATACTATAATGAGAGGGGCATGTAATACGACTCTGCCCATCATGACCCCACTATGTTTTTTGTCTTTTTTTTAACACAAAATATCAACCATAGTTTGTGATTCTTGTGTGGCCCAGACCATGCTCATGCCTGGTTCAGCCATGACCAGTTTCATGGTCTGACAGTTTTGGTTGAAATAGTCGACCTGTGCAGTCCCGCATTTTTTGGCACCCTTCTGAAGGACTGCCAAGCATATCAAATGACCCTAAAGAGTTGAACTTAAAGTGCAACAATCTATTGATTGGTCAGAAACATCATAGATTCTCATTCATTAAAAGGTAAAATGAAAACACAGACCTTGCCATATTCAAATTTTTCACTGCTGTTGCTGTAAAGAATATCCGCTCGAAATATAGCTACATGTAGAACTTCAGGGCTGAAAGTCCTCCAGTGCTGCTCATTGTTTACAATTGTGCTCTGCTTCTAGCTGCTTCACTGTGTTGGGCTGCTGTGATTTACAGTAACGCGGAAATGCAAATAAGACCAACGTTAACCACTACAAATCATACTGAGCTGAACTGAAACAAACCAGACCACTTTTTGGAAACAAGATTTTTGAGAGCCCCTGGTTTTGACCATGTCAGTATCACTTTTTTGGTGTGGCAGTCACTGATATACATTCATAAACTCATGGACTATTGAGCCAATTAATCCTTTAAAGTGTGGTTACTTCAAGGGTTTTGTTGGTGGAAAATTATTCAGGCACTGTTATCTTAAAAACAGCTATGATCTCTAACCTTGGAAGACTTTTGTGCTTTGAATTTTGGGGCTTTACCAAGTGTTGTAAGTTTGGTCAGACTTAATGAACAAAAACAACCAAAAAGTGGATACTTTTCATGGGGAATTCAGAATTTTACAAAGCTAGAGGCCTCTGTGGCATAAATCTTCCCCCTATCATCATAGATTGAATCTGTCCAGCATCTAGATAATTTGATCATTATGCATGCTTCAAGATAACAAAATGCAGTGAGGAAGAAGAGGATGGAGCCTTTTTTTGGGAGATAGCGGCACACAATTACACTTGTGCATTTTGATGAGATATCCACAGGGAGTCATCCAGAACAGCCTGTGTGCTGTATGTGGGAACAGCTTTGTCTTTAATTTGCTTTAGAAGTTAGACGTTATGGATTGCCGCTAACCATCCAATAATCCTGAAAAACTCATTTGCAGCAGCAGCAGAGGTTGCCCTGTATGGCCTCCCCATGCAAAACGTACCTCCTCTTAAGTGTAGATTGCATTCCCCCGAACTCCATTATCTGTTGTGTTGTGGTCTGTGTCTTTATGTCCCTTTGTCTGAGCATTTTGAGCACACTGTAAGTAAGGAAGGTAATTTCCATTCGGCTCATTACAAAGCAGTTTGATGCTTTTAAACACAACACAGTCTTGGTATTAGCTGCTGAGTCATTAGAGGAAGAGTAAACAGAGTAGGTGGCGTACAAAAAGGCACAACAGGAAGAGGAGATTGGCTGCTCTACTGAGTTAAGGAGGTTATAATTGAGCATTACATAATGCCAGCATGGTTGTTTGAAAAAAATAAATGATAAATCCAGGCTCAGTGGATGAAAAAGTTTATCAAATTCCTCCAGGAACTTTAAACTGAGGGTGTCAATCACACGAGTGTTTGAGCCTGTCTCCCACTGTGTATAAAATATTGTCTATCATGAAGACAACATATACAATCAATAGTACTTTGAATACAGTAACCTGATTATATATATGCAGTTTAACTTTGATTTTGATAAAAGTTTGTAAAACCAACTCAGCAACTTGAAATATGACCAATAAGAAAAAAAAGAAAAGACTAATAAATGGAGCTAAAGTAGAATGTATGATTTTTTGTTCTAATTCTTAAGCCAGCTACATCAAATAGTTTTTGTTCATTAACTTTCCTACTGCAGGGTGTTTGACCTTGCCAGAGAAAGCTGCATGTTTCTGCTGTTTTTATCACTGTTAAAGCCTTCAGTCAATGCCACTAAAGGAAACACACTCCTGATCAGGCACATTAATCACACTCGTCATTAATTCAGTTCATATGTATGCCTAACGGAAAGCACAGATTTGGTTTACTGATTGAGGTAAACTTCAGATGGGGTGTGGAATGGATGAAAAGTAGCCTGAGGCATGTTTGCAGGATGATTCAGAATACCTGAGGTTTATCACACCAGTGTAAAAACTGACAAGAGAGAAAAATGGTGAATCTCACAACACTCATCACATTCAGCTCCACTTCAGTACATCATTAGTAAACGGCTGGAATGGTCGGTTTTGATTGGAGTGCAGATCAGACCATGTCTGATCTCTTTAGCATGTAATGGGCTTATTTGTGTCTGAAATTGTGCCCAGAAGCCATACATATTTAATAATCAATTCTGGGTTGATATTCATGTAAAACTTCAGCAATTAAGTCAAACCCTTGATTCTGTTACACCAGAGACTAAACCTTTCAGTTAACCCCTGAATCTCCAATATGGACAAAAATAGTAAAACAACAGTTGTAAAGGCAGCTGACATGAGAGGCAGAGAAATGTTCTGGAATACATCAGGCCCTATCTATACATTTTATAATGAAGTGCAGGTGTCTTCCCCAACGATGTGGGTTTCATTTTCACACCGAGCTTATGCTGTTAAAATAGCAAATGATCATGCACTCCCATCTGCAGCCATAATGCGCTTTCCTGAAATGAGTGGTCAGGTGCAAAGCCCGGGCGTTCAGAACCTGAGGATGCAGACAAAGACTTTTGGGTGTTTCTGTTATTTCGAGGTAGGATTGGAAAGACTGACACATTTCTGTGAGATCAAAACACACTTTACTTAATCTCTTTTACTCAGATAGGATGCACAGAAGCACACCTCGACTGTCAAATATCAGAGCAATTATTACACGTTTAGCTTAAAGTTTATGACAGGACAGAGAGCTGAGAGATTGCCTGGCTTTTTTGCAACACTCCTCAGTGCACTCTTCCAGTGTGCTCCAGCATCTGCAATGTTCCCAGAAACAAGAAAAACACACAATTAAAGATCTCTACAACACATATTTTTATTTGTACAATGTGTACACATACTTATTTAATTTTCCTGATAATTATGTCAGAGATAATAAAATGTTTTGTCTGGTCTATGTATATCATAGAGGATAGAGGCCAGGATTCCTGCAGGAAAAGGAGTAAATGAACTGTCTAAGTCCACATTTATGTAAAGTTTAGTAAAAAGATCTATCATACACATAGAAGTGTGTTTCTGTCAGTTTTAGCTGACGAGTTAACTCCCTTTTACGTTCATGTGGAAGTGTCTAATGTGCCATTTGGATGCTTCGCAAAAAAAAGACACTTAATTTGAGCATTTGCATGCATCATAAGATGTTCAGTGTATGCTCACAAGTTTAGAGGCATAATAAAAGGAGTAATATTAAATAATCCACTTCGATTGGGTTTCTCATGTTGCATCCAAAACACCCGTGTATAATCAAGGTACATAATCTTTTACCCTTGTGCGCTGTTCCTCACTTTGCATTGGGAATCTGTGTCACGAAAATAGCAAAATATAGACCGAAACACCCCAAACCACTAAGCCTTACAAACTCTAGACCACACAATTTTCACTTTCAAACTAGAATCCAAAGTGTGTTTTATGCATTTGAAAGTCAGCTGAATAGTTGCAACAGGTGTACAGATATAAAATAAGATGCACAAGATCATTTCAGCATTCAGGAATGTGGTCTTGTTAGCCTAATGGGCACAAAAGGACACATTTCAGTCCCACTGTAAACAAAATATTTTGAATTATAATAATAATGCAAGTAAATTAATGACTATGAAATCAAAGGAGAATGTTGGTGCCTCAGATGAGATAAACTGTGGCTGAACTTAAGGGCATCCAGGACATCTAGACTTCTGCCTCTGAGTTTATTCAAGATTTGTGTGCAGTCTGTGGGATGCTGTGGAAGAGACAATAAATTTAGAGGGCTCTAAAAGAAATCAACAGATGCAGACAAAGTCCCTGCCAGGAAACTACTTCCCCAGACTGCCAGTTTACTTGGAGGCAAGCCAGCATATACTGTTTGGCCCTTAATGACAGCTATATGGGCAAGTGATGTCTCTGTAATGTTGTGTCCCTTGAAATACCACTTCAAGATGTCTCCTATATTCATTTTAATTCTCTATGTGGGGAGATGTCTGGAAGCTTTCACTCAAGTCTTTCAGCTTTCCTCCCCTGCAGATCCACTCTGAGCTCAAAGACGATCCGATGACGCTCAAGTGGAGCCCCTCTCCATCTTATGGAGCTTACTGGTGACTTTACAGACTGTATATTCATGTTCTTTTTATTTTCTAGAGGGATGTCTCCTTCTCTTTTTCTACCAGTTGGATATACAGTAGATAAGCAGGGTAGGAATACTTGGTCCTTTTGAAAATAAAGACAGATTTGCATTTGAAAGAGCCAGATCTGCAAGGTAAGGGTATGTCAGATAGCTGCAAGCTACTCCCAGGTGTATTGCTGTCATTTGTTGCAGGATAATTGACATCTTTCAGGGGGTTGCTGCCAGCGCTTTGTTTGCCTCAGATTACTGAAGATGTTTTGAAAATCGATCAACAGAGAAGCACAAGAAAGCTGGCCACTTCTTGCTGAGATAGATGCTTGTACCTGGCTGTAGGTAGAGCTGCAGGTCTTATAAGAATCAGGTGTAATTCTTCTCTCCCTTGTCTGCTTTTCATCCTGTCTGCAACATGAACTGTCTGGATTGTCAATCATCTAACAGGGCTACCTCTCAGATATGCACAACTTGAAAGAGTGCCTCAAAATATGGAGGCACTTTGAAGGAACTGTTCGCGAAAAGCTTTCTTTATCAGCCCGAAAGTCACAACACAAATGGTTGCCTTGAGTTTTATATTCTATACTTTCTGTATTTAAAGTGTCATGAAGTGCTCTAAAAACATTCAAGTGAGGATGGGTGCCCTCTTCTAAAAAAAGAAAATGACCTTCAGATCCAACACTTGTGGTCATTTTTCAGATAAGGTAATACTCATTAAGAATGCAGTGCTTGAAGTGCAAATGTCCTCCTAATGTCCTCAGTTCAAGAGTCAGTGGACATTTTTAAATGCCAAAGTAGGCTCAAATTATTTGCAGTTAACTTCTGTCCTTCAGCTTGGTTTAAAATTCTTTACTTGTTATGAAGCACACTATTGATTAATGTGACCTTTCCAACTATCTTTTCTTATTTAAACTTTTTATTATGTTTTTCAGGCTGCATGTGTTCTTATTTGGTCTAATTTTGTTATTGTCATATTCAATTATCTTGAGAGTTTCCATGGAGGGTCATGGTTTTTCAATTCAATCCAATGGCAGAAATTTTATTTTTTTCATTTGACATGACTCGGCAAAAGAAAGAGCCCTTTGGTATAATATTTAGCTCACTTTGATCAACCCAAATGATCAAAGACTGATATATGTGTATATTAAGGCTGTCAGGTTCAACTAACTATCAAGTTCTATTTTTACACCATTTTACTAGATGCATGAAATGCTATTTCAAAGGAAAAAAAACAAATGTGGCCTAGTGATATGGATATATGATGTTGCATGATGTGTTGTCATTAAAACAATTACCATTCAAATACAATACCTGGCACTGTTTCATATTACTGCTTCTGAGACTGGCAAATGAACAGTGCTATCCACTAAGTAGTCAGTGAGTGCTGCTATAAAAAAAACATCGTAAATAGGATATGCAACACACAGGGGGTTAGAGTGTTGGGCCTGACTAGTGTATGTCACAGAGAGTAAAAGGGTCCATCCTGTGTGTCAGATGAAGACCAAACAAGCATTAACAGATCTATAAGATCTACAATTAGGTGATCTCTGGGCAAAACTTTCACCTTGATTCTCTCCATTGTTGTTTTGCTTGGAAGTCACAGCACCTGCACTCTAATGACCATGCCTATGTGAAGGTACTATCAAAATAGATACTATAACAGAAAATGCAGTCCATTGTATCAAAATGAGGAGGGGGAAGCAAAGTTAGGCTGGCAGTAAGATTTGAAAAGTGCCAACTGATGGACCAGTACATTAGGCTGGCTCTATAGCAACCTACATATGGCATTTCAGGCTTTTAAAGCCTAAAGTGCTGCTTTCAATATGCATATAAACAACATAAAAACATATGATTAAAGAAATTGTGCTCACAAAGTTAAGTTTATGAACAGCAATGATGCTACTTGTCTTTGATTTGGCTCTGTTTTGCACTGACAGCAAGACTAGATTAACCATGTTAATTTCTTACTCTCTGATCATTTCAAAGCTTCATATGCTATGATGTCAGACCGGCCTCCCTTGTGATCCTGTATTAAGTCTCACACAAGCATTAACTCTATTGTTGGCTGAGTAAGTGCATGACGTGTGTGTTTGTGTATTTCCCAAGAGAGGGATGGCATTTCTTCTACACTTACTTCTTTGTGGGAAAGGATCCCCAGAGACGACTACTTTTACTCCAAGCTGTCCAATTTGAAATAGAAGTTCCTCGGGGGAGAAGTCGAGACCATCAAGAGCAGTGACACCACCTCCTTGATGAAAAGATCTTTGAATTTAATCTCCTTTTGTTGGCAACTTGAAAGGATACATGGTTGTCCACTCTAACTATAGTATAATCACTGCTGCTTATTAGTCTATGTGCAGCTATCTTCTGCTCAAAGAAGGAGGAGAAACCAGTACGTATGCTAAAGGATAGAGCAAGATTGGACTCTGAACTTTGCATTTCTACCCTGAACTCTGGCCACAATATTATAATAATCACAACGTATGCATAGTAATTTGAACTCTGAAAATGTCAGCGACTGTGTTGCAGCATGGCCCTGGTTTTCCCTTCCTCCCACGTCTGCTGGCAGGTCTGAGCTCCACTTGCCTTATCAAATAAATTGGACAGTGGCTATTTCCCCGATTGCCTCCTCACAAAGGTTCTGGCTCACCCGAGGGTCTTCTGCTCATGGCTCTGGTTGATGGGAAAACTACTTAGAATAATTGTCCTCCAAAAGGACGCCTTGGCTGCCACTGCTGTCGCCTCCAAACATCCTGTATGTGTGTGACTTAGAGAAAAAGAGAGAGAAGAAAGAAGGGATACTACCTCTAAGGTTACATGTCAGGGTTTGTGTTTAGCATGTTCCAGTCTGGTTCTGCCTTGTTATTGGAGCACTGACAGGTTTGGCCATTTCGTTTCAATTGCAGCAAATGGGAACTTCTATTACTTCACTTTGACCTCGTTTTGTTTTCTGCTTTATTTCTTTAACTTTCTTTACAACTTTCTTTTCTAACATGTCAGAAACATACAGCCATAAAACATGACAGGGTTTAAACTATACTTGTACAGACTGTGTCTACCTACAATCCCCTTGTGCAAAAGAGCTAGCACATAGGTCTTTATATTTGGGGATTGTGTTATTATATGAATATTATATTACCAAATTTTCTTCAGTCAAACAACAGCCTTTATCGTGCAGCTTTTGTGCATGCATACATGTTTGCACATGCATATTTTTTCCAAGTCCCTTATATCCTGACTTTATAAGTGAAGTTGATTTTCTTATTTCAACATTTTATTATTTTATGTATATTTAAGTCTAAACTTGTTTTCACACATACAGCTCTATTTACTTTTGTTCCGCTTAGTTGAATAAAAAAAACACCACAGATCTGCACATTGAACTTGGATTGTTCACATTGCACTATATGGAAAAGGACAAAATCCAGACCGAGTTGCTCCAACACCGTCTGATTTGCACAAATGTTCAGAGCTGGCCTTACATCATTTTGTCAAAGCCTGCGTTGCTTTTACGATGAGTTGTGTTAGGATTTATGGGAAGAGACCCTTCAGGCCAAGCTGCTCACAAAATGATGAAGTTATTACAAAACTAGAGAGGATTAACTTTCCTTTGTAATATTATATAGATGAGCACATTTATAATATATAAGTATAAAGAAACTTTGTGCAGAAGATGGGCTGCAGCAGATGAATGAGGACACCCGACTGCATGATAACTGTTTACCACGAAGCACCTGTAGAAGTATCTTGTTTGCTGGGGCCTGGGGCAATTGCTTCTTCAGTAAACAAACTGCTCCAGTGAGAGACCACCTCTTTCAGACGTGGTCTGTGTGGTAGTGTGTACCTAAACAGGGACTGTTTTCTGTGTTCACTTCTAATCAAATGAACTGTGCTGAGCTCAGACATCTCCCAAACAATCAAAGTGTAAAAACAGGTATCTTTTCATATTGAACAATGGGCTAAGAAAACAACAAAATGACAATATCTTGAAAGTAATTCAGAGCTTCCACTGTTACCTGGCTTAATTCAAAATGTTCCTCACAAGTTGAATAACAGGAGGAAATTGATTGAATGTTGTCAATCAGCTTGATTAGATGTGAAATTGTGAGGCTTCTCCTTCCCGATTGCTCCCTTAGCATCCTCACTTCAACCACTGCAGGATTAAATTAAATGTGGCTTAATCTGTTTTACTTCCAGACAACCTGAGCACTATAGACAAAATGTCCACCAAGGTCACATCTAGTTAGAGACTGAATACACAGAGCACGGAGCAGCTTGTTTACCAGCAGCAGCAGCTTAACCAAACCACTGCTTATGTTTAAACATGATATGTGTTCACATGCAGCAGATTCATCATCTGATTCACCTTCTGTTGCTCACTTTAAATCTAATAAGGTGTTTTACTTACAAAATATGAATATCTGAGGACACCTGTAATGGTGTTTTCAACAAAGATGTAGTTTAAAACATCATAACTTATTCCACAAAATGTTGTGTACCAGAAAATGGATGACAGGTATTTTGCTTAAAAAAAGTAGAGAAAGAACATGTATGGTAAAATGTTTTCCTTGACAATATAACAATGTTTTCTTTTAAATTATTATTTAAATTAAGAACCACTTTTATCAGTAAAGATCGGATGATACTGATATTTGTCTGATACCTTAGTAACATATAGATGTCCAAGACACACAGTAATGAGTAATTATTTGCCTTTATTCATAAAAAAAACAGAAAACAAAGATACACTGACAACCCTTTTAACTTTATAATACACCCTGTCTCAGGAAACGGGATGTGTTGGATGAGCAACTTCTGTTTATATTGGTTATTAAAATACATGCTTTTGCATCATTTTTATACCCTTCTGTTTAAAAATGATTCATGCCAATCTTTAACTGCATCAATATTATGTGTATATTGTATGAGTATACATTTCTTCTCCTGTTTTTCAGCATGAAATTTTCAGACTATTTCTCAAGGTTCTATTCACAGCAGCCTCTGCAGATCCTATAAGTAGCTCTAAGAGGGTCTGGATGTTTTCAGTATCTGACTCATGCTATAGCCACCCCAGCAAAGGGACCAGTTTTTCCCCTGAAAAGGACTGAGAAACTAATACTGTGTGCCATAAAGATATTTACAATGGTCCTGTGCAAATTTAGTTTATGGAATGTGTTGATTAGGCTTCTTAAGTAATAAGAATACACCAAAAAGCTCCAGCAACTCTTGTAGTTCAGGAAACAACTATATCAGACCGAACACATTTGACCTTGTGGCCTTCATCAGGGTCTAATAATTAACTTTTTTCCTGAACTGATGGAGCTCTTTGGTGTATTCTAATAAATGATATTTTATAGCTAAATTACAAAGCAAACTGTATTAAAATATATTACCTGTTGTCAAACAATGATTTTCATTACTCATCTTACACAACTATCACCTGTAAATAAATTAGTGAATGACTTTTGTTTCTTCAAGGCCCAGTGATCTGGTAATAAACCACAGCATGTTGGTTTGGGACCTTTTACCAAATATGATAAATATGTATCAAATATAATCATCATTGTAACAACATTTTTTAATTTGTTTTCAAAAAAGGGAAGAAATGAAATAGTAACTGGCATTTAAGATAATGACCTGCAATATCTGGTTGATGCTACCTTGTCTCTGTTTAAGGGAAATATCAAGAATAAATGCATCCTCATGCAAGCTGCAGTGCCATAATTTAACATTCTTTTTTTCTTATCTTTTCTTGCATTGCAGAGTAAATTACTTCATACCTGTTCATTATTTTTGTCGGGTGAAGACTGCTGCTGAATGCCTTTGCAGCTTTTGTGTTTAGTAGCATGGATGAATATGAATGTGAATAGTCACGCAGGTTGTGGCCAGTCCAAACACACCTTTATCTCTGCAGCAGAACAACAGCCAAGATGTTTCCTGCAGTTTTTGTCTCCGTCTTCTTTGGGATGAAAAACATTTCTATTCAGGCTGGCTCCACGGTCCTGGATGCACCGCAGCATGGGGCATCATTTCTTGATGTTGTGTCTTGTCCTGATTTCACCTACCTCCCTCATTTGCATTTGTTTATCAGGGACACGAGAAAATGCACACTTTCTCCCAACATGAGTGGCTGCAAAAACAGCTGAGACAAACACTGCAAATGATCGACCACACGGTGATCCACATCAGCATATTTCACACAGCTCTGATTTACCTAAGGGAACTTGTTTAAAGGCCCTCCACCTTATTTCAGGGAATACCCACCCCAAGATCTGCTTTCATCTGCAGCAAACATAAACAGCCTCTGTTTAGTGGCCTGTAATTGAGTTTTGCTGTAAGAAGACAGAATCCAGTCAAAGCAAGTAAGAGCATGAGTGAGATTTTCTACTTCTAAGCTCCTGAAACTTTAGAAGAAAAAAAGCTGAACCTCTTAAAACCCTCTCCTGTACACTGTAATTATATTGTCTGGGTCTTTTCCATGGCAACAGACATCACTGGGATCTTCCCCAAGGCTGCAAATATTTATTTAGCTTTCAGAATGGATCTGCTTTTCTTTAGAAATGTTGCTCTTTCCAATTTAACACTAGAAGGGCCAGGATTTCTTAAAAACAAAATAGAGCAAATGATTCATGACTACTTTAGTATTACTTATTCATGACTTCATCATGTTTGTGGACCTTTACCTTGATGGTTTTCTATGTTTCCGGAAACACTTGTGTGCCTTGAAATAAATCCTGGTGTGTCCTGGGAATTTGAACAACCATGAGTTATTGCTACAACAGCTTAGCTGATGGTTTAATTTTTAAGTCACTATTCTAGTATGTTTATGCTTAAATTTTTGTATAAAAATCTATGTAAAACCATGAAAAGTTCTGCACATCAGCAGTGAGCCAATGCCAAACCTTTTGACCATTCACTATCAAAAAAAAGGAAAAAAAAAAACACTATGGAAACTTCAAATTCTGTATGTTTGAAATGTTACAGTGAAAAATCCAACAGCATTAAAGTTCATTTTCTAATGTAAAAAGCCGGCATTAAGTTTAAATATATTATTTTTAAGCCCAGCTAAGGAAAATAATGATCAGGAACAAGAATGCCATCATGATCTGTTTAAATATATCATCAGGATAAAGAGGATGTCAGAAATCTTAAAATATGAAATTTTAAATACTTTATTAGCAACAGAGCCTTTTCTTTTTCTTTGCTTTTGTCAGTGGGCACAAGTGAATGAATAATCACGTAACACAGCTCATATCAAAAGCTATTTCATATGGTGTGCCTTGAAATTTTGCCTTGGTCTTTGTTGTGTTTTAGGTGAAAATAGTTTGAAAACCAGTGCTTTAGATAAAGTAGAACACCGCTCTGCCTTCAGGACTGTCACTTATTCTGACCATGTTGGGTTAATTGGTGACTCCAAATTGCCCTTAGGTATGAGTATGAGAGTAGATGGTTGTCCGTCCCTATGTGGCTCTGGGATCGGCTGGCGACCGGTTTAGGATGTTCCCCGCCTCTCACCCACAGATAGCTGGGATAGGCTCCGGCAGCCTCGTGACCGGGCAAGGGACAAGCGGTATAGAAAATGAATGAATGAATGAATTATTCAAGGTTACAGACACCCATATATTGAGGCTCTTTCCTTGTGCGAGTGGCCTAAGTTTGATACCGTCCCCCCCTACTCTAGCCCCCTGTTAAGTCTACCCTCAGTCTTTCGTCCCTCTACTATTATCCCCCCCCCCCCAAAAAAAAAAACACAGTTTCTCAATAAGTTGCAGTATATTATCCTGAACATAAATGCTCACTCTTTTTCCACCCTTGCACAACTGTCCAAGAGAGTTTGTTGCATTTCCTTCTGCATCTACCTCATGTGCTAAATATCTCCACAAAACACTTCTACTTCTCTCTTTTTCTACTGATGCTGCTTTGAGATTTATAGTTGTCAGGTTTTGTTTGCTTCCTTTTTTTCTTAAAACTTACATTTCAACTTTTCTACCTTGGGTTAAAAAAATCTGATTTTTCATCTGTTTTCCAAGCTTCCCGTTCCTGTACTTTCCTTAACAGTCCAGTGGAAGAATGATTGATATTGTGTCATATAAAACATGTAACATCAACCTTCAAAAGTAATAATATTACAGTTACATAATGAAAGAGGCCAAGCTACTAAGTTTCTTTTTGTTCCAAGTGAACTGCAATGATGTGATTGTGCTGCATCTAGCTCCATGCTGCACTAAAATTAACTAAGAAATTTAACAGTGTATGATGAAAGGAGAAGAGAGGAGAGGGCTATAACTTCTCAAATTTTTAAGTAACTTTAAACACATTAAAGAGTTTAAATGTAACATTGTTTGATCAGCTGTTTGAAGTATCAACCCATGCCAAAAGTCCAGACTGCTGTGCCATACCACTCTGTCTTTCTTTATCACACTCAGAAACTACTAGTACTTAGCGTGTTGATGAGCCCCCCTGCCCATCAGACGAGTCCCCGCACATGGCCCAGTGGCTCTGTTTGCTGTCACACGGGCGTGCTCTTCTGTGACTCTCATAATGAGCAGTCGGTCCTTTTCGTGGCATTTTGCATCACTCTGCCAAGTGAACATCTGTGGCGATGCTCTGCTCCATCTTCATGGCAGGCAATCTTGTGCAGCCCACGCATTGACACTGACACCCCTGTTGTCTCAGGGCCGTAATGATGAGCCCATTGCACGAGTTTTATTTTTTGCTGAGCAGAATCAGGCTCGTGTTGAACTTAACAAGGCTCTTTTGGGATCTGAGGGACCAGAAAGGTGCTGAAACTATCATCATGCATACAAAATACACATGGTGCAGAGCCCTGCAGTTTTAAAAATACCCTTTCTTCAAAGTTGGAGGCATCAAGATGTTTTTTTAAGTCAATGTGGGGAAGTCTCATTAAAACAATGTGTGTATCTGTGCTCCATCTGTTTTCTAGATCCTGTCAGCTGTCAAAAACTTGTCAAAAATGTCACTATACCATAGAAGTTCTTGTGGCTTCTTTATTTTTGTGCCTTCTATTGATCACATTTTGTTTCCATACTTCATTTTGGAGTTCTCTGTTGGACCACGGCAACTATTTCTATTTTGGCTTACACAAAAGTTGTTTGTTATGACAAGCTTTCCTCAGTCTAAAAATGTGTTTTTACCATAGACTGTAAAAATGGTGGATTAAGCCTGAGGGGCATCAGATTCTTGGTAACTGATTAGGGCTTTTCAATCAAATCCATGGTGGTCAGATTGCGCTAAACCTTTAAATCAGCAGTAAAAGCCATAGAGCTGAGATGAGTTGGACCTGAAACTTTCAGTATGATGCTGCTTGAGTGTTTATGTTGTGTTCAGTACTCCTGCAGCAAGCCCAAAGTGGACACAAGAGGAACTATAGGTTTGTCACTTCTGCAATAGCATTATTTTTCAACACTGGAGATATCTGCTTGACTGCCATGTTCTCTGGATCAGAGATAAGACAAAGAAGAAGCAGCGGTGGCAGAAGATGAGGGGTAGCTCACCAGTTTTTTGTATTTACCACAGTGTATGGCTGCTCTGCTGCATAGATCATGTTTGAGGAGGTGAAATATGTCTGAATCTGATTTCAAAAAGTTGAAGTAAAGGTTCCCGATCTTGTGGACTGCAGTCCTCATGTGGGTAACTAAGGTATTGCAGGTGGGTCGAGAAAGTGATTAGCAATGTATCTGTAAGCATAATTGAAAGCACATTTAAGTTTTTATAAAATGCTTAGATATTTAAATCACATGTTAGTTTGTTATCATTTCCACTGTCTGATAAGCATCATCATGGCCACAATTTAATTTTTGTTTAATAAAATGGGGACATTTAATAAATACCTCACTAAGCTGCTTGGTTAATGATGTTGGAAATAAATCCATGCTTAGAAAGGCATCAATGGTTTTGAGAGTTTTCAAAGCCAGTGAGAGGATATAAGAAAAATACTGTAGCAAAACTACATTTGTCCAGGAAAAAAAAAGGTGTGATACTTTGGGTCTAATGTTAAGGTGGTTTAACATATTTGGTGGGACCCAGATAATGTCGAGTTTGTCATGTTTACAATTAATTCAGACATTTCAGGACAAGAACGCTATGCTTTATATTTTAAAAAAAATCAATCCCTGATAAAGCCACTGAATAAATGAAAATGAAGGATGCTCTGCACAGAATAAATCCAGTAAACTGACCCACTATTGACCCACACACTGACTGTGGTTGGATTATACTTGTTTAAATGTGAGGTCAATTGACGGTTCAGTGGTGCTCTGTAAACCAGCAGTGATCATTTAAAGCATGCTGAGGCTAGAACATGCTGAACAGCAGAGCACGCACTTGAATCTCATGTCATTCGAAATATGAAAGCACTGCGGTCACATCCTCGAGTGACCGAGGACAAATAAAAATCTGCACTTACTCTGAATTATACATATCTTTATGGAGAGGAATTTGTTGTGTCTGCAGAAGCACGAGTGGCAGTGTTGTCTGCAAAAAGCCCCTCAGAGGAGCTAATGGAGCTTCTGCCTGCAGATGAGTGCGAGGAAAAACGACTTTGCCGGCCAAATTTAGCTGCCAGGGGTAGAGGCCCCGCTTCTGCTGGGGAGTGCAGCTAATGCCTCTGAGATGTTCAAGTGCTGACATTTTACTTGTTTATTTACTTTTCTGCCTTATTCGTGCATCGCTAAAGGGACATCCGCGAGGTCTGAGTCCATCCATCAGGGCTTTTGCTCTCCATTGGTGGCGCTCGGAGTGTCCTGTGGGCTGCAGTTGCAGCCATCGGCGATGAATGTTTGTCGACTAAGTCCCACTCAGCAGCATAAAGAGCCACTATTGAATCAGAAATGCAGGTCCAATTGGTGTGTGTGTGGTTGGCACACAAAGAGGACAGTTTGGGGTTGCTTCATGTGATAATTTCATGGGGGGATTGGAGTCCGAGCTGAATAAAATGCACAAACAACAGTGCAAACTTTTCTCTGAGAAAATACTCCAAACAAGTGGAATGAGTGTTCATGTCCTCTCAGGATTAATGTTTTGTTTGTACTCTGACAAGCTCTTGCTCTAGTTTGACCTTTGGATAGCAGGGTAATAATTAGTGTGTGGTATCCGCCCTGGAGAGGAGGGACAGTCTGGGTGTTTCTGGCATCACATCTCTGTTATGACTGTTGTTAGATTGTCCTAAATTAGTTGGCAAAATTCAAGAGGAGGCTGCCTGTGATTTAACAAAATGAGTCAGATCCACGACAGAGGACTTCAGTCTGCAAGCAGTGTCAGTTTATAACGTCATTTAAAGAGGTCATGTTCTTACATTTAGTTTGTTTTATGTCCTCCTTTTCATTGAGTACTTCTATGTGCAAGACAACAAAGTCATCCAGATCTCCGGTGATCAGGGCCAGTAGCTGCCTGACTGTCAAGCCCTAATAAAGTTGAACAGGATCAAGTCACAAAATGTGCAAGTTAGTTAGCATTTTAGCATTTTTTGTCCCATTCCCTGAATAAATGTTTTTTTCGAACTGCTGTCTCGATGAATGTCTGAAGTAAGGCCTGTGATGAATGCATGCAAGTTTTCATTTTACAACATGAAATGCACCTAATGCATCACAATAAACACACTGCCTCCCTGAAAAAAATGATGCATGACAATTTGTTTTGCTTCTTTTCCTTCACGTTTCATTTGCACGGTCAACTAAATATACACGTTAAGGCTAGATTTGCAGTGCAGATGGGTCAGCCTGATTTAATGTCTGTATTAAGGTAGATCCATCTTGTCAACCTCCAATCTACAATGATTGTGAGAGGCCCAAAATGGGACAGTATACTTTTCAGCAGGAAGAGGTGGGAGCTACGAGTGAGACAACAGCAGGAAGTGTCTGCTGGCACATAGGTTAGCATAGATGTTTGCAGCTCCCATCTCAGGAGAAGAGAAGTTTCCTGTCTTTTTACCATATTATATCCATCAACGTCATCAATTCAGAGCTTAACAATGAAATTTTCAGTGTGCTTTTGGAGTGATGATTGTTTTCAGCAACTGCATTTATCAACACACCCTCATTCAGACATAAGAACTTGCGAAATATGCTTGTTTCATGAATCACACTTGAGAGCTGATGCAAGGTGATCTCTGCACCAATTTTTATTTTTCAAGTTTCTCCACCCGATTGATTAATAAGGACCCTAATTTATGAGTTAAATGTATTCAATCACACTCAGAATGAATACTTTTAATCTGGGAGGACAGTAAATAATTAAACTTCATGATGCAACAAAGTTAGTTGTGCTAGTATCCAAACTTTCAACACAGTCTTTGAAGTACAGCAAAGAGAAAAGTTTTTCATTTTGTCTGAAATCCTTACTCCAAAAACTTGAGCATATCCCTGCCCCTAGAATTAACACTGATCATCAATCATCTTTTTTTTGTGTGTGATAATTTGGCCTGATGAAAGCATCATTAAATGGAATTAAAGAGAGCGACCATCATGTTTGGTGTTTATAAAGACGTTTCATCAATTTGAAGTTATTTACAAAGCTAACAGGAAAATCAGAGGGCCCAGCAAGGCGATTCAGTCTTTTGAAATCACATTATTGAAATAAACCAAACTCAGACAGGGGATTGCACCAGTTTACACAACATACCCCTGCTATTTCTCTTTAAGTACAATAAAGGACCATACCGTACGTCAGCAGAGATGTTTTGACATAAATGTAACTTAAATGAAAGGATTGAGAGGGGATTAATCTAAATTAGTGCTGGGATTAAGATAAACTGCGGCTCCTCATCATGGCTCGGCCCTCAGAGTACAATGGTCTGAAGCTTCACATCTTTGCGGCTCAAAGGAGAAGAGGGAGAAGGTATGAAAAGCAGCTGGTGGTTAATCCAGTGGAGAATAGAAGTCTGCCCCTTGTGTATCTCTGACACATGTTCGGGCAGAGTTAGAACGTGATGAAGAAGCACAGAGAAATAATGCCCATTTTCAGGCATGCGGTTTCACAATGAGCTTCATTTTCTGCTCTCCAGCTCCCCAAGGCCCTCTGAAGAAATTCACACATGGCTCCAGCCCAGTTGATACATACTCACTCAAAGGAGCAGAGATGGAGAATGGTTTTTACCACATTGTGATGATTACATAGTATCCACTGAGTTTGATAGGTTTATTGATTGAAGTCATAGATTCAACGATGGCTCTATCATGCTCTCAGATATGTGGCATTTAAAGATCCAATTTTGTTCAGATGAACCTGGTAAAGGTATTTTCTTAAATAGTGATTCTTTTTTTTAAGTTTGGAGGTTATTTATTCTTTAATTTTATGGGTAGGACAATGCATTGAGTTGGAAGCAGGGGAAAGGCAGAGTATGTTTGAGGATATTCTTGCAATACCATTGTGATTTTGTTATTGCATTGGCATCAGCGTTACGTGTTTTTGTTTATATTGTTGCCTGTGTGTTCCTGTATAACTTAAGGACACCACTAGAGGACACAAAAGTTCTCAGGCTGTATGTAACTACTATGTGTCCGTAGTAAACTGAAAACAATTCTGGGAGAAAGCAAAAGATAAACACCAATAATCAAGGCCATCATCATATTTTTTAGCAACTGATGTTCAGTGGTCAGACCTAACCATCAGCATGGTCTGCACTCAGTTTCCACAACATTTTCCTCTGTGCACTGTCTTAAGTGTCTCAGTGATATGGTCTAATGAGGGACCATATTAACTGGTTACTTCTGGCTGGCTGTGCAGATCGATGTTGTAGTTTTAAGGGACATTTCTGTACTTTGGTTGTTGGGTTGTATCAGTTACTCAAAAATAATCAAATGAAGTGGCTGAAAGGACTCCCAGCAGTGCTGCCCCTTGAAGGAGAGCAAGCTGAGACACCTATACCACTTTACCACTAAAATTAGTGAGTAAACATGGGTTTTTTCATGCGGGTTAAGCAGCTTACAATGGGCAAGTGACTCCTTTCCCACTGCCAGCAGACCCGGGTCTAATCACCAACAGATGCACTGCGTGGCAGTTTTTTTTCCTCTGAGCATAGCAGGTCAGCACATTGATGACATCATCTGCGCACTCAAACGCATCTATGTAAACAATGGAAAGGAGCATGGAAGCCATGGACATGGTGGTTAGCTGTTTTCTTTGTTTGTACTTTTGTCCCTCTTTAAAAAAGTACAAACTCAGCGTAAACTGAACAACATTTGAGTGATGATGATTTGAAAGTGGACAAAATTTGTTGCTGAGATGGCAAAGAGTCGTGGAAGTTACAGACAAAGGGGACATGCTCAATGCTATGTTGTAGGCATGTTATGCCAACGTCATCCTGTAAAGTAGCAAGTTCACCCATGTGTGATGTTCTCAGTAGAGTGGATCAGGGGTGAGTTGATAAAAACCCATGTTGCTTGCAGGGTCAGTCGACCCGGGTCTAAATGGTAAGTAGACCCTTTCCCACTGCGTACAGGAGCCAGCTGTAACCGTGTTTAAACAGATTTTTTGGCCAGTGGGAAAGGGATACTAGAAAGATACACTACTGTCACAGTCACTGTACTGTGTTAAGCTGAATAAAAATGGAAACATTTCAGAGCACCTTGTACTTCCTCTTGGAGGTCTCTGTGTTTGGCACAACTTTATGATGCAGCAAATGGCCAGGTGTTCCTCCGCCTGCTATCAATGTCCATGCTACTCCTGATCTTAATTTACAATTAATTATTGATTGTCATTTTGTTTATTCTTCTAATCCAGTGTTACTTTTGAATTCTAATGGTTGTTTTGTTACGTCTGACCTGATTTTACTAAATATTATTAATGGTCATTCTACTAGTGATATTCTGATGCTACTACTGACTGTTAGTGCTGATGGCCAATGATTACCACTCGGGCTGTCGCCTTATATTTGATATTCAAACAACCCTTTGAACATGGGAAATAATATGTAACTGAACAGTAAATTAATATTCAAATGTAAATTATTGAGTGTCTTAGCACTTGAGGGTACCTGGAGCAGTGGACTATTTCATCCAATAGAAGGTGCTCTCAGTGCAGCTTGACCAGCAGCCACATACGCTGCTTTCTTGACCTCAGTAAACCACGAATACCACCCTGGGCGGACAGTAACAATACTAAATCATCTGAGGGGTTCTGTGAGTTAGTGTTTTGGTTTCACCATCTAAACCATTGATGACAAACTCAAAATCAAAG
The DNA here is from genome assembly GCA_036419115.1 of Scarus forsteni. Classification (NCBI taxonomy): domain Eukaryota; kingdom Metazoa; phylum Chordata; class Actinopteri; order Labriformes; family Labridae; genus Scarus; species Scarus forsteni. The sequence continues at coordinate 7,250,496 of JAZDUH010000011.1, read as the reverse complement.
ACTGGGTTGTGCGCTGGTTATGTGCAAAGCGGTTTACTCACTTGTCCTCCACGTCAAATTTAGAGGCTCACTTGTCGCCTTTTCATTCAAGTTTTGCAGTTCGAGTGAAGCAGCTGTTGTCAATCTTTGGTTATTTTTGCAAATGTTCGAAACTCTGGGCATATTAGCATACATGCTGATGATTTGGCGATGAGCTTTACAGTGGTGATCCAACAGTTTGTAAAAATTTCTTTGTAGATGAGGCCACCCTCCTCTCCTTTGTTTCTACTCAAATGTTAGAGGTTTCTATTTTGGGGGCATAGATAGATTTAATACAAACAATGACTTGATATCTGAAATAGTGTAAGGGGCAGCAAAGAGGGGAAATTATTCTTAAACGTAGGTCAAGAGCTGTACTATGGATTACTTAACTAATGTTAGATAGTAAGTTACCTTTGTTGCTATGCAGACTGCTTGATACATGAACCCTGAACAACTTGTTTATGACATCATCCGCATGTGATTTTGGCAGCTATGGCAACATTTAGGAAACTGACGTTAAAGGGTCAAGTAGCCGGCTTCTGGTGCAGTCAGGGTTTGGTTATACACTTAAGCACACAAGTGTCAGAGAGCGCCCCATAAATATACCTGTTTTAGTCTAGCAATAACTGCTCTCTGCAGTGATTCAGTGTTTGATATTTGCATTGTCCTTTAAAGTACAGGTTCATTGTCTTGTGTTGGAACAGTGAGCAAAAATCTCCAATGATTTCCTCCTCACCCCCTCTAAGCATAACCAGCACTGCTCTGAAATGAAGGACAGAACAATCCAGAAGCAAATGGCACCATAAACACTTTCAGGGTAAAAAGCATCCATGAGAATGACAATGCACTTTTATAATTGCACTTTTTGGCATGCATTGTAATATCTTACCTCAGCACTGGATGTTTTTGTTGGAGCTCTGCTATAATTATCTGGCTCGCTCATCTTCTCCGTTAGAGTCAGACTTTATTGTTTGTATTAATTACAGAGTACTGCAAGCCGGAACAAAGTGCTGCTGATGTTACATGAAAGCCAAACAGTAATGTTCAGGCTTTTGGTTGGTTGTTTTCTCTGGATTTATGGGTGTTAAGAAGTGTAAATGTGCTGTTGTTAACCATGTCATACTTTTTAGAAGCCTTATTTATCCCCGCTCTACTCTGCAAAGCTCATTTTCACCTGCAAGAAATAAATCAGTTTTAGGGAGCCAGCAGCTGCACTTTCAGATGTGTAATCTGCTCAGTGATATTTCCCCTGCTTCATATTCTAATTTTCAGAGGCTCCCATTAAAAAAAGAAGTGTGTCCCGGAAGGTCTGTCCCTGTTGTCTGGATATCCAGATGTACACCTCAGTGCTGCCATCGGGCAAACCTCAAAGCTGTTAACGAGTGAAGATAAACATCAGCAGTGCTTGAGATGATTGATAAGATTGCACTCTGATATTCAGGAGTGAGGCCATATTTGTCACCAGAGAGTTATAGGAGCCAGTAGAGTGTTTCTGACTAATGTTGATATTTTTAGGGAAAACAACCTCAGTGAAAGTTGCTGCAGACCATCTTAGGAACAAGTATTTACTGTGAAAATGTTAAAGGTTCCTGTGATTCTCCTTGTGCTTTTGCAGGGACCATTGATTCAGAAGGCTGGGAGAGTGTTTTTTACTTCATTGCTTGACTGTGTTTGGATGGGCAACAACTGGATGATACCTGCACAGCAAGGGCACCAGGAGCTCAGACATCCCCTCGAATAAATCTTATCTTGCCTGTCCTCAAACTGAAGCTGAATAGCTTCCCTGGCTGATGCCAGCTCATTCACAGTCACCTGACTGCTTAACTTTTACCCTTAAGCGTCTCAGTGTGGGCATCAAGACTCAATACGCAAGACAATGATGACATGATCTCCATTGAAGCGGAAGCAGATACATTAGGCCGAGATATGTTGTTGGGATTTTGGGAAAGAGATGTCTTGGCAGAGACAATGTGGAGGTCAAAATAGGCAACCAACTCTCTGTCAACTTGTTTTTAATAAACTCTGCTTTTCATTATTTAGTTATGAGTTATAATTTAGATGATACAGCAGTATGTCTGTCACTTTTCACAAAAATCAAAAAGGATAATTTCTGAGCATAAATGTTAATACCTGAATATATTTATTTGGTTATTCACATGCATTATCTTACAAAATTGCCTTTTATTGAAATGTGTAAATATTTTTGCCACACTAATGGGTAGCTGCATGTTAGCCCAGACCCCAGGTTGGGAACCATGAATAGAATGCACAGTATCTTACAAAAGTGAGTACACCCCTCACAATTCAGCAAATATTTTACAATACCTTTTCAAGTGAGACCACTGAAGAAACAATACTTTGATACAAATTAAATTTAATATTTTTCTGCTTCATTGTTGTTAGGTCTTGGGAGCAATGGAACATGACACCTTTCACTCAACTTTTCTGGTCCACATAGAAAATGTTTATTGCATTAATTTTCTAATAAAGACAGTTGGAAGTAGTTGCTGCTCTTTGTTTTATATTTCATTTGACACATTAAAAACTGAAACATGGCACAACCAAAGTTAATAAAAAATCCATTTATCAGTATATGTAACTATAATTAGTTACATGGCACACATCAGGTAAAGCTGCAGAGAGTAATCAGGGTCACCAAGACGAAAAATTGGTATGGCCTCCTCTTTGCATACAATCTGTTTTGTCAGAGTAGCTTTAAATACAGGTTTAGCATTAACAAGTGCATCATGCAGACTCCCCAGCTACTTCACCATCATAGTGGTCAGGCTTACACCTTTTGAACACTTCAGCCTGTAAAAATGTTCTCTGCAAATGCAGGGAGCTGTTTTTAATGTACGAACCAGCATCAGCATCAGTTTTTTCTGCAAAAATTGAAACTTGATCATATCTGCTCTATAATCACCAACTTCACTGCCTCTGCTCTAAAGCTTAGATGTGTGCAGAGTTTTTCAGATACCCTCTTTATCATGAACGCTCCACTTGAGTCTTTGTAAAGCTAATGTAGCTGAGACTATTAAAAGTTTATATCATTGCAGAGATTTAAAGCAATTAAAGTAAAAAAAAATGCATTTATTTTCACACAGAGTCATTATGTTGTAGTTAAGAATCCTTCTTTGTGACTGCTCAGCTCTCTGGGACTTTCTCTTCAAATATGCTCGATAAATACTCTTTAAAAAGGCCATTAAGAAAGAATTAAAGTCCTGGGAGCTATGATTTCATTTCATTCTGGTTTGCATATTTTATTTAGCGATGCCGGACAGTCTGATTAAATTTCAGTGTGTGGCGGGCAGGCAGTGAACATGATTTCTGGCACAAAGTGTCAGAAGTGGGTCATGTGGACAAGCCTGTGTGCTCAGAGGGGAGCAATCCAAACACTCGAGTACAAGCACACCGCAGAGACCCTGCAAGCTGCTGAAGAGAGACCAGGAGGGTCTTATTAAAAAAGGCCTGCCAAATAATGAGGAGGAGGGTCTCAAGATTTTGTTGAGTGGATGCAGAAGTGAGGCCTTCACTTAACCTTTTTAAAGAAGCTGTAAAAAATGAACCAATTCTGTTCGAGCTGAAATATTTACTGAAGCACTCAGAGGTAATGGGAAAAGTAAATGTTTGGTATTAAAATAAATTCCCCTTTTTCCTCAGCTTAAGACTCCGGTGAGGAACTGAGCTGTTTTACCAGTATTGGGACTTTCAAATGGACAAACGGAAGGATTTATGTTTTCAGAACAACATAATGCATCCTTCTTTAAGTAATACAGCAGTGAAATGTTTATTTATTGGCACCTCGAGCACTAACAGTCATCTTATAAAGGAAGGTTCTCAAATATCAAGTGATCAGGGCTTTTCAATGTCTAACATGCAACTCAGAATATGGCTTTTTTTATAGTATGTAGTTTATTACATAATCCGTCTCCTAATTATTTTACATCAGAAAATATGGCATTCAAAATAATCAGTCATGTATCTGGTTGTCATTTGTTTTTGTAAATTAAATTAAGGCATCAATATAAATATCTGAATTGTTTTTGTGCGTGTGTGTTTGTGTCTGATTCTTACATCCTGGGGCATGTCTGTGCTCAGAAACAGAAACAATGATTTTATGCCTAACTATTTTTCGTGCTTAGTCAAAAAGCCAGAGCCCAGATTGTCACCCAGATATCATAAAATGCATGAATTATGCTTGAACGGATGTGAGATCAAACACTGCAGCTTGACTGGGTGTCAGTGGCACATGATTTATGCTGATCAGTCTGAATGTAACAGTTGTCTAGATGCAGGTTTTTTTTAGACTTACTGTTGACACTGGGCAGGAATAAAATAATCAATTGAATGGAGAATGGTTAAAATATGCTCAACAGCCTATGAAGTGCAAAATCAAAATAATGATAAAAATCTTCCATCTCTTATGTCTTGACCCCACCTGGCTTGGTGTCAATTTGGAAATCTGGTGAAACTTATGTAGCTTCGTCTTGATTTAATACAATTAGTGACTAAGGCAGAAAAGCTAGGCAAATAATATTGCTCATTTTTCTTCTGTGTTTTGTAAGGGACTGATTAGAAAGTAGACCATAAAATGCCCAGTAGAGGACAAAGTATTTGATCTCGGTTTCAGATTGGGTAATGGACCTTCTCCCCCTTTTCCATAACTTCTTATTTGCCCCAAAATAATGACAAAAATAAACAAACTTTAGGGAGAATATCACCAGAGGAATCTATTTAGCAGTCTGTAAGCTAACTCAGGGTCTATTAGGTGTTGCCATGGCAGAGGGGAATCTGTGTGGAATTACTAAATAAAAGCCAGGGTGGCTCGCACAGCCTTCTCACTTTTCTTTTCTCCTTGGTGTGACTGCATCAAGACGCACAGAAATCCCAGAGAATTTGGGACGTGCATTATTCTACTGTAGCTTTTCTTTCTACATTAGCAATGCTCTTTCATTAATCAGCATTAACACTGTTCAATGGGGAGCCTGATTCATGTAGCTCTCCCATGGGTAACGATTGATCCCCTCTCATTTGCGGAGCAAAAATGATGTGGAGTGGGTGAAGGGAGGGCCGTTTATTAAAAACAACCAACTCCGAACAATATGCAGGCTCCCTTAAAAAGATGATGATGAATGTTTGCTGGTTATTAAACTGCTGGTGAGTGGAGCTAATAAATGTAAAAACATTTTTTTTTTCATCAGGGCTGCATTTTCACCAGGAAATGAACTGGATATGGCTCTGCTCAGTAGAAAAAGTGTGTAATTATCACTTCATCTGATCAGCAATTTTACAAGCAGTAATCAAGTAAACCAGGTCACCTCATTTAGCTGCAGTATGAGGGTTTTCCGCTCACATTAAAGACACGCCTGATCAGGATGATTTCCTAAACATTACATATCCTTGTTTTATCTCTTCGTGAAGGCGCTGTGTCAGATAATTACTGTATTTCTTCTAATATAGAGGGCTTGATGAAATAAGATAACAAGAGCTGCAATAGCAAGAAACAATGTTTATAAAAGATGCAACCTACAAAGGCTGCATCGTCTCTTTACTTCAGACTAATTGGGAAAGCAGAATACATCATTTTTCTAATGAAGAACTAGTAGCAGACATGTTTGCAAGTGATTATGTTAAGGACAGTTGCACTGTATTCTTGTTGTTTTAAGTTGTATTGGTTTTGTAGTACGCCATCTGACAAATGAATCTTCAGGTGCAATAAAGCAGTGCGGAAATGAATGATTCAAAGGAAAATTGGAAAACAGTGTAGCTTTATAATCAGATTTCATCAACCTAAGAAAAAAATTGCATCTTTTATTCTGGGATAAACATCATCCATTATCCAAATCCTTTGTCCCTGTCCTCATGCTGTTAGATGCTCTGCTGTGCCTGTAATTGACAACAATGTTGTTTTCATGGAGTGGTCTGGTTTGGTTCAGTATAGTTCGATATGGTTTGGAGCAGTAACACTGGATCTCAGCTTGCAACAGTAATATCCAGCTGCAGCCCTGGAGTCTGACCTCTTGCTCCACTCTGGCTGCAAACAATATTGGAAGCTAATGCATGAATTACGGGTAAAGTAAGTTCAACAAAAGAACTTTATTTGCATCCATGTTTGGGTTTTAGATCCAAAATCGAGCAGCGGACACCGATATAATGGTAGCCCGTAGGGCATAGATAGCCGCTCCTAAAACTGCATTAATCGTCCAAAAACTCATGTTTTTCACCAATATTCCATCATGGTCCGTTCTGGATGGTCCGCCATTGCAGTCTGTGTCACTCCACACTGCGCTGTGTGGCTGTACTAACCTCTGAACTGACGAGTTTGTTTACGTGCCCTTCGCGCATGCGCAGTGCGGCTCATTGTTTCAGGGGAAGACCCGCAGCTACAAATCGACTTTCTTCTTCCAGTTTTGTGCAAAATGGACGAATATCTATCGGATGAAGATGTTGTGGAGGAGAACTTTGAATATGATGGACGTCCTTACAGTTTCGAGCCAGAGTTTACAGATAAGGAACTCATAGAAAGGAGGAAGCGAAGGCAACGCTCCAGAGAGTACTGCGCATGCACATAGGGCACGTAAACAAACTTGTCAGTTCAAAGGTTAGTACAGCCACACAGCGCTGTGTGGAGGGACACAGACTGCAATGGAGGACCATCCGGAACGGATCATGATGGAATATTGGTGAAAAACATGAGTTTTTGGACGATTAATGCAATTTTTAGGAGCGGCGATCTATGCCCTACGGGCTACCATTATATCGGTGTCCGCTGCTCGATTTTGGGTCTGAATATCTCCCGAAGCACTGTTTGGATCAGGAAAGCCTTCTGGGTGAGTATATTGTTGTTCTTCATTCTATAAACAATGTGAAAGCTGCAGGAACTGAACTTTTCCTTTAACATCACTTTTGGTTTGCAGCCAGGAGCCAGTGCAGTAAGAAGGTTGTGCGGCAAGGTTGACGGGCTACAGCTTGAGGCTTGATGTTATTTGGCTCTACATGTGTGACAGAGGCAACAGCTACTCTTCCTAGAGTCCATATAGCCAATGCAGTAATGGGGCTTGGGGTAGCAAGGAGCTGGTCTCCAGGGCTGCAGTACCTCAACTTGAAGGCAGGAGTGTGAGCTGGGAAGAGAGGCTTGTGGCAGTTATATGCTTAATGTCACAGCAGCATGACAAAGTGAAGCAGTCTTAAGTACAGCACAGCTGAAAACAAAGAGCAACAATGGAGGACCTCCAGTACTCCATGGACAGGCACTCTCGACAGCAACAGCAGTGAACATATTACTCATAGCTTACTCGAACATAGTATGTATTTTCTGGGGCTGTCACTTTAGTGCATTAATTACATTAATTAATTACATTGCAAATTAATGCGTTATAAAAATTAATCACAAGATTAATCACAGCACACAAACATTTTAATATTGGCCAGCTGGAGGACCCGTACATGGCAGTGGCACATCACTTCACACATGCGTCTCTAGTCAAACCAAACAAAGCCCAGGTGACAACAGGAATGACCTATTTAAGACTTAGTCTTATTTTATTTTTGAATTTATTTATCTATATTTGTACTACATTCTTTAATAATGCATCAGGCCTAATTGTTTTGCTGGATGCCCTCGACCTTTTTCTTATTTTAAATTTGATTTATGAAACACACTTAAAGTGTAATTTGAGTTGCCTGATTGAGCTTAGAATTTTCTGGACAAGTTGCCCTAACTTTGGTTTTATTCAGTCACCAATGAAAATGTGGATTTACAAATCTTCACTTCTTAGTCTATTAATTTGATTAGTCATGCACTACAATTTTAAAATATCCTAGAATTCAAATTCTTTATTTGGGTACTTTAAGAAGATATGAGATTAAAATGTGATTAATTAGATTAATTAATTATAAATCTGGTAATTAATTAGATTAATTTTTTTAATCGTCTGACAACACAAGTATTTTCATTTCAGCTGCTGTTGCATGGGAATTTACGATCAACAGCTTCTGAAAAATGTTTTCATCTTGCTCATAGAAAAAAGAAAATCACAACAAATGCAATTTTAGAAAATTAGGGCTAAATATCAGAAGGATTATTGATCTCTGAAAAAAATATAATATTATTACAAAGTAATTTTATGATGTCGGTTTATATAAAAGGTTGATCTCATTAAAGAATCAAATTGTAAATTACTAATTGGCCATAATGGTTTGAATTAACATGCAAATTTCCAATCATCGCACTTTGAAATGCAATTAGCAACAGAGGTAGGGGCGTTCATTTAAAAACGTCCTCTGCTGTAGCCGTGTGGCTGTTTCTGTCTAAAGAAGAAGGGGACGCTTCTCTGCTGAAAGTCAATTGCTTTCACAAATCATGGATGAGTGGTCGATGCACCGGGCGCAGGTTAGCGTGGCAAATGGAAACACCTCAGTGGGACTTCAGAATTTTTATCTGTCAGAGAAATAAATGGAATGATGTGGAAGATGCTGTAGGAGACTTGAATTTTCAGATGAATGCAAATTAGACAGCAGTGTGAAGAGAGAAAGGATTTCAGTGATGCTTTGAGTGAGTTTGTCCAGGCTGAGCTTTTGTTTGTCTGTGGAAATGCAAGTGATCTCAGAAAACAAGAGGGTGTTTTCCTGCAAACAAAGCCAGATCCATCAAGTTCAGCAAGAAATCTGAATAAACTTGAACATTTTCACTGGCAGGGCCACAGTTTTCTGATCAAAATGTTATCAATATATTGTTAAGATACAGAGCATGTAAATTCTGCCATGGGGGCTCTAAATCAAAACAAAAACTAATGATGACAAGGGGTAGTACTGTTGCTTTCTCATCCCTGAACCCAAATAAAACTGAACTGGCATGTATTATGGCCCTTTTCCATTAGCCCTACTCTACTCTACTCTACTCTACCTGGCTTTACTCTACTCGCCTTTCCATTAGCCCCAGTTGCCTGCCCAACGGAGTGCAGTGTCGCTGTAAACAGCTGAGCGGCTCTGCGGTGCCAACATTTTGAGCGCGACACAACAATCTGTGGCTTTTTGTCACAAACCGAGTACGAAAGGAAAGCAGGAGGAGGCTGCAGGTGGCAAGAAGAAATACCACTTGAGAAACACAGGAGAATTTTGGAAACTACACTACAGAATGAATCCGAGGACGAGAGCAATCGAGCTGCAAGGAAATAATGTATGAGGGTAAGCTAATGGTAGCTACCGCTAGCATGCTTGGTCGTCGTGCTCATGACTCATCGATGACGACATTGTCTGACCAATCAGCAGACGGCAGACGGTGATGTCATCTTTTAGTATCGACTCAGCTGGCTTGGAACCAGAGCGGAGTAGGTACTAAAACTAGCTTGTTTTAGGAGGTACCAGGCCAATGGAAACAGCTGCAAATTGAGTAGGGCCGAGTAGAGTAGGGCCAAGGTGTGCTAGTGGAAAAGGGGCATTAGTGCCTTATTCCACTGAATAAGACAGTGTCATGTAACAGTATGAGTTACAGCACTGCGTTGTCATAATATTGTGTTATGATTGACACAGACCAGATAATGCTTTTGCGCTTTAGCTATCAATGTCAACTCACAGCCCCAACAGTGAACCAGATGTTGTTAAAGTTGGAGATATTGCTAAAACTTCTCAGGCTTTGAAAAACTGTTGAAAATATCTGAGTTAAGTACCCAATGGGAAATATAGCACAACATATTAAGAAATTGTAATCAAAAAGTTTTACATGCTGTACCATGAAAAACAGAGTTTGAATGACTCCCTGTTCCCAAAGATGTACCTGTACCTTGTCTGCCCTTAAGGCAGGCAAACAGCAGCCAAAAATATGTGAATAATTCATCTCTATATCGTGTTTCATTGAAATGAGACCATCAGATCAATAAACTCCGTTGGCTCTGCATGTCTGTGGATGATCTGTTTGTTTCCATCAGTGCAGGAGTTAGGTGTGGCTCCCTGGTCAAATAACCAGAACCACACTAACTGGGCAAACAGAAGCTTTTGTTTCTCTTTTTTGTGTTTCCTTCCCCCTGCTGCTTAGTATTCTGCCTGTGGACGCCTTAATAGCACGTCTAGGTAAAGTCACAGAGGACAGCTGCCAAAACCGGTTTTCTACCCAGCTGATTGAAAAATCTAATTATTCGTCATTGATGTGAAGAGTCTCCTGGCTCTTGGTTTTAAGGTAGAAAGCAGCGCTGTCATCAAGACTCACATTTAGAAAGGGGTTCTTTCTAGAGGCTGGAAAGTTTTCTCCATCTGCTCTTAATTCTTTGTAAGCTTTTGTTGCTTGAGTTAGATGGTTCAGAAAACCTACCATGCCAGTGCAATTCTAAGCATTGAACAAGGAAGATAATATTAACATAAAGCCATGACATATTAATGTGCATGTTCAGTAAAAGTAGATTTAAGTACATAGATGGTGTACTTAAATCCATCCAAGATGATCCATTTGTCTTTGCATGTCTGTACAAGAGAGGTTTGAAGCATCTAATCTAAAAATTCTGTTGTTATAAGGGTTGCAAAGGTGACACCAGAAACTTTCCAAGGGAATTTTGGTGACATAACAAACTGCATTATATCCAAACACAATTTTAAACATTTTGTTCTACCATAGCTATTCATGCAAAATGATACAAGTAGAGCCTCATCTAGGTCTCTATAAGCATCTGTGAATGTGACAGAGGAATATATAGTATGTGTAGAGCACGTGGCTTTAATACTCCTGCAGTAAGCAGTGTGCTAAATGCTTGAGGTTGAAGAATAGCTGATATTCTTAAGTATACATGAAATCTGGTTTCAGTCAAGATTGTAGACAAATGCATGTTCTCCAACTATATTTAAATGGCTTTGAGAGTCAACAGTCATAAAATGTTCTATGACTTTAAATAGCCATAGAACATAACTGTACATAATTATATTGAATTATGCTTTTGAGTCTCACTTTTTTCTTATTGTGGACGACAGAGTAAATAACAGCACGAGAAGTCCTTCATGTTGAAGTGTCCTTCAGAAAAGCCTGTGAACCTCTGCTCTCCAGGGTTTCTTTGGTTTACGCACTTGTACAGTCTGTTCTCCCTGAAGGGCTGAAGGTTATGGATTCTACTCAGCATGACATACCTGGATTTAGTCTCTCAAGCAAGTCCAACATTATTTAGAGGTGCGAAAATGGATCAATAAAATCAATTGTCATCTATATTTACAAGCATCAACATATTTGATTTGTTGTTGTGCGACTATGACCTCATCTGCTGTCACATAAGCAGTCAGCTTAAGTTGTTTCCCAGGGATGATTACCAAAAGATCAGGGGGAAATCACTGTTTTGTTTTTTTTTTTTACCTTTTCCAATCGGTTAATGCTTAAGTTGAATTTTATTGTGTTTTACACATTTAAAATTTGGGCTCTTGTCTTCAGTCTTTTCGCTAAGTTGCCAAAGAAAAAAGTATGTGAGTAACCATCTTGTTTTTGTCTTTTTAAAGACAGCATGGGGTAAGAAAATAAAGAAATATTCATAGATATAAATAAATACTGCTGACACTATATAGAGAATTTTTTGCATGCTTTGACATGTGCTCAACTTTTCTCTTGTAGGGACTTGGCCAATGTATAATGGTAAGGAGAAGCATATCAGGAAGTAATTGTGAACCACTGCTTCAGCATGATGTGGAAAAAACTCTCTCATGGGTACCCATGCTAATAATCTATGGAATTTAATACTTGTGGTTTAATGGCTCACTGATTTATGCTTCTATACCTTTGCTCTGTCTGTGTAGACCTAAACCAATGCAAAGGGGAATTCTATCAGCTAAACCTGCTTACTGCATACTATTTCTACTACAATGCAGTATACTTAATACTGCCTTCTGTATTTGATAGTAGAAAGTAGTATGACTGCCAAATGTCTGTTACCTTGTAGTGTGTTACACCTGTTGATTATTCTTCTTCCTTTTACGCAGGTGGTGTATATCAAGTAAAGTTCATTGCTGCCATGTTCTGTGCGGAAGTTTTGATCACAGCGACTATTTCTACAATGCAAAAACTAGATTAAACACATAAAATGTGTTTTTAATAATGAAGCTACCAGTATTTGATGTCCCCCCCAACCCAATATTTTTAGCAGACTTCTGTTTCTGGTCTCGGAAATTAAAGGAAATGATAGCTTAGCTAAGATAACTGCTAGCACCATGTCTTGTATGATAACAAATTCAAAGAAGTCTAATGAGGGATTTGTTTGATTTTTTCATGATTTTTGGCACTGAACAGAGACGTGAAAATTTTAGCGTCCATGTGATGACTCCAAAAACTTTTATTTACAAATTGTCACTAACATTACATGAGGTAGGCTGCTCAGATACATGTTGCAATTTTTTCCTCAAAGTAGTCAGACATCCAGGTATATTTGGCATAGCCGATACTACTATAATACATTTTTACATATTAATTATTAGAAATTAGGTTGCATTGTTAGTACAGTATGCAATTTAAAAAATGAGATAGAACTAGAGAATTTGCATTTCCATGCAGGAAATGCGTTGAAATGCTGAGTGTGACTGCTGAAACTGTGAAATGAAATTGCTAAAAGTAATGCAAAGAAAGTTGAAAATGTGACATGAATAGTTGTAAGCAGTAAATCGGGGCTAAAAATGTGTGAAATGTGCAACAAAAATGTTTGCAGAAAATTGTAGATACTGGAGCTCAGGTGTGCAGGTCACGTGACCACGCTGTAACTTCAAAGAAAAGTGCAAAAGTTGATACTGCTTCAACAGTCATATCTCAGAAACTGTAGCAGATAGTGAAAAGTGCACTAAAAACTGTTTGCAGTTGTGAAAGAAAGTAGAAAATGAATGACTGTTTTGTAACATGGTTAAATGTGTTGATATATGTAGATGTACCTAATAAAGTGGCCCGTCAGTGTAATACGTCCTAAATAAGGCTGTGTAAAGACAAGCATGATTACGCTATTGTAATGAAGAATCTGTACTGGATGGAGAGAAAAGTATGACTGCCTCAGCCGAGACTTGAACCCGGACTTCCCTTTCCTTCCGCTGCCCGATCCTTTCAACCACGGGGCTAAATATGCTGAGTCATGGAAAGCACGGTACTTATCCTTTGTGTCTCATAGAGCACTCTAATAATGCTCGGTACTTCCAGGTAACCAACGCTCGCTGTGTCTAAACCGGGATAGATATCAGGAAAAGGATTTCTCCGTGAGCATCCCAAGAACCTGCTGAAACGTTTAATATAATTCTCATATCTGTACTGTTCAAAATGTTAACACAGTGACAGGTTATAAACGCGCTTCAAGGTGAAGCACTCGGCTGTCCGGGTCTTCGGTCTGACGCGCTCTAACAAGAAGGATTTCCTCAAAAGTTGGTGTTGCTTAAAAATTCATATTTAAAAAACCGTAGATGCCAGCAAAAGGCTGAAGATATGTAAAAATATCTGAGAAGTCAGTGCAGCTTTTAAAGCATGAATGAAGTCTTTAGGTGAAACCATGCCCTGTCTGTGGAGCTTCAAAGTTGCTGATGTTTTCAGCAGAGCTGCGGAGATGTCCCATTGATTTCAATGTAAAAAAACATGCAGAAATTATTTTTCACTGTATAAAGTATAACTGTTAAACCTGTGAAAAATACAAGCGCACTTCTCATGAACATGCTGCATATGTCAATTTTTTTCTGTGAAAATCTGTGCAAATTTGAAGCCTGTGAAAGGTGCCAAAATCTCAAGGAATAAGAGGTAGAAGAAAAAGAACAAAATGGAGTTTAGGGAGAACAATATGTTGAAATGCTGACTCAGCATTTCAACATAATAAGATGAACACAACCAAATATGTAGCACATTGTAGCGACACAAACCATATGATCGGTTTTATTCATTACACTAAGTAAATGCCAGTTTCCAAATATGTGTCAGACTTACTTTAAAGTACTATAATGAGATAGAATGGCTGCAGAAGACATCAAACTAACTCTTTAGGTGACTTGCCTATATCAGAAGTACATTTCCTCATCCATGTCTTATTCAGAAGTCAAGCAAGCTCTAAAAGTCACAGTCTTTGCCCTAACTGGTTTGTTTGTCACGAATTTTAACTCCTCTATCAACTCTCTTATATTTCTTGCTTTTCTTACATTATAATCAATCTCTGTTCATTAACTATTCAATCTCTACTCTGACATATGCTCTGTTTCTGTCGCTATAGTTCCTTGTGCACAAAAAGGCAGAGTCAGGACTGGAATACAAAATGCACTGCTACCACAGTTTTGGCAAAGTGTTGTAGAGTGACTGGAATCTATGAATGCAGAAATGCTCAAGGCAGAGCAGGGTACTTGAGCAAAGATTTGGTTAAGATTCTATGTAGAAATACAAACTTGATGTATTGTTTAGCTTACTGCTGTTCAACACACCCTGAAAATACCAATAAATGTTCTCGCCCGTTATTTTCTTCCAAGCACATTTGTGACCCACTGCAACTGTCCCATGACCCTCTTTTGGGTCATGGCCCACCAGTTGAGAACCACTGGTCTAAACTATGATCTATAAATTGGCTTGTTTCAGGAGTCAGCAGATAAAAATAATCTGTATAAATGCCAGAGGGTGTAAATCCTGGTAGATTTGATTTTATAGAAAGTGTTATAGTGAAAACAGTGACCTCAAGTAGCACAGCTCTCATGTATCATCACACTGCCATCTCCATTCATCTCTGTTATTGATTCATCTGTGGAATTGCTTCTGCCATGACGCAATGGGAGAAGGAGGCCCTGCTGCACACAGAGGGTGCCAACCTTTGACCCTGCTCATAAATCATCTCCCCTAATAAAATTGACTCATCTTCGCTTTTTGTTTCTCTCCCCCTCTCTATTTCCTGCAGGGTCAAAGCAAAGAAAGGGGTGAACCTCATCCAGACCAAGTCCAAGAACGCCCAGTGGAAGGTGGAGTGGGAGGTGGTGTCAGGCGCCAAGCATTCCATCACCACCATCGATGTGAACAAGAACAAAGCAGTCAAACAGGGGTAAGTCAACAGCCTGGGGCCTAAACACACTCCGTCTGTCTCACAATCTACTGCAGCTGCGGAGGGTGATTCCTGCTCTCACTCCTCCCACCGTATTTTTCTTCCTTAACAATCAGCTTTAGGTTTTCTTTGCATGTGATAGTCATAGTTCATTCTCTGATTAAAGGCAGCCTTTTAAAGCTTGCAAGGTTCCCTGTAAATGCCTGAGGAACTGCTCAAGATAAAATACAGCATTGGCCCACAACAGAGACTAAAACACCCCCACACTTTACAGCACAGAGCCAAATGAATGGAGATGCTATCAGCTCAGTCTCACTACAGCTGCTGCTAATTCAGTCTACGAGGAGTGATGAGGTATTCGGACTGTGGGTATTAAAATACCTTTAAGATGAGACTCTGTCTGAGAGGAGTCATTATGCCAGCTTCCTGAAAGACTTAAAACAACAAATCACCATCCTGTAGCATCTTAAGGGACAGTAATAGTCTGTCTGGGGTTTTCTTCTTCCTGTAAAAGCAAGTTTAAAGTTTAGCTCAATTTACATCAAATAGTGTGCAGCCTATAAACTTAATTTTAGCCTAGTTTTAGGAATGCAGCAGTCAAATAAACTTAGATAGTTATAGGGGGGTAAGGGGGAGGAAAACAACTGCCTTTTTTCTAACCAAGCTGAAAAAAAATCATAAGACAAATTTCCCCAAACACTCTCTTATTATGTGGGATTTTTTTTCCACTCAGTCTTGTTATAATCATGTTTAGGCTATCTGGGCCTTTCAGATCAATCTGAGCTTAATCATCTTTTGAGTTTGAAGGCAGTATAGAAACAAAATAGGTTATAAGATGTACATCCAGTTACATGTAAAAGTAGCACTAACTGTATGACAATTCTCAAGAAAAAGGTTTAAAAAATGAAATAATGTCATAAAAATAAACTTGAGACACTAAATATTTTAGTACAAGGTTCAAGGTTTTTTTCAAGGTTTTCTATTAGTACCTTAAGGGTAATTTGAAAAGAAAACAATAACAACTAGAAAGCACTCGGAGAGCGCAGACCTCCGCCAGCGCCAGTCCTCAGCCATATTGTCATTTTGACCATAAATATTACTCCTACCTTTATTTCATCTAAATATTTAGATTCCTTGACCATGAAAACGTACCACTAGCAACTGGATTCATAATGATATCTATTTTAGTTCAGTAGTTATTCCCAGAAATCACATTTTTTCGTCATGGCGGCCAGACGCTGATCCCGATTAACACCAAACTCGAATCAGTCCTTCCTTTTCCCATGCTGAACATTTCCTGAAAATTTCATCCAAATCCATCCATTACTTTTTGAGTTATTTTGTTCACGGACGGACGGACGGACAAACTCTCCCGAAAACATAACCTCCTTGGCGGTGGTAACAATGCTTAAGTTCACATTCATCATGATAAATACTTTTTTTCAAAAAAATCCCTAAAAATGTTACAAGAAAACATACAATTTAGAAAAGGAGCATCATGATAAAGTGCTTACAGAAACATCATTCTAAAATAAAATCAAGTGCGCCATCTTGTAGTGTCTTTGTTACCTCCCCCGTGGAGGTTATGTTTTTGGGAGATTTTGTCCGTCTGTCCGTCCGTCCGGTGGTCAAAATGACAATATGGCTGAGGACTGAGTAGGACTGGCGGAGGTCTGCGCTCTCCGAGTGCTTTCTAGTTAAAGTTATGGATGCTGATCAAGTTTCTGTAACATCTGTTTTACCTTTATGGGAAACAAAATGGCAGCAAGAAGGAAGAAGCTGATACTTAATATTTATCAGATGAATACAGTCATGAAGAATAGAGTTTGCCTTATGCTCCAGCTAAACAGAAGAACACAGTGTACTTTGATTTCATGATTTTATGTAAAGTGTGTTATTTGTTATAAAGGTGGTATTCACATTGACAAATACTCATATATTCTATTCTATAATCACTGTCCATTGATAAGATATGCCTTATTAGTGTCAGGTTGGATCCTCCTTTTGCCTTCCGAGGTGCTTCAATTCTTCAGCCTGCTGTCTTGACCATGTCTATACACCTAAATGCATAGAGTTACTACCATGGGATTGGCTGATTAGCTATTTGCATTAATGGGCAGTTTAACAGGTTCACCAAATAAAATGGACAGTTTATCAAAGATATATCTCAGTTCCCTCCTTGTGCACAACGTGAGCATATTGCACATGTCTACATGACTGCAGGATTAAGAATGAATGACTACTGATGAGCCACTTATTTTTTACTCAGTTCTTGGTTTGACCCAGTACTCAGATGCAATGTGAAGAAGGTCTTCCCTCAGAGAAGTAAATGTATTAGTTTTAAAGACTCCCAACAAAAAGTTTAGAAGAAAAAAATCACCCAGTAACAGTACCTTAAATGTAATTAGTTACTTTCCACCCCAGCTGATTGCATATCAATGCTGCCAGGTCAAAACTCTCAATCCCCAGAATATCTACGTTTCAGAGGATGATAAATTCTTTAGCAGGGAATGAATAAATATGGTATTGTCATCTTCAGAAATTGATTTGATATCTTTAACTCGTTTAGAAAGTCTTAAACCCAATTGTCAGGTGCATGACTGAAAGTGAAAATCATAATAAATGGAGATAAGAGGTTCTGGCTAGAAAGCCATGCTTTTCTCTTTACATTACATGTTAGACTGACATCTGCTAACACATTATATTTGTATGTTTTTTTTTTTTACAACAGTACATAGTGTCCTTCCTTTAATCTCTTTTTTTCTGAGGGACTGTAGCTAAATATTTACATCCATTAATCACTTTAATGAAGCTCTAGATTCATTAGAAACTGAAGCACTGGGAGTAAAGAAGGTTATCACAGAGCAGGGGAAGAATCCACAGCAGCAGCTCTGAATATAATTCTCCCTGTAGACTCCTTTATGACCATGGAGAAATACATCAGAGGCAGAGAGTGACCCCACCTGAAAAAAGAAATCCAGCATTCCTTTCTTGTTTACCTCTTAGTGCCTTCATGGCAGCCTTTCTTGCTATATTTAGTGACCCATGTCATGTAATTTTTGCCACCCTGTCACCATGTGGGACATGTCCAGTAGGGGGTGAAGCATGGATAGAGAAACAATGTGTCACGCTGCATTTTGTCAGGAACCCAGTCAATTCTGCCACTACCTGAAGCCAAACAGCCAAACAATACGCATGTGAAGACCCAGAGTGTGGAGTCATGGATGATTTCAGGTCTTATTGCTTTATTTCCGTCAAACTGATTGAACCTGAGCGTGGAACATTTTTATATAAAATCTGTCTTGCCTCCTGAGATTCCCTCATGGGAATGTATTGTTGTGAAATTGGTTTGTAATACTCATTTTTGGCTTGTTTGGATGCCTGTTAGAAGTCATTTTTTGGAACAGAATGGAGGATGATTTATTGCTAGAATCAAAGATATTATCACGGTAATTTGTGTTTGAGGACGTGCTCTGTTTGGTGTTATCAATGGATATGACTTTGCCAGCAAATCCAAAATTACATTATGGATGTGTATCCTTTCTCACCACATATACACTCATCAGCCACTTTATTAGGTACACCTAATCATCTGCTTGTTTACTCAAATAGCCAATCAACCAGTCTAATGGTGGTAGCATAATGGATTTGGCATGCAGACATGGTCAGGATGACCAAATGAAATTCAAATTGAGCATCATAATGTGGGGAAAGGTGATAGTAACTTTGAATGTGGCATTGTAGTTAGCACAACACTGCTGGTTTAAGTATTTTACTGGAATGTTCTCTGGGTGACAATGTCTTGTTGAAGCCAAAGGTCACAGGAGAATATTCATG
Source organism: Scarus forsteni (assembly GCA_036419115.1). NCBI lineage: Eukaryota > Metazoa > Chordata > Actinopteri > Labriformes > Labridae > Scarus > Scarus forsteni. The sequence continues at coordinate 7,231,639 of JAZDUH010000011.1, read as the reverse complement.
CTAACATTTTCTACAGCAGCAGAAGACCACACTGGGTGCCACTCATGTCAGCTACAAACAAGAAACAATTTGTCCCAGCGAAACAAAATTTGACATAAAAGGCAGGACAACGTTTCATGACTGATGAGCCTCTTTACTGCAGAGAAATTCAGATGGTTGGGTCAGACTTTGGCACGAGCAACATGGTTCCATCCTTCCATGTATCAACACCTCAGACTGGTGGTGTTGTGCTGTGGAGGATATTTTCTCAGCACACTTTGGGCCCCTTCATTGCAATTGATCATCATTTAAACTTGACAACTTCAGACAGTATTATTGGTGACCATGTACATCCTGTCATGAACACAGTGTACCCATCTTCCAATAGATACTGTCACCTCATACTGACTTCTTAGTCTCCAGATTTCAGATAGACTTTTTGTTAAATGAGGTTAAATTTGGAGTGTTGTTTGCTGACAAATCTGCATTAACTGTATGATGCTAACGTGCTTATATGGACCACAATCTTAGAGGAATGCTTCCAAGGCCTTGTTGAATGAAGGCAAAGGAGGTCCAACCTGGAACTAGCAAAGTAAACTTAATAAAGTGCTCACCATCCAGTTAATGTATGAGCACAATGACTGCCATATTTTCTATGTGTAGATATACTCTTATGTGTATCTAAAAAAAAAGATTATGACTTCAACCTGCTCCACTGTTAAGTGTCTGGAGATAACACTTGTTATAAGTTGGCACTATAGTATAAAGATTGATATACTGTATACACTGGAAATATGTGTGTGTGTATTGAATTTTTATTTATTTTTTTAATGTCAAGGTGTAGTTCAGTGTATTGCAATGTAGTCTACAACACCGACAACAATCAAATGTTGTGTCCATAGTATAACTCACCATAATGCAGGATCAGAGGGAACCATTGTCTTTTTCTAAACCTGGTAAAGAGACATTCTTGAGAACACACTATATTTTGATCATCTTATTAACAATGACATCTAAGAAAGCAGTTGGCAAGAGGTCTCACCCGTTGACACACAACGTACGTACACTGTCACACCTTTTGAGAGCAGAGGAAATTGCTAAAAAAAAAAAAAAAAAACATTGTCCATACACTGCTGACAGTGTGTATTATCCATTGGTCATCAATTCTGAGCTAATCTGATGTTTCTATTGATTTTATTCATTCTTACTCTGAATTTAATCCTCCCGCATCAGAAATGTTACCTCTCTTGTGTGCTTCGACTGTCTTCCAGTAAAAAACAACATGTAGAGGTCATGAGTAAAGGTTTAACAGTGAGTTTTTCTCAGACTGAATTATTTCATTAATTACAACAGTGACAAAGACAGGGGCCTTGGTTTAAGGTCTATTCAGTCTAGCTACCCTGATGAATATGCAAAGACCTGGTCATCCTTTCAATATCAAACACCCTTCAGCTTTAGTTGTTCAAATTACATTAATTATTTTTATTGCTCTACAGCCTGATACCAGCTTGGTACCAGTCTGTGGTTTGTGACCTCCGTATAAGTGTGCATCTCAGTAGTCATTGTTGCATATACTTGATGGTTCAGGGTGATGACAGCGAGGTTTTTTTTTTGTTTTTGGGGGGAGATGGATCTTACATTAGAGTTTTTTTTTTATTTTACCAGTAGAGAATTTCCAGCCATAGCCTTTTTTCTCATTTGAGTGGATGAGCTCAGACTGTAAGACAAAAATCCGACAGCAGCAGGAGCCTAAAACTCCCAGACTCTGCGGTAATGAGCCCAAAAATACTCCAATCCTCTCGACAATCCTTCCTCTAATTACCCAATCCACCGCAGTAATAAGGAGAGCTATAATATGTTTTCTAAGTTCAATAATTGTTCTCATTCATTGTCTTTTTGTGTGAGATTTAAGCAGCAAACAAGTTACTGTTTAGTATTTAACACCCAGCCTGCTCACACATATATTTCCCTCATCCCTAAAAAATAAACACACAAACACACTCTGCAGCATCACTTTGCATCTCATTGTGAATACATCTGAGTGCCGGCTCTGTTTGAACATCTGGTTTTGTTTACTCAAAATTACCTGAAACTGAGGAAATGGGGTGACAGTGTTTTCCCTCCAGGGTTACGTTGTTGATCTCTTCATCGCTCCCTTCTCTTCTTATTATTCTCCTTTTATCTCGGCCTCTCTCTTTATCAGATCTCACTTTAGTCGACGCAGGAATTATTCAAGATATTTATTCTTCTGTTGCCCCCCATCAGTTACGGTCCCACTCTGACAGCGGCTCGTTGATAACACCACATGAGGCAATGCATTATTGATCGCGGTCAATGTGTTTCAGATGAATAATGTTCTGGAAAATGCTGTGGCAGTTCCACTATCGTAGGCAGGATAGCAGAAACAACCCATCATTTTAGTACAATGATTCTTGGTTCATTTTTTGTGCTAAGAATAATTCAGTGTTATACTAAGGAGAGAAGTTACAACCAGATTCAGAGCATGTTGTGAGGAGTCAAAAGTGAGTTCTGAGGAAATAATAAAAACAGCAAGAAAACAGAGTCCAACAATCACTGTTTTCAAACTGTGCCTCTTTTAGTGATGTTTTTGAACCTTTAAAATGTCTATATTTGAGCAGAAGTCAATCCCTGGGGCGTCTTTAATGTCTTCCCAGACTAAATAGACGTCCTTTAATACAGAGAAGCAGTTATAGTGCATTTTTACAGCAATTTCAGTCCCTTGAAAGGAAATGTTTGCAGTGCTAAAATTGCTCAATTGAAGTATTTTGGAGTTTGAACTCCATTTTCTCCCACAGAACTTTTCTGTTGGCTTTTCTGTTTAAAAAAGTTTTTTTGAACCTCTAGGCAAAAATCCTAAGTTCTACTGAGGGTCACAGTCAACGCAACCATTTTAGAAATTCTGAGGGACGATTGATGATGGCCCATTGATGATGGCGCCATAGTTTGGACACCCCTACACTACATGCAAATGAGACCTTATACCTTTAGGTGCAGCAGAACAGTGACATGACCAAAATTACAAACTTTTAAGTGAGGCTTCAGTGTGGACTTTACAACAAAAGCTATGATTAAATTTGCATATAGATAGTAGTGCTTCACCAGATTATCAAGTCCTGTTTGTCATTTCTGACAGAGCCGGACTACCTGTTTCCCCCTTTCTTCCTGCTTTAATGCTTTTGCTAACTGTAGTCCCAAGAAACTGAAGTTTCCTCTAGCTTCTCTCTTTAATTACATTTAACATCCCTGTACTTTTCTGTGATTGCTTGTAAAACTTGGTGCTGTGAATTTTAGAGCTTTAGCCTTTATAGTGCAGACTTTAGGACAGTCCGTTCCCTCTGTTCACCATCTCTTTTTCTCCTGCTACCCTGAAGTGCTTTCATCCTATGATCTCTCCCTGTTAATCAGTTCAAACAGACCTCTGATCAAAGAATGAAATCCCCCCTGAGTCCTGTGAAAAGCCCACAGCTACAACTTTTAAACATATACTTTGTGATGTACAGACGGCACATCATTAACTTAAAGGGAAAAAGGCTGGACTTTCCTCAGCCATGTTTGACTCCCTCCTCTCCTCCTCTGCTATCAAAACCCTCATTGAAGTTTTGACCGCCCATCAGTTCTTTTGAAATACTTTAATGCTGTAATTAATTTGTCGAGCATCCGAAATTTATTTCCTGTTTGTTGCTATCAAAGCTGAGATATGTCCCAAATAAAACATGGCTGTTTCCATCTATAATAGAGGACAAAGGAGAACTGTCACAAAATATTTACCTTTATAGTCCACTAAATACATGGGTTTTTTAGGAACTAAATCTGTGGCATTAATAAGCTAACACATACATAATTTAGTATTTTGATGAAAAGGTCACCCCACTACCATGGTGAGGTTTCTACAGGGAATTGGGATGAGATATGATGTTATACGGAGGCTACTTTAGCACTGCTGATTCCTAGGGCAAACTTTTGGCTATCATTGTTTCTGCCACTGTGTTGATTGTGTCATATTCCCTTTGCTTCTATACCGATCCTTTCAGTCATATGTGTCTGCAACATTTTTATTTTGGATGACTTTCAGAACCGATGCACTGAACCGATGCCATGCCCATCAGGTGTACACATTCCACCGAGTTAAAAGCAATTATATCTCTGGCTTGATTCCATGTTGGCTAATATTCAGTGCTTAATTTATTAGACTGTCATAAAAACAGAAAACAACCATTATGAAGTGCTTTCATGCTGATTCTTTAATTTCAGTCATCTTGACCATTTTGAATGTTGATGGAATTAGAACATGAATTCACTGTTTATAGCCGTATTTGGGACCAGTCACTGGACTTCTCTGAGAACTCAGTTCTTAATCAAGTTTAACATTCAACCACTAAAACTGTTCCTTTCTGTTCAGTAATGCAAGTAACTACAGTTATTAATCAAAAAATAATGTGCTTGAACTTCTTTTATTCCAGTTGCTATTGGAAACCTTAATTCACTGGCCTGTCAAGGTTTTCTTCTTTTGTGCTTCATGCATCTTGTAGATAGAATTGATTTTAATCATTGACTATTTATTGCCTTATTAATTTTATCTGCTTTAACTTGTATGTTCTTACTGTTCTTACTGTTTATTTACCTGATGACACTTTGATGACTGGATGCACTTTATGGGTTTTGCCTGTTTCTTGGTCTTTGGCATTTCGTGGTTTACGTGCCGCCCCCTTTTCACTTGAGTTCAGGCTTTTCCAGGATTTTTCCGGATTTTTCCAGATTTTGTAATGCCTGTATGATTTATGTGTTATCATGTACTTGTCTGTTGATGCCTGCTGCTGAGAAACAATTTTCCCACGGGATTATAATAAAGTTGAAGTTGAAGTTGACTGTTTTTTGCAAAAGTGTATTTGAAAATTCATGTGTTACAATAGTAATTATATTTTAGCATTGATAATGTCATTATGGTTAAGAAGCTTCTACATACTGTTGTATTAACATTACAGAAACATAACAGCTATGGCATTAGTCTTACAATGGATGATGATCTAATAACTTTGCCAAGTACTTTTACAGATAATACAGCACAGTACTGAAGCAAGTGTAGTGCACTTGCCTCATAGCATGGAGGTTGCTGGTTTCATCCCTTCGTCAGTCACGGCATATGTTCTCCCCAGGCACTCCGGTCCTCCCCCCCCCCCCCCCCCCAAACCAAAAATATGCCCATTAAGTTGATCACTGACTCTAGATTGTCCTTAAGTGTGGGTGTGAGCATGAATCGTTTTCTGTCTTTTCATGTGGCCCTGCTTTTGGCTAGTGTACCCGTGTCGACTGGGATGGGCTCTGGCTCCCCGTCACCATGAAAGGAATGAGCAGTTGAGATGATGAAGGGATGGAAGCATATATCAGAGAAAATAAAAGTGTAATGAAAGGCTTTTTTGTGCCACATCTTCAGAAACAAAATGTGAAAAGTAACTCCCATGCAATGACTGAAACAACGCTGCCTTCACTTTAAAGTTTTTCCAATTTACTTATAGCTCTGATATAACAACATGCCTTCTTACATGAGCATCCGTTTTCCTTCCCTCCAGCAGGTGGGCAGTCGAAACTGTATCAAGATCTCGTACATGTGCTCACTCCAGCGGGCCGTGTTGATGACAGCTTCAGTGTGTCACAGACAGATGGGGGTGTTTGTTTTCAGTGAGTGATGTCGAGACAAATAGGCTGAGATCTCATCACAGTGTTCCTGAAAGGGACCTTTTGCGGGCAGAGGATTTTTCGGGCGAGTTTCATCCAGCTTTCATTAAAAGGCTCTCAGGCTTATTGGCGGAACTGGTCTGCTGTCATGAGGGAAAGACAATGAGTGTTTCACTGTCAGTCCAAGGTGTCTTTTGGGTGGGATGATTCTTGTCATGGATGGAGAGAGATTTAATTTGCCCCTCTGCCACTGGTGAGACAGTTTCATGTTAGGTTTGTTGAACCTGAAGATTACAAGCCCAATAAGCTGGATTTTCATAACAGGAGGGATATTATCTTCTCTGCAACACCGACCTGATTATGAAAGAAAGACCAAGATCCCTCATTGCAGAGAGAAGCCAAAAGAGGGAATGCTGAAATATTCTAGGTACAGCCTCCACCAAGTTACCAACAGCTATTGATTGATCAGAAGCCACCTCAATTACTGTCATTTGGAAAGAGAAAGGCCAAACTACATTTGCAATCTTCTTGCACCAGCTCTTCCCTCAGACCTTGAGATAGAAAAGGGTGTTAGATTAGAGAGCAGTGATTGCTTATTGGCAAGGCTTTCACAGGTTCTATATGGAAAATCATTGGTTAAATCATGCATATGATGACTCCATCTGAGTTAGAACACTGCCACTTTCTCATCAGGTCAAATGCAGCCCTAAGTAATAAGCCTAATGCCCCTTAAAACATGTATGTAGGAAATAATGTAATGATGGGGCGACTTTCAGATCAGTAGAGAAGCTCATGGGTAGCTTGTTGTGATTCTTTTTTTTCAATTCGATAAAACAACTAAAATAACACTGATTAAAATTTAATGTGTTATTACCTTGGAGAAATCTCTGTTCTTTGGCATGTGACATCAGATTGCATCATAAATTAGTTGCATTACTTAGAATAAACAAGAGCTACATCCAGGCACATAAGAAATCCTTTTAGTTTAAGGATAGAAAATTTCTTTTCAGGGTTTCTTGACCAGACAAAAACAGCTTATAAAAGATTATGGCACTAAAGGATTAAATTACAGCATGAGGGATGACTCATTTTGTAAGCACTTGAGCAGTGATTCAGCTTCCTCACCTTGACTTAATTTAATTAAAATCTGTTGGGACTGAAACATCTTTTTGAAACTGCTGAACAACAAAATTACATTAACTCAAACCACATACAACAATGCACTCAGTGTCTTTTTCAAGGTGTAGTGTGGAGAGTAAAACCTGCTCATCAAAACAGACATTTCTATGGATAAGACAATGTAAAATATCAAATTGTGGCTGGTTATTCAGTCATTACAGCTAATACAGCAAACATCTTAGTGTGATCTTTAACAGAATAAAGACATGATTACACATCATTTTGTCTATATTAAAATCTTATTAGTGCTCAGGTGAGCTGTGTTGTTTAAACACTCACTTGGTGCTGAGGGGCCAAATGTTAGCCCAGAAAATACAGATGCAGCCGCTTCCATTTTCCCCTTCAAGTCAAATGCCTGTCAGGTTCCAGCTTATTACCAGCCAAGTTCCAGCCATTGGGATAGCCTAAAATCCACTGTGAACATTCACATTTGACAGAGTTTCAGAGTGGTCTCATGAGATGGCGCTTCCCTCACAAAAACACATCCAATGGGCCCACTCTGAACTTCTCCAGGGTGTCTTGGATGTCTTCCTGCCTAAATGCACTGTTTCTGCCATGCTATCGGCTGATTAGCTATTTGTTCTTGTAACATGCAGTTGAATGGTTGTACCTAATAAAGAGGCCTGAGTGTATGACTCCACTGCTCTTACACCTCATGAACAGTTTATTTACCAAGTGCATTCAGCCCAGGCATGTGCCTTCTCTTTAGATGAGGATGTACTGCAGGTAATGATGTGTCAAAATGATCAAATTAAGAATGTTTGTTTTTTATAGCATCAGCACATTTATAAGCCTTTAAAACAGTCAGAGGAGTAGTAAATGTGAAAGGTCTAGCATTACCCCATGAGTTTATGGTTCAGAAATAATATACATGCCTCTGGTGCTTCAATCTTTGCAGATTGATGTGAGCTAAACATTTACAAATATAACATGGATTGTGTTGTTTAGCAGGAAGATTAAATATGTGTATGGCCTACATATACAAAATAATCAGTCCAATCTGTGCATGATGGTTTAAAAAGTTTGTCCCAATAATGTGTAGAATTGTTTCTAATGTTAAATGTCTTACAAACTAAGTATACATCATAGTGACACCGTAACACCTATCAGCAATTTTTAAAGCATCATTTCCTTGGTCTCTCCCCAGAGGATATATATTTTTATACAGAACTCATGTTATCATTATTCAAAAGACAGTATTTGCACTCCTTAAGTTCTGAACCTAATATCTCTCCTGATCAGATCATATACCCTCCATTTCCCCCTCTTTATCTGCAGAGCATTTCCTTTAAGTTGCCAAACCGTAGTTTCCCTCTCTGTGAGCCAGCGTCACTGCATGAGCCTGGTTTGGATGAGTATTGTTGTTAATGATGTGTCAAATGGATCAAAAGGAGCATGGTTCTTTATAACATCAGCACTTTTGTAAGCCTTTAAAACTGTGGGGGGGTAGTAAACATGAAAGGTCTTCCAGTAAATCCATCAGTGCTTTAACAGTTTGGACATACTGAGCACGTCTCAGTATTTGTGAGGAATCTTGGAGATGTAGGTGAGATAGAAAGTCAGTAAGAGAGAATGGATTGTATTGTGTTTTGAAAACATTAATCTTGACTCATCGCTGAGCATAAGGTTCCTCCACATGCTTAGATACCAGAGTGTGTTGTCACACTAACACGAATTTACTTGAAATTTAAGGGCAGTCATGGTGAGCCTCCTGGAAGCCCCATGAGACTGAAGATGGACCGTCTGTTTCGGGTTGTCTGGGCAGAGAGACATTTGCCATAGTGCCCTGCAAATCTACAGAAGTCTGAGTATGGCTATGTGCTCACTGAGTGAGGAAACAGTGGCCTTGGGGTGTCGTCTTCTAGGGATGCCCAATTTTTGGCCTGTTTCTCCCACCCATTGTGTGGAAGTTGGCCTTTACTTTGGAGGTGGTACGAGGACTAACTCTAAACAATGCTGAAACTTGGTTATACGGAGCACCACCTTGAAGTTGCCCTGTCGCCTCGTCCATATCCAGATCAGGCAAACATACCAGGGTCCATGCTCACAGATGCTGACCACCAGGTGCCTGATGGTCAGCACCTAGAGGAACCAGAGGATTAAAATTTGAGTCAATAACAGAATAAACTGTTTGGCGCTGGCAGAGAGGATTTGACAACCCACAAGGCACGGGTTAAATGCTTGAGTATATATACAGGCCCAGCAGAGGGCACCATACTTACTCAAAGTTCCAGTCCAAGTACAAATTAAAGAACATATTATCAACTGTATAAACATGACACAACTGAAAAATTAGGGCAGGTTCTGGTAAATGATGGAGCTTAAAATAATTAAAGCTGTTGCATTTTATCAATTAATTATTATATTTAATGATTTATTGCAGAACAATTTGACCCTTAATTAATTTTGGATAAATATCTACATTACAGAACTAAAATGAGCAAATAAAGATAAAAAGATCAATTAAAGAAAAGACAATAAAATAAATCATCCACCCAGATTCTACTTACTTCTGAGGTTTTTGGCTTCTACTTTGGGCTTGATGAATGAATTACTGTTTTTTTTTTTTTTTTTTTTCTTATTTCAAGGGTAACTTAAGGAAAGCTGAAGAAATAACTGCATGGCAGTGTTGACAGCTCTCTTAATGGCATATTTAATCATCACAAACTCTCCTGTCAGCGACTTAATTAACAAAAATGAGTACACTACCACATTTCTTTGTTATACTGCATTTCTGTAAGAATATATTGCAAGAGCTGACACTCTGCCTTGAGTTTGACTCTGTTTTGTGTGTTCTCATGATGTTGCAGGGAGATGTTGGGCAATGTGGAGGTGATGCAGTTGGATTTTGAGATGGAGAACTTCACCAGCCTCTCAGTGACCAGACGGATTAACTGGAACATTGACTACAAGGGGCAGAACCCACCTCCTGACTCCGAGAAGGTTGTGACAGAGCTGACAGTTGTACAGAGAGACATTCAGGCCATCATTCCTCTGGCAATGGTAAGTGGAAAGATACACTTTTATTTAAACTGGCATGGTCAGTTTAAATTGTTTATCCATATCATCAGTGCTGGCATACATTAGAAACTGTTAAGAGGATACATCAACTCTTTGAGACTCATGTGACAATATAATCTGGTTTGTTTCCTTTTCTATGACCTTAATCACATCTGCAAAAGACCTCTTAGGATTACCCCAAGTTTTCTGGATGAGCTGTGAAGGTGACTGCAAACAGCATATTTTTTAACTCAGACTATTTTTCAGCCATCCACTAGTATGCTTTTGAGTGAAGTCAAGGCAAGCCAAAGTGTGAACACACCAGGAAGCTATGTCTTGCTTCTAACGTGTTGAATCTTAACCACTTTTATTAGACTATAAATAGTGAAAAATTAATAAGCCTCAGTGCAAGGGAAAAGCAGTCTTGTGTAAACAGAATGATATTGCATTCACTGAGGATAAATATCTGGTACATCCAAGAAAATATTGTGTTTGTACAAGAAACTTTCTTTTTTTCAGCTCTCGTGTGGAAATTCTTGTGGAAGCCTCAAGAGTTTTACATGGAAAGGAAAATATTTTATTCATAATCAAAAACTATAAGTGTTCAAAGAGCACAGACCTCCACTAAGGTGTTCATAAGCAAACATGTCCAAATCTTCCATCTTCTCACAATGTTAAAAGATCATTTTTAAAGGTCCTGGATCCTCATCTGGATCCAGATCACCACCAAAAATCACTTGTCCCCTCAGTTTTTATTATCATTATTATTTGTATTATTATTGTTATTATTATTATTATTATTATTATTATTATTATTATTATTATTATTATTATTAATATAAGTGGTAGTAGTAGCAGTAGTTGTAAAAAATATGTATTTTTTCTGTTAACTTTTTCTATTTTTAGCTGGACTGCTCAATTTGTTTTGTTTATTTGTCGTTTTTAACTATTTTGTTTAATTAAATATACCTCTGAATCAAGGTTCATTAAACAGGTAACATTTTTTTCAGTCCCATCATGTCGGATAATTTTGACAAGTAAATATGAACTACCCTCTGTTTCTTGTTCTCTGCTGAACAAAGTGGCACATGCCATGGTCTTATGCCACTGCTGTCCGTCTTCTACAAGACTGACCTGTTGTGTTTTCAGAAGTAGTCTTCTACATACCTCACATACTGTTACCTCTCCATCATATTGAACTGCCCTGGCCATTCAACAACAAGGCATTTCTGCCCAGAGTACTGGCGCTATGGATATTTTCTCTTTATCAGGTAATTTTCTGTGTTCATGCAGAAGTTTCCTTACTCTGATGCATGTTTGAACCTTAGCTGGTCATGTCCATCATGTCTACATGCCTACATGCATTGAGTCATTGCCACTTTTTTTAGCTTTTTGCACATCCAAGCTAACAGGTATATCTAATAAAGTGGCTAGTTTGTGTATGTATCATTTTGGCATTAAAATATTTAGCAGGCAACTTAAAGGTTTCAATTTTTTTCAAACTTAAGCACTTAAGCAAAAGCATAGCATAATTATGATTTACCTTTCCATAACAATGAATTATGCTCTGATCTAAACATAAAATAAATATCATATTCCTATTTTACACACACACTCTCCTTACCATGCGCCTGCAACTCATTTACAGTCATGTTGCCACATCACAAACAAATCCAATCAACACCCTCACTTCCTGTAAGGACCCACTGATTGTTCGGGAAGTACGAAGCAGTCCCAGAACACTTAAGTGTCTATTACTCTTATAATCAGGGGCTCTTCTCACTACCTCGTGAAAGGTGGCAATTAGTGCTGCTGGTAAACAGATTATGGGAACAAAGGGAAATTAATCGAGCAAGAGGTACACATTTCCTCCAGCAGTACCCCACTTGTTTACTTCCTCTCTGGTGCTTTGCTCATCTGTTTGAGAACTGCCCAGAGAAGGCCAGCTGACTCATGTGTTGTTTGTTCATAGATTACTGGATGCAGATTATAAGTCGAAGCAGATGTTTGATTATGGGGGTCTCTCTTGGTGTAGCAAGGTTATCTAAAATCTGAACCCAAAAAACAAACTAAATAAGAAAAATAAAACATTACACTGTAAAAACAAAAAAGTTGTGTCAACTCAAAATTTCAAGGCAACAGTCTCCACAGAATTTTTGAGTTTTGAGGTCCAACTAAAAATCTAAAGTTTGATCAATCAAATAATTTTTTGTTGAGATAACTTATCAGTAAAGTGTACTGAACTTAAATTTTTGAGTTTTGAGGTCCAACTAAAAATCTTAGGTTTAAACAAACAAATTAGTTTTTGTTGAGATAACTTATCATCAAAGTTGTTGTAACTTAATTTTTTGAGTTGCACACAAAAAGAATTCAGTTGAATTAAAGCTCTGCCAACTTGTTAGTTTTTGTTCATAAAATGTACCTTACATATGTATAACAACTTCAGATTTCAAGTTCTGCAAACCAAAATTCTGAAATAAAGATGTGCAAACATATTTTTAATCAGAAAATGTTCCTTTATATGTAATATGACTTCAGGTTTTGAGTCCTACATAACAAGACTAATTCCGTCCACTTTTCTGTCACACACATAACTAACAAAACCAAGTCAGTTTGAATGTTATTCACCTTAACTGTATAATTGTTAACACTTTTCTTTATGACGCAGAGTCTCACTCAGTCTCAGTTTATGTGAAGTAAGTGGAATTTCCAAAAACAGTATCTCACAAAAGTGAGTACACCTCTCACATTTCTGCAAATATTTTATTCGATCTTTTCAAGGGAAAACATTAAGGAAACGACACTTTGATACAACAGTGAGTGTCCAGCTTGTACAACAGTGTCAATTTACTGTCACCTTGAAATAACACACAGACAATAATGTCTAAACTGCTGTCAACAAAAGTCAGCACACCCCAAAGCGTTATTTTTGTGTCCATCATTATTTTTAAGCACTGCCTTAACTCTCTTAGGCTTAGAGCTCACCAGAGTTTCACATTTTACCAGTGGAGTCCTTTTCCACCTCCATGACCACATCGCAGAGCTGGTGGATGTTAGAGACCTCGTGCTCCTCCACCTTCCTTCTGAGGACATCCCACAGATACTCAGTAGGGTTCAGATCTGGAGACATGCTCGGCCAGTCCATCACTTTTACCCTCAGCTTCTTTAATGAGGGAGTGGTCGTCTTGGAGGTGATCGTCCTGTCACCTCCCCCCCCCCCAAAAGATTGCATTAGTTTAAACCAGAAATATACATCACAAAAGGGGCCCATCTTTAAAAGCAACCCCAGAATAGGAATAAAGATAAAATTAGGAAAAAATGCTAATGCTCCAACTGAACAACAGAGCCTGCGAACAGTTGTTGTTCAGCTGGAGCGTTAGCAGCTACCAGCTAACAGCTAACATTAGAGAAAATTTTAAAATGAATGAACAAATAACTTGAATTCATTCTCTTATTTGAAGAGTCAGTCTAAAGTTTCTGCATTTGATCAATTTTGTGGGGCTTTTAGGGGACAATAGCAAAAATGTCAAAGTGTTGTAACCAAAAAAAACTTGGCACCAAATTCTAGAACTTGCTGAAAAAAATTGAAAGTATCAATAAAACACATTATCTATTATTTTGGCAAAGTTATACATTTGTCTTTTTTAGCAATGAATAAAATGTCCTGAATATTATGGCAAATTTGGAGAATTTGTGGACTATATAATATCTATACAATAAAATATTTATAATTAATAAATATTTTTATTCCATTTACTAACAACTTAAAAATATATAAAAAAATAAATACATAAAAAATATATAATATCAAGTGTAGCAGTAGTGAATGAACATTGACAAAGATGAAAATGAACAGCAGCTTCAAAAAATATGAAACTTTAAAAACATGTTCATAATTTGGCAAAAAAAAATGAATTTATATCTGTAAAAGTACATGTATTAACTTTCTAGTGTTTCATGATTATTACAAAATAATAGATACTCATATCCCCCAATATATTAAATTATCAAGAAAAAACAAAAAAGTAGGTCAACACGGCAGGATCCATATAAAAATTCTAAAATTAGTTAATAGAAAACGCCCAATTTTAGCTGTTGGCATTTTTTTCCTCAATGAAAATAATAAAATGCACAAGTTAAATTATACGTGCTGACTCTCATGTTTGAATTTTTGTGCCACTTTTTCTTAAAAAGTAGTAACATGGTGTGACTGTTTTATCAGTTTTGTAACCCGTTTTTTTTTTTTTGTAATTGAAAATGTTACATTTTACAGGAAAATTCAAGGGGAATAAGATGTAATCCTCTTTTTGAATGTACTAAAACACTTTTTTAACAGTTTATATATAATTTGTCAAACATTATTTAGAAAAAGCTAAGCCATTTTCAGTATTGGTCCTGGTCTTTATTGCAAAAACGCATATAATTTAATTTAAAAATAGTCCTTAAAATGTATTTTCAAGTGGTAAATTAAAAAGTAGTCACTGCATTTATAAGTACACTTGTATAGACCCCAGATGTAAAATATTTAATATTTCTCCTGTTGTTGTGGTAAGACCACTTGACATTTTTAGTCCAATTTTTCTTTTGTAAAAAATAGTTCAAAGACTATTTGAAACTACATGAAACAAACATTAATACAAAATATAAATTTTTTCCAAACCTGATGCAAGCTTTCAAAACAGTTTACTAAAATATTTTAACTGCTCTTCATGTAAGCTCTTATTTGTCATTGACTCATGAATTAATGTGTAAAACATGTTAAATTATTTATATTTTGATATACAAGGCGCACCTGACTGTAAGTTGCAGGATCAGCTAAACTACGATAAAAAATACCAATTTTTAGACTGGAAAGTATGGTAATCTGTAGCACAGTAGGTTGTGTTTCATTTTCTGAAACTTTACTTTTTGTGAATTAAAGTAATGCGTTTAATGTCAGACTGACATTACTGGCATATTTATCTTCAGACTCAGGAGTAGTACTGGGATTTCTATTGAACTGATTGTATTATGTACAGGTATTCAGTAATAGAAGAACGTTACATTCTTCATGAAGGGAAAAATTCTTGCAGGGCTCTTGGTTCACAGCTAATATGATTGTGTCTTAATAATTTACTACTTTGTATTTAGAACTTTAAGAAACAGTTTTGGGTAGGAACTTACCATCGTATTGCAAACAACAGGAGCCAGGTGCTGCAGTCAAACTTTGCCTCTCAAGTGGCCTGGTGAACCTCAGCAGTGCATCTGTGCCAATCCAACCCGCTGCACTGTGCAGGAGAAAGGGTCCTCTTAGTATCATTGCTAATCTGTACCGTGCCATAGGCCAATATGTCAGTCTGTGGAGCTGTCTATACATGTATTTGATGTTTAACGTTATAGCATACACATCTCACTGCAGCAGTTGTGAGCAATGTTTTGTTTATGGCCATTCCCCTTTAAAATCAAACAGATTTACTGCCTCGTCTGTTCAGGCACACAATCTATTATTTGCCAAGATAAGATCAACCTTTTTTCTAGCAACATTTCAACAGGGAGTTTTGATTTCAAAGTTTGAGACATGATAATTCATGCTTTCACAGAAAAGAAACTGTACTGAATACACATGAAAAACACCTCCTCACCCGGGTTAGTGGTTTGGTGGTTACAGCACAGTCACCCACTAGCATGGTAGCTAGCTAATGTTCAAGGTGGCTAACATATCTGTAATGACCATGCTGTCTTAAGCTAACTGACAAAAAATAAAGTAACATTAATCTGCATCAAGTCAAAATCAACTGCTGAGCTTTGATAAATACTCAAATAAAATACTCACCTTTATTGAGATAACATCCATCCAGCACAAGTGCACAGGAAAAATGGCAGAACATGTGGGAACTTGAAAGTGCAGAAAGACCCCTGCAGATTTGAGTTGGAAACCCCGTTCTTTCTGAAAGCCAACTCAAAGAATTTAGTCATAGCCTAAAACCTACAATTTTAAGTTCTGCCAGCCTTAGTTTTGATATGAGACCAACTTTACACAACAAACTTATAAAAGGGAGTTGAGATAACTGCTTTTATGTTGTTTGCAACACAACAAAACATTTAATGTTTGCCTGACTAAAAAAGCATTGTCAGGTCAACAATTTTAAGTTTTCGTTTTTACAGTGTAGGACTCTCTTGTGAGATTTCCTAAAATTCTAGCAGCTAAAACACTTTGTTTTCTTCCAGAAAACTAAAAGGAGCCTTTCCATAATTGAGTAGTAAACAGAGTCCTTATAAAAAATTTTAAACAGGTTGTTGCAAATTTTACAAGTTGCTGTCAACAACATGCCAGTAAGTTACTTTAAATGTCTTTACAGTAGCATTACTCTATTTTAATAAACAGCATAATTACTGTATTTTCAAAAACAGCATGCTTACTGTAGTTTCATTTAGGTTATCATGTAGTTTTATAATTTTAAAATGTATTTAATGTACTTGAAATTACAGTGAACTTGCTATATTACAATCTATTTTACTTTACCTTTAACAATTTGAGTTTTATAACAGTCACATAACATACCTTTTCATTGAGTCAAATATTTTTCTTTAGCATTTGTGTCAAAAATGTGAAACATGGGGTGCTGGTTTGATGGGGTGGTTAGCCACCAGGCAGATCCCATGTACCAACCTCTCCCGGTCTGGGTTCGAATCCAGCCTGGGACCAGTTTGCAGAGTGTTTTCCCCTACTCTCTCACCCCCTTTCACAAGCCAATCCACTGTTTCTCTCCTTTCAATAAAAAAAATACATTAAAAAAAAAAAGTGAAACAGTCACTAAAATTATCTTGCTTTTTTCCAGGGGAAAACAAAGTTTAGAAATTTTTCTCTTAATCAATAAATCAACTAGTCTTTATTTGTGTTGGGCCAAAGCGTAACAAATGTTATCTTAAGACATATGCAATGGAGAAGACTGAAGCGATTTGATCTATTGTACTTTTCAGTTTTTTACTGTGTAGACACAATACAGCACTGTTGCTATGCAGCTTTGGAGCTGAATAGAAAAAAGCAAAAAACGTTGGGTTGTATGTCTAAGTAACAATAAATGGGCATGAAATGGCGACAGAAAATAAAATGTTGATGTTGTTGCTCTATTAACAACAAAAAAAAAAGAGTCATTGCATCAATACATTAGTTACCATGTCTTTACTAATCTCTATAGGTGCCTTTTTGACATTGAGCCCCAGAAAGCTTTGAAATTCTGTGCAAAAACACTGACATTAAATGTTCAAACTCACTACATAAAATGCAACACAAACCATCAACGAACACTAAACTAAATCTAAAGTGAAGGCACAATCAAACTGTTACAATGAAATAATGATAAGTAAAATACCAAACTATCATTATCTTGGTATGGAGAATATGTATTTCATAGCCTAAGGTCATCTGAAATGCTTCACATGCTATGTTGTTTTTGTCAGGACAAACATACTTCATACATAGAAATCACCTGCAGGTAAACATGTTTCTCTAACAAATGTTGCAGGTCTCATGGAGATGTTTCATTTGCATTACCAAAGCAGTGTCTAACCCCAAGCTCCATTAAATATACCCTAGCCTCAGTTATGACTTTTATGCACAGCACATCTGTTGTAACAGACGGTTTGCTTAATATGGTCCCCTTGTAATTTGGGATTAGTGTGCTTCTTGTACCCAGATGTGTTTAGCTGCGCTGCAAAATTAGATTTCTGCCTGTGTGACTTTCCCTTGTTAAAATTAACACTGTGAAGCCTGATGGCAGGAGCTACTCATGTTTTTTTTTTGTTGTTGATGTCTTCCACCTCTGCACTATGTTCGGTGTGGTAGTTAGATCTTTGAGTAAATGATGATGTTGCTTTATGATGTGAAAGCTCTCAAGCTGCCACCATTAAGCACAGGACTGAGTGGTACTTAAAAGCACTGAAAAAAAAGACATTATTTTTTAAATATCTGTGGTTGCAAAGGACTTCAGTACATGTTCATGTCATTGGGAAAAGAAAACTTGGCTTTATTAGTTTGGTATAAATACAAGGTAAATGATCTGAGTTGTAATACGACTATGCCTGCTCTGTGGGGGCCATGTAAGGATCAGAGGAGCGCTCAGCTAGTCTGCACTCATCCCACTGTTACTGCTGCAGCAGGTGTCCATTTTGAGTTCACTAACTCACCCAAAATAGAGAAGACAGTGACATTTTCAAAGCCAAATTTTACTTCCTTTCTCGGGTATACATGTACACATCAGAACACTTTGACTCAGACAAGATATATGGTTACATGTCCCATTTGTGCTTTTCAAAATAAAAGCTCTCTTTGCCATTTCTGTGAAGAAACTCACACTGTTATACAAGCTGTGAGTAACCGTGTAAATTTACTATACCCTCAAAATAACTCGACACACAGCCATTAATGTCTAAACTGCTGGCAACAAAAGTGAGTACACCCCCGATTGAAAGTGTCCAAATTGGGCCCAAAGTGTCAATGCACCCATATTTTTCAGCACTAACTTAACCCTCTTGGGTATGGAGTTCACCAGAGCTTCACAGCTCTCTGGATGTTAGAGATCTTGCACTCCTCTACCTTCAGCTTCTTTAACAAGGCAGTGTTCATCTTGGAGATGTGTTTTGGGCAAGCATACAAATGTATGCCAGCCAAAACATAACATCCTGAGCAGATGTAATGAAGATGATCCTGATGGTCACAATGACCTGCAGAAGTTGAAACTGAGCATCAGAATTAAGACAATTGACTATGAATGTGGCATGGCTGTTGATACCAGGCGAGCTGGTCAAAAGATTTCAGAAACTGCTGACCTACTTGAATTTTCATACACTAAAAAATCTTGTATTTGCTCTTTCAAGCAAATATCCAGAGAGTAATGGTTCTCTTGGGAAAAGGGCTTTTTGATGCCAATTGCTAGAGGTGACAGAAAGGCACTGAAACTCAAAGATATCTGTTTTAACCAAGGTCTGAAGAAAGACGTATCTAGACATACAACATGTTGTATCCTGAAGCAGATGGTCAACAGTATAGCAAAAGAAAACAGAGTGCTGGTGAGTTAATGAGAGGAAACTGGAAACTACAAATACAAGATTATCAAAATTGTACAATTTGTTGTAATTTAACTAAACATTGCCCATTTCCCTCTATCTCCAAAACATTTTAGACCATCTCAGGTCAGTTCTAAGTTGATAGAGGTCAGTGAAAAAAAAAAAAAAGGATTCCTGCTCTTGGTGTAATGGAGAAGAGTTTTTAGAGTCCCTATGAAGTTTCCCAGCTGACAACATCTATTGATTTTGAGATGTGAGGAAGAGTCCTGCAGGTAGGTTCTGTGGTGCCTTGAGAGTTGAGGTTTAATCCGTCATTTGAGGTGAGAGGATTAATTGGATTGTAAATCATACCAAAAGAAGAAGTGGACGCTCTGGCTCCCCACTGGGAAAAACAACAGCAACATAAAGAGAAACATGATTGATGAAGAGAAAACAGGAAGCTTTATCAGAGTGAATGGGACAGAGCAGCTTTATCACTATGGCAGGTTGATGAAAAGCTAATGGGGCAGTGTCTACTGCAAACAAATCTGTTGTACCATCTGAATATTTACTTTGATTGCCCTAATTAGTTGTTAAATTGTGAAATGTACTGGAATTTATCGACTCATGGCCTTTTTGTAGCCATACCTGATGAAATGTTGCCCAGTGCAGTTATTTTGTCAGATACTTAGGTGAGTTTAAGCTATTTGGACATGCTATTTCAACGAAAGCAGTTTGATATGCAATACATCAGCCTGTGTTTGAGGTGATTTGGGATGCCCTCAGCTGAATTGGATTGGCCAGGCAAACACACAAACAGACAGAAACATCCTTTCAAATGATATAATCTACAGTTTTCCTCCATCACGCAAAAATAATGCAGAAAATGTGGTTCATTTACACGTACCCAGCCTTATATGTAAGAGACTCGAGCTTTTTATGGGATCTGGTTCATTCATCTAAACTCAGTTACAATAGATATTCTTTCTGGCTTCAACTAGCCCTTCATTTAAACCTAAGTATGTTCCACTTATTTAATAGACAAAAATGTGGAAAAAAGGGACACCATTCTCAAATGAAAAGCAGGCTCCTGGATACATAAATATGACTTTAAGCAGCTTGTTCAGACTCAATACATCACTATATTTTAATTGCTTTTACCTCAAACTGAGTAATAATTTTAATCTATCCAGCACCCCAACAATGATCATTTGCCTATTTGCATACAGAAACATGTGTATGCTGGATGGAAGTCCATAAATTGATTATGAGCTTGCTGTTTGTCCTTCTGTTTGTGTTTGTTTCTTTTTGTTTCCATACATGAGGGGTCCAAAGATGGAGTTAGCGGGAATGCAAATTACAGAACAGACAACAGAGAATATGTTTTGTCTATCACAAATAATCAGCTCAAAATATGATTGAAATACATACACAGAACAGTAGAATTAAGAGGCTGATCTCACTTGCCTGTGCAGCAATCCCAATGGTACATTTTTTTCCATGTGTGTTAATTATTGAAATGAAGAGTGACTCCAGAGTTGAAAGTGTCTTGGAGAAAAACTGAAAACTTTTTGTTGCAGCTATTGTTTATATCAGCTAGTAATATTTAACCTCTCCTTTACATCATGCTTCAAATCCTCCCCTCAGGCTATTTTTTGTTTAATGTTCATACATTTATGACTATGATTGATTTCTACACAGAGGAGCAGTAATTACTGCTGTTCAGGCTATGAAAGTTAATTCTGATATGACCTGCAGCAGGTGCTCATCTGTGGACCTTCACAGGAACACAATACAGAGCTGAAGTACAAAAAAATGTTTTGATGTTGAACACTTGACTGTGCTGTAATTGTCTCTTTGTTAGCTTTCTAAGTGGCTCACTGACCAACCAGTCAAAATCATATCACTCCTCCTCAAAGCCAGGTTGCAGTTTGAAGAAATTCCTGTCTATCTAAATGCATTGTGGTGAAATTGTTCGAAAATTGTTGTTACTTTTAAAAATCACAAAGAAAATATAGCTACATTTCAAGACCAAAGTGTGGTGTTCTAGATATATTTATTTTGAATCATTAAAGTGTTTTGTTGATGT
Organism: Scarus forsteni; assembly: GCA_036419115.1. Taxonomy (NCBI): domain Eukaryota; kingdom Metazoa; phylum Chordata; class Actinopteri; order Labriformes; family Labridae; genus Scarus; species Scarus forsteni. Next base: position 7,210,674 of record JAZDUH010000011.1, on the reverse strand, counting down.
GATTAGTGCTGATATTAGATGATATCACAGAGGTCGTACACAAGTGTTTTCAATAGACTTATACAGATATTTTAGTTTTCTTCACACACCCTGCTCTAGTTTGGTCCCTGTTCTTTCACTGGGGCCAGTGAAAGATTCAGATTAAACATTAGATTTCGATAAGATTTTTATTTTTTTATTTATTTTTAATGGGACAGTATAATAAACACTCACATGTAAATGCATGAGATTATAGTGAGATGGCTAATTTCCATCCCCACTCCCATTGGCAGGTTAGTGTCAACACATAACACAAAATAGACATCCATAATAGGAATAAAAATATACAGAATATATTAACATATATATACAGTCTTACGGACAAAAAATGTCATACAGTCCAAAAGAAAATGGGCAAAGTATTGGGGGACCATGGTCTATTGTAAACACTGAATTATGAAGTGCTGGAGTGCTAACTATGGTGACATAGTGCTATAATGCCAAACGCTAAAGTGCATAGTGCTAGCTGCCTGGGAGCTCAGTTCCTTGCTATATTGAACATTGCTGAATATTGCACAGAGATATAAAGTGCATATTTCATTTAACGTTTCAAAATTGGAGAGTTGGCCAGTTGCTATATTGGCAGTTATGTATACCAGAACCATTGGCCCTCCTCTGAAAAAAACCTGTCCCTTCAAAATATGGGATCTTTATATAAGCTAACTGGAATTCAGTAAGTCTGCATCAAAAAATAACACACCAGACATAAAGCTCCAGACTGTCTTTTAAAAGAATAACAGCTGACATTCTGATTTATGGTGTGATTTATGTTACGCCCAGTACACCTTAATTTAATCCAGGCCCAAATCCCATGCATGTTGTTTCACTCTAGGACTGTGCACCTTTGACATGACTAAATGTGGTAGGGCATACTCCAAACTGCAGTGCACCATGCACTTTTATGCAACATGCTCCATGCTGTCGACATAGGGGCCAATATATTTTCTGTTGGTGGCAGATTCAAAGCAGGCAGCACTTTCCAGCTGGTGTCATACTCCCACTGACAGCTTTTAGAACAGATCAGCACTTTCAGAAACTGCTGATATAAAGCAGCAGGAGGTTCCTTTGTCTTCAAAATACAAACACGATGCATTTTGTGTTAAGGAAAAAACAAAAAAAAAACAGTGTGGCCCCCTGTTTTAACTGTTGACTCAGGATCGAGCGCAGGAGATGGAGAGAAAATGAAGAAAGAAGAGCTGATAAAGCCTCAGTAAAGAGAATGAAGGAGAGTTTTTATGGTTGGCGGAGCACAGATTGTGTGCCAGCTCCAGTTGACCTACTGCAGATAAGATGGGGGACGGAGGAAGCGAGAGGCAGAATTGCTTGTGAATTTACAATGTGAAAAGGGAGACAATCCTAGAATGGGGAGGTTAAATCAACCTGGAGGCTTATTACACAGTTTAGGCCACCATTAACACAAAGCCACTGTGGCCTCCATTCACAGGCCACTCGCATTACTATGAGCAAAGAGAGCTGAGGAGGCAGAAAACAACAGGGTAGAAGATATGAAGCGTGTTGTCGAAGCTGCATCAGACTCCATTAGCTGCTATGTGCCATGCAAGCTTCCAGATGTTGAATAAGAAATGATGTTTTGTGTTGCGCAAACCTTGCAGCTTGATATCACGCATAACATTTTTACATGCATGTCTTTGTGCTCTCATGAAGATACACATCCAGCATAATGTATTGTTTACATTATTCAAGAGCAGAGTGGAGAAGTTGCCTGTTGTACTTGGCATTTTAGTCTCACACGCTAAGAAACCTTGCTTTAGTGCTTGTTCAAGCAAGGCCCTGTGGGTAATTCCAGCAAGGCACCGCAGTAATGGATTACATTTGGGATGACAATAACATTGAGCAAATTGCTGTCTGTAATCTGTAAACACAGCTCAGACAAAAGGAGGAATGTTTGTTGTAAACCCTGTGAACATTTGGGATGAGATTAAACAAACACTTTAACCAAATGCAACATGTGCATGAGTGATGACACAACCAGAACAGATTTGTTTTACCAGTGCAGACAGTAGAGCCATCAGATGTGCATGATGCATACAGAGAAGAGAGCAGAAGATATACATGGCTCCCTTTATCAGAGGGTTGCAGGTAAAATATAACAAGGTCCAGATTGAGAAACTCTTGGTACCAGTTATTCCTAGGCCATACTTAAATACCATAATTCCTCGATTTTAACACACACTAGATTATAACATGCATTCCATATTTTTAAGATTTTGCCGAGAAACACTGTACTCTAATATAACATGCACCCAAATTTGTCTCTTACACAACTCAAAAATGACTTTTATTCAAGTTTAATCAATTAAATTTCTGAATTTTCACAACAAATACACAATTTTTCCTTTAAATGGACGCGGACACACATTTTGCTCCACACATGCACAATTACTCAATTTCTGCCCAATCATGCTCACTTGTAGTGTACCAACCAATCATGGAGTAGCTACCAACATGCATATGTTTTCAACCAATCACAGTGCAGCTAGTTTGGCAGTGCTCTGTGTTTTCCAGTGAGTGGAAACACTTAAGAATTAAACGATGATTACACAAAGTTGAACTAATTAAGACCCAAAATATTTAATTAGAACAGTTTGTCAGTTTAATAAGAATTTTGCAAGTTTGGCAGGAATGTTTGCAGTAAAAGGGAATATTTTGGCTTTTTGTATCAGATGTGTTGCAATTGGGATGTTGGCGAGATGAAATACTTTAAGTACTTTGCTTGTACTTGTGCATAATACACACCCAAAAATTGGAAGCTAATTTGAAAGCAAAAAAGTGTGTGTTAAAATTGAGAAATTATGGCACTTTGAAGAAGTCTCTGACCATTTATAAGGCCATTTATATAAGCTGTCCACTTTGGATTTTGATGGCATGATAGCGTGACACACTTTCTTCAGTTTTGTCAGATGCACATCCATAATGCAAAAATCCCTGTTATACATCAACCCTAAAGTGCTCTATTGGATTGAGATGTAGTTACTATGAAGGTAGCTGGAATCCAATAAAGTCATTGTCATATTCAGGATACCAGTTTAAGTTTTGTGTTTTCGTGTCTTTTGTTGAGATGTGCTTCTTGGCTGCATCCATCCACCAATGCAATGACAGAAATATGACTAGTCTTGCACAGTAACATTGAGCATTACTGTAAGATATAATACCTGCAGGGTTCCCACGCGTCCTGGAAAACCTGGAAAATGATTGCCCAATTTTCCAGCCATGGAAAACATATGGAAAATGAGGAAAAAAGTAAAATGTCCTGCAAAAGCTTAAATGGTCCTGGAAAATTATTTTTCTTCCTTCTAGCTTGAAACGTAGGAAATGAAGTAAAAATGTACTAGGTAACTAATGTACATGTAGCCAGAAAATGTGAGTAGGTAGAATAATGCAAAATAAGGCCTAAAATCTAAAAAACTCAAAACAATGGGGACACAAGTAAATAATAAAAAATGACAAAATAAAATTTAGGCTAAATTAACAAAATCTATACATATAAAAGCAGAGTAAATAAAGATTAAAAAATCTGTACAACCATAAATTTATAATCGTAAAACACATAAAAGCCAGACTAAACGGATAGCTAACAGACAATGTTTGTGCTGGAGAGTTAGAAACAAAGAAATTTTAAGATCAATATGATCAATAGCTAGAGATATTGTTCATCAACCTCTAATCTTGTTTTTTAGAAGGCTAACTAGAATTGAAAACTGCCCACAGCAACAATGTAACTTCCTTTAGTTATGTGACACTGGAAAAAGTCCTGGAAAATGTCCTGGAAAATGATTTCTAGAAAAGAGTGGTAACCCTGACCTGGCTCCCAACTGTCAAGTAAGCTGCTCTGAGTAAAGTTCATTTTCAATTTTGTGAAGACTTTTATAAGCAAAAATGAGCAAACACAAACAACTAAACATTTGATTAACACATAAAACCTATCTTTAGAGTACTATGATGGATATATGTCTGAATGGACTGATGAACAGTTATGAAATAGAGATAGAGGCTGTTCTTCAAGAGATTTATGCAACAGGACGACTCCATCTAACTTCATATAGGTAGGAATGTAGTCTAAAGCTGGTTATTAGACAAAGTACCGTTTTGGCCTTAACTGATGTGGCTGTCATGTTTCTAATTATACATAGCTACATACCAACATACCGAGCTGCAAATATGTGCCCATTTTTCAAGGATCAGTTAAAACCATAATTGTTTTGTAACCAGTTAATACACATGCACATGTCTTAGGTAAAGTTTAGCATTTCTAATCTTGTAGTATAGCTGGATCAACCTGATCCAATGTCTATAATTATGCAGATCCATCTTGCTAAACTCCAATCTACAACACCTGTGAAGGGGTCAAATGTTACACAGCCTAATCAGTATCCTTCCAACAGAAAGAGGTGGGGGCTATGAGAGAGAAAATAGCAGAGTGAAGCTCATATAGAGATTAATATAGATGTCAACAGTTTCTGTCACATGCACATATCAGACCTGGACCTCATTTTAAAAAATTAAATTACATACAAATACAACACTGGAAATGTTTCTCGAGAGAGGATATTTTTGCTCCACTTCCAACATGATTTGGTGATAGTTTGTTGAACAAAGTGGATTAGCGTTGGCACACTATATTATCTGATTGGCATGTGATGACTGTGATTTATGGAACAATCATCCAGTCACCCACCAGATATGCCTATAAAAGGTTCTAACCTTTCCCAAACACTTTCTATGGGCTGTTAGAGCTAGTGAAATATATTAAATGGTCCATCTGGTGTTGCAAGTCAATTTTTTTTTGACATTGTGCTGCTATATACGTGGTGCCTCTGTTGTCAGCTTCAACTGCTCTTAAACTTTGCATGGGCTTAATTAGTCAACTCCAGGTGTTGCCACTCTTTGTGTCTCAACATGGCTGAGAACAGTGGTCATGTGACACCCTGATGGTCTGATTTCTTTTTAGATTCAGGAAATAGTTGTCAAAAATATGACATTTCCCACATGATTAATCTTTTTTACTCTTCTATAAGTCATGTTTTTATGGGGCAATTCAGTTGGGCCTTCAAGTATTCTCAGAATCCACCCTGCTGTGCAATTTAGAGAATATCAAATTGCAAGACGGAAAAATAATCTAAATGATAAAATTCAGTCAAGAAACCAGTTCAGATCAATCACAGACCCTGAAAAAATGACTGTCAAGTAAAATTATTTTGCTTTAAACATATCCAAACCTGTCGAAATAAGCCCACCTAGTTAAGATGACACTCAAATGATTTTTTTCCCAACTTGAATATGTATCTAATAACTGTTTTGTTGTTCTGAGTTGAACATAGTAATTACATGAAATGATAGCACTGTGCTGTGGTGACTGAACCTGTGTTCAGGTAAGCATAATCAGTACTCCCAAAGCAGCACACATGTAATTGTAAAAGTGCCTGGTGCAGTGTAATACATACCAGATGCCAAAACAGCAAGGAGAGCTCGGGGAGGATGTCTTTCAATTAGGATTTCACTCCAGAGTCCAAACAATTATCCACAAAGGTCTGCTGTGCTTCGCCTCCCATAAATTGGCCGTATTTAATAAACTCAGCAACAAAAGAACGCAGAGCTGCTCCTTCTGGCTTTAGTTACAAACAGATTTAACAGGAAAAACAGGAAATACAACTTGAGTGCACTTCAAAACTTTTATGTCTTCCTCTACCAGCAGAGAAGTGGAACCACAACAAAGTGGCCTGCTTTCAGAATAATTAAGATATCTAAAATCTGTGCAGTACAGTAAGTAATTATTCTGATGCTTTTTTTTTTTGGTCCCAACTACAAGTTATTAAAGGGCGGCACGGTGGTGCAGCAGGTAGTGCACATGACTCACAGCAAGAAGGTCACTGGTTCAATCCCTGGGTTGGGCAGGGCCTTTCCTGTGTGGAGATTGCATGTTCTTCCCATGCATGCGTGGGACCAAAAACATGCTCATTGGGTTGATTGGTGACTCAACATCACTAAAATGAATTAATCAATATCAAACCCTTAAACTTTTAGATTTGATTTTAGAGCAAGTCATAGTACTGAGATGGCAGACAAGCAGGAGGGCACAATTTTAATTCCTCTTGATGTGAGTACAGGCTCTGATGCAGTTAATCATTTTGTTTTAATAGATTATCTTAAAAATTGGATTGGTAGAAAATACACTTATCTGGTTTCAGTCTTACCTTTAAGAGCAAACCTTTACATAATCACCTCCCCTACTACTTCTTCCATTACCTGTGGTGTGCCACAAGGTTCAGCGTTAGGTCCATTTTTATTCTCCATATACTGTCCCTTGGCAAATCCCCAAAAGGTTTCCTTTTATGGCTACACAGATTACGCATAGACATACCTGAGACCTGAACACCCAAGATGTCAGGCTGCCATCAGAGATTGTCTCAATGACATCAACAGTTGGATGGCCTAAAGTCTTCTTCCTTTTAACACACAAAACTACTCATCTCTCAACATGTCCTTTGCTCCAGCTGTAAAGGCGTCCCTTTTCTCAGTTGAGATAAACCTATCTTGAATTCCTGAATTTATAAAGCTGAATGACTCAGTGTTTTATTTGCTGATTGTATTTTTTTGTTTACATTGTGACTGCTTCTTTGACATCAACAGCAAAATTGACCCCCTGCACAAGAAGCTGAGCTCTGTGCCTTCAGTATTGATTCAATGAAACCAAAGACAGGGTTGATTAAGGAAGGAATGTCTGACAAGGCATTACTTTGCAATGTTGTTCTCAGTTAAGATACTATGTTGGAATGTCAGTGCACTATTGCTGGTGGACACCCCCTTGGTTCTGTGCTGGGCCCAGTTATATTTTTCCACTCACATTTTTGGTTGAGTCAAAACCTTGGTGTAGTTGATTTGTTAAGTACATATAGCTACACTTTGAAGTTTTTTGATCATATACCTAATATAATTCAAAATGAACACAGTTACCAAGATTAAATGTTGTGTATGTTTTAGGGAGTGTGCTCGACAACAGATGTGTATGGTGAGATCACTGTAGGGGTAAAAGTACATTAAATGATTCTAACATAATTTATCTTATTGTAGAATCCACACTGATTGACAGACTTGTGTTTATCATTTACAGGAGTGACCACATACGGAAAAGTCAAAGCTAAGCACATCTCTATCCAAGACCATAATATATTCAGGGAAATTATCTTAACCGCAGAGGATAAACAACTATAGACATATACAATTAAGTGTAAAGGAGGCTCCTTGTAGGCCTCTTTATTACATATTTGGCTCAGAGATAGAGCAGGTTGTCCAGTCTGCACGTTCAGTATATTAAAAGCCTAGTTGCTACCTATGGTTTGTTATTGTATATGTATTAATGAGGGTGAACAGACTGCATTTTCTGTCATTAGTTTCTCAACAGGGTTTAAAAGGTAAATGCTGTCTTGATTTTTAAAGTGTCATGAGTGGTGAGAGGATGAGATACGGGCTAAATAAGCAGAGGCCTGTGGTGAATCTAATCTCTAAAATATGGCCCTTTCAATGCAAGGGCACTTACTTTGCAGAAATGAGAACTTAGACCTGTACTACCTATTAGAAAAAGACCTAATGCATTGTTTGAATATATATGCATGCATGCTACTTATATCAAATGCCAGATTTTCATACTCACCCTCATACCCAAAAGCAGTTCACCAACATAATGGGCATGTTTTTGATCAGTTGACATCAGCATGGAATACATGCAAACTCCACAAAGAAAAGACCTTACCAACAAGGGGTTTGAACCACCAACCTTCTTGCTAGGAGATGCATGCACTGCCTGCTGCCCCACTATACCATAAACATTGTTACTTATTACAGTAACTTTCCATGACCTATCACACACATGGGCAAAATACACAACAGTCAGTGCTCTATTTTCTCTCATTACCACCAGACTTGTTTTATAAAGAGTGTAGTAAACACCATATACACCTTAGAAAGAAAGAAACACATTGTTATACATACTTTGAAAAGCCAACCACATTTCTCCCATTTATGCATTAGGGGTCCGTCAATTGGTATGAATGAGGATGTGTAAGCTAATATGATGGACCACTTTAGTAGAACTCCAACCATCAGCAAGTGAGAGTGAGTGAATGTGAATGAGTAAGTGTGACCTGCAATGTAAAAAACATTTTGAGATATCCAAAGAATTGCAAAGTGCTTTATAACTTAAATTCCATTTATCGTTTGTCATTTACCAATTAATTTAAAAATCTGTTTCACTTGCTTACCATTTTTTAAACAAAAAAACACATTATGGTTGTATGTCCACACTGTGAAATATATTAGTGGAAGGTAAGGAAATGTTTATTTGTGGGATCTTAGGTTGGCCATGCTCAGTGAAATTCCAAAGCCGTTCTGACATGATTTAGAGTTTCGAGACTGATGTTGAAACCTGGGAAGGATTTTAGCCAGATCAAGCATCATTTGTTGTTAACAGGTGGACATGATGGTGGATCACAGCCTTAGTTGCTTCTGACCTGTCTCATGTCTTTCAGTGTATTTGAAAACTAATAAAATTTTTCAATTTCTTCAACAATTAGCCTCATGTTTTACATTTTTAGTTCATTTTCAGTTTGAAGAGACAATTGTATTCTAATATTTTGCAATCATATTAACCTACTAGTATTTGTGCCTTAGGAATCTACATAAGGCTGTCAAGCTTCAGTGTGACCTGATGTAATTTTCTGGCAGGACCACAGTGAAGCATGTCTCTTCAGATGGCCACAAGGTTATGATTACCATTTTCTTTAATTTCCATCCTTTTTTTCCCATTTTACATGGCCCCCAGTAGCTCACTGGGAGATCAGTGCACTTGAAATGGAAATCAATGTTGATGAAATCCAAAGAAAGATGTCTTAAGGAAATTACTTTTCTGTCTGCCACTGAGAGTATTACCTGTGAGCAGCACGAGCCCCGATAATGGGTTTAGGTGTGGACATCATCTATGCCGATGAAACAACAGGGAAAATCGCACCCTTTTGTAACTATTTCCTAACTAGTATGCCTTTTTTTTTTCTCTGTAGGACACTGAGATTATCAACACGGCCATTCTGACCGGACGTACAGTAGCCATTCCTGTCAAAATGGTCTCCATTGAGATGAATGGAGCTGTCACTGATGTCTCAGCCTTTGTCCAGTGCAAGTCCTCCAATGAAGACATTGTTAAGGTACAGTAAACCTGATTTTTTCAATCTCTGTATCTGTCAAAGTGCTCTCTATAGAGATGAATGGTCCAGACCTTCCTTTTCAGGCTTTGTGCAGTTACAGTTCTCCAATGAGGACCTTGTTAAGCTGCGGCAAACAGGATTTCCTCAATCTCTGTATCTGAAAGAAGATGTCATTTTAGAGAATATAATCCCTTTACTCCTGCACTGATGCCGGGGAGTGGCCCCGGAGAACAGAAGCAACAGGAAATTATGAAAACATATCAAGGAAGCACAAAAATTACTTCCAGTGTATTTAATTTTCACAATATGACATGGATAAAATCAACGGATGTGTAGCCACAGGTAAAACAAAACACGCACTGCACTCACCATCAGAGAGGAAACATTTTCAAAAAACTAATTTGAGCTTCATTTAGAAGTATGATTCAAGAAGTATTAAAAAAAAGTTCCTTTCCAATTTTGAAATGCAGTCAAGTCAAAATATGTCTTGTAATGACAGCACAATAAGTGCCCAAACCCATTTATTGAATATGGTCTTATGGCCAGGGATGGAAAGAAAGTAGTTGCAACAAAACAAAGTCATCCTAGTGCTTTAATGGATTACTTTGTATTGTGTTACCCCCAACACTGCTGAGATTGTACATATTTCTACTTTCTGCAAACAACTGCAAAGAAAATGATGTTTTTTTAAGTGCACCATTAAATGAACAGTTAGTGGTAAAGGTTTTAGAACCGTATCATGTGCTGGGTGCAAAGCATGTTGAAGTGCAGCATGAGTGGCTTTTCTGTTTTCACCTAATGTGGCTGTCATACTTGTTCACAATGTTTAAATGACATATAAATATGACAGTCAATTTGCCACCAGAGCTGTGTTGTCTAAAAATCTGGCAGCTAAAATGAGGACACAGATAATGGGTGTGGCGCCCAGAGTCATGATGGCCACAACAAAATTTCACTGCGACAGATTAATTAGCGCATTGACAATTTCGTGCCAAAAAACAGTGCAGAAAGTCTCTTTGAAAACCTGCGCCAACTCAACCTGGTCTAACCTCGGCGCCAGGCGGGCGCACCCTCCGCAGCTGTAATTTGGTGACAAAGCGCACATGTGCGCCACGCCTCAGAGCTGGTTTCCAAAGTGTCAGAGCACATTTTAATGCAATAAACAATCACAGCAATCACTATTTAATGTAACCGTCTGAACCAGCATATACATTTGTATCTATATTAACTGTCCCGTCACATCTGATGTCGGATTAATGCCGTTTGTCATAATAGAAACTTCACCTGGAGGCAGCTGGAAGTTTGATGCACATTTTACAAGTCAACAATAAACACCTAACATCTGATACTGAGTATATATCTGTTTGGTCATTTCATTAAATTGAGAGGAAGGAAGAAAAAGGAGAAAATAAACTGTCATGGAAAATGAATATTCCAGAGAGATGGGCCCATCTTGAATGAGGGGAGTCAATCCAGCATTGTTCTTCTGAGGCAACAGCTGCATTTGGCTGCACCAGAAGCAGGTGGAAGTATTATGAATGATAACAGATTGAAAGACAAATCAAGAACACATTTCTGTCCACACTGGCCCACATGAGTGTCCATTCCTGCTGAATGACAGCAAGACATGTCCATTCATCCAAACGACAGAAAAATATTTAGAAAGTTAAACTCATAGGGAATTGGAAGTTTGGAGGACTGGTTCATCAAGTGACTGAATAATATGTGACTTTCAGAAAAAAACTGTCAAATAAAGAGACAGTTAGCCTACATAAACTCTCTGGAATAGAAAACTATTTCAGTATCAAAATCAAACAGAAAAAAACCCATTGATGTTTGTGTCATCAAACCCCATCAAACTTTGCACTGCATAATCTTGAGGTCACTTTCACTTTGTTCACTATGATTCTCCATAATGTGGCTGTCATACTTGTTCACAATGTTTAAATGACATATAAATATGACAGTCAATTTGCCACCAGAGCTGTGTTGTCTAAAAATCTGGCAGCTAAAATGAGGACACAGAAAACACTAAAGCATTGTAGGCCAAAGGTATACTTACAAACGCAGAGTCATGATGGCCACAAAAAATTTCCTGCATGGATCAGCTTGTCAAAATCATGGCCATGCTGGTGGGAGGTGTGGTGTTTGCATTTTGGTCAGATCAATGCAGAGGCCGAGATGTGACAGAGTCAACTTGGAATTTAAGCATCCTTGAATATTCTACTCCACTTTACCCTTTTTGGAGTTATGGAGGAGCTGGGCCCTGTTTAAGCAGACAATTTGAGGAGGGATGAGAAGGGGTACACCTTGGACTGGTTTCAAGCCAATCACAGTTCTGACCAATAGAGGCAGACAACAAATCACACAATCACACCTAAAAGGCAATAACTGCGGTAACCGAATAGCATGTGTTTGGTCTGTGGGAAGGAGCCAGACTCCCAGGAGAAAACCATGAAAAGCATGACAGTTCCTGAGAGATGGGCCCATCTTGAATGGGGAGTCAATCCAGCATTGTTCTTCTGAGGCAACAGCTGCACTGCCCCAGAAGCAGGGAAGGAATGACAGAGTTTTTAAGACAAATCAAGAACACATTTCTCCACATCGAAACAATGAGTTATTAGGACTGCACAGACTCAGACATGTCCATTCATCCAAACGACAGAAAAAATATTTTTAGAAAGTTAAGTATTAACTCATAGGGAATTGGAAGTTTGGAGGACTGGTTCATCAAGTGACTGAATAAATATTTGACTTTCAGAAAAAAAACTGTCAATAAAGACAGTTAGCCTACACCGCAAACTGAGAATAGCTTAATATTTCAGTATTAAAACAGTAAAAACGGGTGTAAAATTGATGTTTCAGTAAATCAAATCCATAGGTGTCACTGCATAATCTTGAGGTCTGAACTTTTCACTATGATTCACTATGAACTCCGTAGAGTCTAACTATTCTGCCCATCCTTTAATTTTGGACAAGTACCAACAGATGCAACAAGCCCAAATAATGTTATCTGCAGTGCACATTTTTTTATATATGTGCTCTAACCAAACTCGTGTGTATATGTGAGCTAATTTGTGCTGTCAATGTATGTTAATAAAGTACAGCAGCGTTTACACTTTGGAATGTTATTATAGGGTTAACACTGAGAAAGAAATATACACTTGATGCATTAACAATGATAGAAGTGTTGATCAAGAGTCACACTGTAAAGAGTTCCAAGTGTTACAGTGTTTTTAATTTCACTCCAAAAAGAGTCAACTATAACACTTGATGAGATCTGTGGTGTGGACCCAGGTAAACACTTGAGAAGAGTTAATATCATATCTGCCCTTGTCTGCTTAGTTTTTTTGTTTGTTTGTTTGTTTTGTTTCATTGTTTTTCTCTTTTTAACTTGTAGCCCTTTGAGATCTTCTGATGTAAAGGGCAATACAAATAAAATGTATTATTATTATTGATTATTATGTGTCCAAGCAAATTAACTGTGTAGTTTCCTAAGCTGCATTCTTTCTAATACATTAAACTAATGAGTATATTTTATATAATGGACAGAAACTTCACATTAGCACATTATAGAGGATATTGTATTTTTCAGTATTTATTAACACAGTTTATAAATCTACTGATGCCAGTGTTGGTAGCTGTTAATCTTGTTAGTATCAATCCTAAAATTGAGTTTTTGTCATCATGTTTGTGCCATGTGCTTCTCACTCAACAGAAAGTTCACAATATTAACTATGGGTTCTTTGTCCTGTCTTATTGTGGTTTAAGTGAGGTACACTGCATGCATGCAAGTGTATAGAGAAGAGCTCTCATGACACTGGCTGAAGTGAATACAAAATCCAAGAACAAACAATAAATCTGTAACCTTGGACTGACTAAACCCTGAACTATAGTGTAAAGACTGTGATGCAGTATGTTTTGATAATGGGAATACAAATTAGAAAAGTTGGGCATCTTGCGACAAGATCACAACAAACTTCAATGACTAGCTTGTTACCAACAAATGAAATTCTTGACAGGACAAACACGCCTCTTATAAGAATCTGCTTATCTGTTCATATATTTAAGTAGTATTTTGATGGGACTCAAGTCTGGGAATTGTCGTGCTTTGTTTGTCTCCAAGCAAACTATAATATTCAAAATACACCAAAACATATATATTCAAAGGCAATGCAACAAGGGTTTCACATCCTCTAGATAGTTCAAACAGTTGTGCTCATGTGCTGCTGGACAGCTCTCATCAGAATGTCTACACCATCAGAATAGGTCATTTCAGACATTTGGGCATTTGTCTCCTTATATTTTGACTCAGTCAGCTAAAACTCATTATTTAGTGCTGCACAGTACTTTTGTGAATCAAATTTTGATTTAGGCTAAGGACAGTCTTTTACAGCAAATTAGCTGTTTTAAATCATTTTCCATGTATAATGAGGTTTAGTTCTGCCTATTGTTATATGCTTTAATTTATCCCAACTAGGATATTAGACATGATCATTTCAGACAGGTATTCCACCAGTGTGCCAGGATGTCAAGAACGCAATCAGTGTTCTTGCTCCCAGATTCCGAGCTGAGAGCACAACTCCAAGTCTAGTTTGTTGATTAAATGAATTAAAGTGGGATCAAAACAACAAGCATAGCACATTAGAGGCTGTGATTACACTGTTTTTATTTTCTCCAGTCAATTACTGCCATGATAGATTGCTCTATAGGCAGATTGTATAATAGTATAGGCAGTGGAGTGTTGCATTGCCTGTTTGCACTGCTGGTCACATTAAAAGAGATGATGTAAGGAGTTGTAACCTTAACTGAGGTAAACATTATGTACCATGAGGTATTTTTAAAGGACAGCAGTGCAGACAGCATCTACATCTCTAGATGTCATCTCAGATTATCTCTTACAGTCTTTACCTTTATGAATAACTTTTTGCCTTTATGGAAATTTTATAAGCAGACTTGAGCAACAAAGGAAAAGGTAAAAATCAAAGGGATGCAATATAAGAAGGTAGGTTCAAAATAAGTAAAGTAAATAGCACATATTGATAAAAATTCTTTGCAAGCTACACTAAGTTGACAAGTATTTAGCAGAAATGTTCTCAGAGGACCCCAATGCCAGGGACCCTAATGCTGAATAACATGGACCAATCAATATTGTTCTCAAACAACTCACATTATGGGGGCTTGATGTGACAATGATGCATAAATGCTGAAAGTGGCAGCAAGTTAAAAGAGGTTTGTGCAATTTTGTGTTGTCCTCAGTGCACTGCACCGCTCATTTTGTGGTCATCAGGAAGTTGGCATTTTCTCTCCAGCAAACTTTTTTTTTATAAACAAACAGAGAAAGGGTCTTTAAGTCACAGGTCCTTTTAAATGACACATTAACAAGAATGAAAATTTGTCTGGGACCTTTGGAGAACAAGTTCACTGCACTTATGTACATGCAATTACTTAAACAATATGTCCTCAGTGACAACCTGACACAGATGCTGCTGTACAGATTGCCCAGTGCTTTACTCATGTTTATCTTATCTCCCCTTTTTGAATCCTGTGCACTTATTTACATGGATGGGGATGAGGAGTTTGGAGTTAAGATGCTTCCAGTGCTAGGTAAGGATTTACCATATATCTCTGTTTTAGTCTTTATTTTTAACGTGATCTAAAAAGATGGAGTAGGCTACATTATTGCATGGATGATGAGGCGGAGACACCGGGAGAGTATACAGTATATCACTAAAGGCTCTGCTATTTTGCGTTGACAAACCAGGAGTGCAGGTGGACCACAAGCATGTTAATAGATAAGCCAGCTGCTGTGTAACTGTCTCTTAATTTTTTTACTCCTATAAATGACAAAGGAACAGATTACATCTGTCCCGGGAGCTGGCCCACATGGTGATGTGCTTCGTGGCCTCCGATGCGCGCCCTGATGGCCAGTCCGTTCTCCCGGTTGCTGAAGTGACAGCGGTTCTGACCATTTCTGCTACTGGGTCATTCCAGCACACTGTAACCGCGGTGGCGGGGATCATTCAGACCAATCAGACGCTGCGCCTCAGCCGCAGCTCATTTAAAGGCAAGGGGAAGCGTTATTTGATTGGTGAAGACAACACTCATGCCTTTTCTCCTCCCTCTCTGGCACTTGCGCGGAGGGGCAGGGACAGAGGCGTGGATGCGCCTCTCTGCGCCTGAAGTGCGACTCTCTTCCCACTGCAGGAAACTTGCAAAGTGCTCTTGGCACACCCTCTCGGCAAGGCACAGATGGGGCGCAGGGCAGGTGCGTTGCGCCTGCACCTCGTCTACGAAATTATAGCCCTATAAATTAAATCTGTCTGCTGTAAGTGAGTATAGAGGCTGTATGGTTTTTGAGGGACTTAGTGCTGCTGCCTTCCTAATCAGACTTTCTATCAAGAAATAGAAAAGAGCCTGAATCAGAGAGAAGGACACCAGAGCAAAGTACACAAAACATGAGTCAATGAAGGTTAAGAATTTAATGGTTTACCAGGCAAGGTTTGGTGGACAGAGGAGCAGTCAAATAATCAGACAAAAGAGCCAGAGGCAAAAAAGGTCAAACTAAGCACGGTTACACAAGAACTATGAATGTTAAAACGAGACTTGAAGGCACTACTTACTGACAATAAGACAGCAGGAGACGAGGTTTAAATACATGATGTGATTGGGGGTGATGGGACACAGCTGTGGAAGCACAATCAGGGATCAGGTGTGACAGTGCCAGACAGGCAGCAAAATCTATGAAGGCAAGGACAGACAGGTGAATTTAAAAAATACAACAGGAAGCACAAGGAAAAACATCAGACACAAAAAAATACCTTAACTTTTGAAAAATCAGGAACATTAAACTCAGTCAAGGGTCTTTCTGTGTGGAGTTTATATGTCCCTCCCATGCCTGTGTGGTCGCTCCACCAACCCAACACCTGCTTGTAAGGTTATTGTGTCCATGAATTGCACACTACGGCAAAACCGCCGTATACTTTGGGGGGGACGTGTCCCCCCCAATATTGGAAAAATACCAATCTGTCCCCCCCAATAACAAGCCTATTATATCTTAATATGTGACATATGATATGTCCTCCTTTTATGAATCCTGGCTGGAGTGGATCCATCACTTGTTATTTCTGATTTACTTTAAATTTAAGAAAAACAAGAGAAACAAAACTGTGTGACCCCCCCTCCCTGTACACTTGGTTGAGTCCCACCGTAAACGCCGGCTCGCGGCTTCGTTTGTTCCCACTCAGTCCGCCTGTCACTGGTGGTCATTAAGGGTCAGGAATAAATGGAGGTGGGGACAAAAAGAAGGAAGCAGGACCAACAGGCGGACATTCGCCTTTTTTCAGACGGTAAGCTACTAGACACGTAAAAAGTAGTGCCATGGTCAAAAAGACTGCTCCAATGTTGTAATAAATGTGAAGAAATATCTCTTATCACTGCGTTCATCATCTGACTGACAGTTGGAGCCACAGACTGAGGAGTTCCCGCGCTTCTCACTCCGTTGATAAGCCTCTATTCATTCATAAATGGTCTGTAAAACCTCAAATCTGTTGACTACTGGTCTGGCTCCGCTTATTATGTTGGTTTATTTTTGTAGTCAAGATAACTGTGATCTGGTTTTGAGACAGTTTCTTTTATTTTGAAAGTCACAGGGCCTTTTTAGGAAGTTTCTGTGCACAACTTTCGGTCCTGCTCGATCTGCCCTCCGCTGAATTACATGCATGAAAACTTCAGCATCGCAGTGCCGACAAAAAAGGATGGTTGTGAACCAGCCCGACCGCGCCGGAACGGATCCAGTGTAATATCACAAATTGAATATAATGGAAAGCTATCTGATCTGATCCAGAGGCTTAATTGTGGTGGGGGAAAAAACTTTTTAAAGGGGTCCATTTGAACTGTTTCATCAGTGCATGCTGTTCTTTTTATCGCCCCCCAACCCCCCTCCCCGTGTGGCGTGGGTGTGCATGTGTGAGAGGGAGATACTGATTGATGGTTTTATACTTCACTTGGCACTTAAACAGGCTTGGTAAGGTTAAGCAAATAGCACTAGCAGCAATAAGAGCAGAATATTCAGTGCATCAATTTAAAATTATCATTTTGCTCAGTCATTATTTTTTTTAGTCCAATGATTTTTTAGTCCAATGATGTCCACTCTCTCCATCCAGGACGAAGGGAGTGGACAAGCAGATACCTGCTCTGAAGATGAACAGGTGAAGCATTGTAATATGAGTCTCTAAACAGCGTAAAAACATTATTTGGGTCACTCCGCCAAAAGAGTGAAATCTGCTTGTTGTAACTCTTCAAAATTAAACTTAATTTTTCATTCCATTTCAATTTAGAATTTAGTAATATACACATTTACTCATTCAAAAAGAAATGGTTGGTTACATGATGAAAATACTAATATTTATGACAAAAGATGATTTTTTTTTACCAGAGTTATATTTTTCTGAGAATGCAAATCAAAACTTTTCCTTTATAGGACATAAAAAATAAATTTTATCCAAAGATTGAGCATGTAGTCCATTAAGCAATCAGACAGCTGTTGGAACCAATATAAATGTAAAAATACAGTTTATCTTCTTTATTTTTGATCTCAGATTACAGCAAATTTTAGTTAGCCTATTTCATTTAAAATCTATGCAGTCATGTAGACTAATTACTATTCATCCATTCATTATATTATTTACATTTATTCATTCATTGTATTCTTTTAATCAATACAAAAGCGCATCAGAGGGAACTAGCCTACTCATTGCTGTTACTGCCAACACATTTATCAAATTTTTTCTAAAATAGATTTCTTATTACTTGTTTTATACACAGTTCTGTGTTGTTTTGACCCGTTAGGGAGCAGTGTAGAGGAAAAAAAGACTAGCCACACACATCCAGAGAAGAGCCCCCCTCATGTATTTGAATTGAGTGGGCAATATTAGGAGCACTTTTATATCATAGAGAAAATGAAGTATTATCAATTTGTATCAACTTCAACAAAAATGAAAATGCAGGAACTTTGTAAAATATGAATTTATAGCAGAGTTGTATTGGATTTTAATAGATTGCACAGGCCAATGAATTGTAAGTCTGTAATGTTATTAGGGATGTCACGATATTAAAATTTTGTATCACGGTTATTGTGACCAAAATTATCACGGTTATCATTATTATCACGGTATTGTTGCGGTGTGCTCAAAATGTTTAAAATGTACTTTAACACAAAATTGAAATCATTAACCCCTTTAATATTATAAGTTTAATAGTTCTTTTTAGTCTTTTTTGTCAATTAATGTGTCAAGAAATGCCCTTTGAGTACATTTTTACCCTTCTTTCATGAGAAAAAATGTAAACAATTCTAGCAAGTATTTGACATTATGAATAAACACTTAAAACAGTGTCTCGTTCTAAAAATCATGACCTGGTTGCTCTGATTTTAACTTTAAACAGGATTCTCTTTATAAACAATTGAAAATTAACAACATTTAACCTATTTTACATGCACTCACAGATTTTTGTTTGCCTGCAGCATTAGTGTCCATGTTACAGCTCATCATATTAGGCCATGTCATGGCCTTTTTTTTTTTACTGACGATAGTCCCTGTTAGCCCCCTTCATGACTCTCCTCTGGTCTCCTCCTCCTCTCCCTGGCAGATCTCCTTGATATTTTTTTCCAGAGTACGATCGATTAAATCCATAAAGCACAAACTTTGACGGAAAAAGACAATCAATTTCAAAATACGGCGAAAACACGGCAAAAGAACGGCAACATACACTTCAAAATGATCATAATGCTGTTATTTACAACATCTAGACATTATATAGACAGAGAATACTGACAAACCTCCTGTAATTCACTCGGGTATGGCTCATTGAATCTTTTCTCCTGCTCTATCTCTCTTTCGCCCTCTCTCGCTCTCTCTCTCGCTCGACCTCCACGGCTCCGTCAGCTCATTTACTCGAGGAGTTACGGCAGTTTTAACCGTGGACGTCTTTTCTTTTAGCAGCAGCTTCGTGTTTAGACAGGGTGACTGTCTTCTAACAGTTTCCCTTGGCATCCTTGTAAAATCCAAAATTTAACCAGACTTAAGAGTCCGTTTCCAGAGGGAAATCTCCGCTGTCTGTAACTTCCGCTGAGGCCAAACAATGCAAACGGCGCATGCGCGCATCCCATGAGGCCGTTTCATCCAGGAAGAGACTCATAATTCAGGCATTTTGAGGCAAAGAGCAGCATCACCGTGCGTTTCTGACTCGTTGTGGTTATCAAACACGGTAATACGGTAATTTTTATAGGACGCGGTAATGATTACCGTGGGAGATTTTACCGCGGTTTACCGTTTTACCGGTAACCGTTACATCCCTAAATGTTATGTAACTATTACCCGACAAAGTGGTTAAGTTTAAATTAAAGAAGTGAAACGTTTTTTGCCTATATTTCATAAATACTAAAAAAGTACATGTCATTATAAGAGGTCAATGTTTTTCAATATCAAGCAGTTTCGATATGAAACTTAACTATTGTGATAGACTTTTCAACCATATCACTCAGGCCGGACTCAGGCATCACTTGTTTATGTGTTTTGTTGCCTAGTCAATCCACACCAAGATTTAACATTTAATTTTTATCTAATGTATGATTTCGTTCACATAAAACTTTCCAGTGTAAATGTGCGGGAATTTATTTTGAGACAAATCAACAAAATGTGAATTCACTTTGACTTACTTAAAAGTCCATAGTGCATTTTATTGTTTCAATCACAATATTCAAACCAACACGCTTTAGGTATGAAAGTTTTCCTCATTGGAAGACATCCTATTTGCTGCTATGTCAGAGAATTTTCAGACTGTTCTTGAAATGTTAATTCAAATGGCCAATGTATTCCTCAAAACTATGTTCTAGATGAGCAAATCTTTATCAATATATGGAAATTTTAAATTGTTGGAAATGCACTTGAAAAAATAATATCTGGGGAAGGACTCACATTTGGACCCCCCCAATATCTATACCATGATTACGCCCTTGATTGCACATAGGAGCTATCTAATAAAATTGTATTTCAAACCCCTGTGCGAGCCCTGGTGAATGCTTAGGTGGTAGAGGGTTGAGAGCAAGAGCACTGTACTGATGCAGGGTAGGGCTGATAGAGACAAAGCAAAGAAAATAAACCATGAGCCCTGGGGCTGACTGGAGACCATTCCAGGGTGTATCCTGCTTTAGTGTCAGCTGAACAGGCTCTGTGGGATCACCAGTAAGAGAAGCAGTCCAGAAAGCAGGTTGATCGTTTGTCTGACTAGAATGTTTTCCTTGGTGCAGTGTCTTCAAAACTTTCTTTTATTTATGTTCCTTCTTCTGTGTGGACAAATCTACTCTGCAATCGCAGTGATCTCACCAGAGATAGGTAAAATGCATCAAGTTCCAGGGCATGTTAATCCTTGAGATTTTGAACAGCCAGAGCTTCAAACCAAAGCAGGGGGCCAGGGATGCATGCAAACACATCTGCATAAACAGCAAGTGTATCTTTGCCTTAAAGGGCATTTCACACCCACAAGATGAAGTTGGGTTTAGCTGACACAAAACTGTTTGTAATATTAAACTTTTTAAACTCCAGCACTTTCTTAAGGCTGCACAGTGAGTGAAAATCTATCTGCATGCAGAAACTGCATGTGGATCCATCGCACTCAGAGGGAAACAGCCATCAGGGAGGCCTGAACGTGACTCGCAGGATGATTAAATTTGACTTCTCTGTGTTGTAAATTGTCTCCCCCGTAACAGAAATCTTTAAACTCCACCATATTAATGTCTCATATTTGAACGAAACTGAATCTTGTCTGTTGGAAAAATCCTTTTGCCCACTGAATTGTGAAACTAATACCTCAAGTCAGACTAATGAAAGTAGTGGAGCAGCCCCTCAAGGTCAGGTGAGGCGGGTTTGATAGTAGATTTAACAGACTGAGGTCGTGAAGCCATAAAGCTGAATCAGATACTGACTTCAATCATATTGGTCCTGACTGGCCAATATCACTTCTTATTAAAAGGCCTGTATCCGTCCAATATATTTGGACCCTGATATACAGCACTGCCTCTAATGCTCACTGCCTCACACTCCTATCTGATAAACAAATTGGAGTGAAGAAATAGTCTCTGATTCTTCCTGGAGAACAAATTAAACTATGAATTAATCACAAAGCAGAGCGTAGATCAATGAGTCTCCACATGTTGGGTGGACTATCACTCGTGTTGCATTGCATTTCACCATCAATAGAAAGGAACAGGTGTTGCATTGGGATGCTTCGCCTGGTGCTGCATGTCGTTTATCATGTTTCATTATCCATTAAAGACAAGGCACTTGGCCATGTGATATTGAGTGGGGCTTGCTTCAGCGCTCCTGCCATTGAACATTGGAGGCTGATTTAAAATGAGCCCTTCAGGTGCAGGAAATACACCACTCATGACAGTTCGATAAAACCTTCCACAAGAATGCAGAAAAGAAAAGATCCACAGCAAGCACAGCAAATGGGAATCACTCCGTGACTTTGTTGTTTGTTGATGCTGATTTTCTGCACACCAAACTGTCATGCAACAAGTCTCGGATCTTTTTTAATCGTGTTGTTCTGCCTTCATTCTGGCTTGCTGGCTGTATTTGTGTTATTTTGTCTTATTGAGTGCTACAGATACAAAACATATACCCAACGATGTCTTCCGAATTTACAGCTTGCATAATGAATAGAAGTTGCATCCCAAACAAAACTAATACTCAAATTACTTCTGAGAATTTTGCAAGAATGAGGCTCTATTTTCATCACAATATTGTTCACATCATGTCTGCCAGTTAACAGTTGCTTGTCTCTTCTAACTTGGTGTGTAAAAATAGGTAAGAGGCTGTCATTCTCCTGCAGTGGAACTTATTTTCCAGTTCTTTTTTTGTTTTTTTTTAGGAGTATCTGAGCTGCAGTGTGAATCAAGAGCCTATAGCAGATAAGCCAAATCAGTGTGTGCATGTGCAGGAGGAAATATGAAGGCACCCAGTTGTACAATGCTGCAAAAAGAGAGGGGATAAAATACGGCTGTGAGATAGTGTCATGGGGTAGAGGGGACATGCAGGCCATTACCAGCAACAGAGACTAAACCCCCACCCCTACCCCACTGATCATCCTCCCTCCTGGCATTGTGACTCATCTAAGCCGTCTGAAGGCAGAGATAAGGCCTCCTGTCGGCACATCAGGACCATGCCTGTGGTCATCCTGCACGCATACTGTACCTGAATGAAAGCCCCTTCAACAATGCATCACTCCCATATCAGTGCAACATGTTTACTCTGCAAAAACTCCAAATAGATACTTTTTTTTGTTTCTGCTCAGAAATGTAAATATTTCCCTTTAAATGCATTCATCCAGTTCCTCTGCCGAAGAGGTTATGCATTTACCATTTATTTTCATTAATGACTGAGAAAGCTCTCAGCGGATTTAATGCAAATTTCAAGGGAGGATTTTTTCATGGTACAAGAAGGCAGTGATTTGAGGCAGGTGTTCAGTGGGGAATCAACTTTAAGCAATCATGTAATATTCAAGTTTCACCTCTTTACCTGTAAATACTGCAGATTAAGAAGCTTTTCCAAAGAGGTTATGTCTATGTTGAGTGATAAGAGTGATTAGATTTTTACTGTAATCCAAGTCCAGATATGGATCCAGAACTTTCCTTAGGTATATATCTGTAAAAAAGCCTTGCGTCTGCATTGGGCATCCAGTCAGTAAAGTCATTACCATTGCCTCGTGTAGCCTCCCTTCTTCCTCAGATCTGAGTTTTTCCAAAGGAGAGGGAAAAGAGCTGCATCTCATCCTCTAAAGAGATTAAGTGTATTTTTTCTTTTAAACCTAACTTGAATCTGATTTATATTAAATCAACATCCAAGACATGATGCAACTAGTCTAACACACCAGGACATGAGACCTTTAAAGGGATAGTGCAGTATACTTTGAGTGGGCTTATATGAGGTGAATTGCTACAGAAAATTCAATTTTGGAAAACTCTGAGCATGTCAGGAGAAAACAGAAATTGAACCTAATCTGCCCGATTATAGAAGAAAATATGATGATGATTATTTTGAATGTTTTTGAATTCACAAATATTAAGCATTTTTACTTATAGGACATGATCTACTAAGATCCAAAATAACAAGTGCTAAGTTGCATGTGCAAACTATAAAACCGCACGTGCAATAAGTGGGCGTGTTGCAGGTGATCTATACTATGACTGCATGCACAATGCAAAACAGACACAAAAGTTGTGCGGACCTCCCCAACAAAGACAATTTTGTGTGTGCTACTGGCTGTCAACATGGAGAGTTTGGGAGAACAGAGTGGCTGCAAATGAAAAAGAAAGTTTGAAGCCATGGAGTTTGGATGCAAATAAACACATTTGCAGTAACCTTTTTGTCTGTCTGTCACTTTGACTGACTAGGCTGTCACTTTTCTCTTATGCAATATTTGTATCCGTCATTTTAAATATTCCTTTCCTGATTCCAATTTAACGCAATCTAAATGACAGCATTCACATAGTTAAACAGCTTCATCATCAATAACCGTTCATGTAAAGAGCAGTCTTAAAGTTACGCACACATAGACTGCACTGGCACTCTTGCTTTTAACGCACTGACTGTGTCACACTCTTCACACAATGACAGCTCCTAAACTCACTGTCAGTGCATGGAAAGTTCGATGCAGTCAGCTCTGACTGACGAACGGAGTGATTATAGTTATGAAGGGTTTTTTTTGTTTTTCAAAGGTAAAATGCCCTCCTTCATGATGTCGAGTGCAAAACAGAGAGGGTTTACTTGACGCGTGTGTCTCCATGGCACACTGGATCGTTCCTCTTTTCCAGTCCCTCAAAATGACAGACAGCCTCCAAATCTTTCCATAATTCATCATAAAATTCAGTCAGTGATAGAAAATATTTGGTTAATGCGACCCATTTGCTACCATGATCAAAGCCCTCCGTTTGTAACACTGTGCCTTTTTTGCGCCTGTTTTTCAAATGTACTAAATATAGATGCAAAAACACTTGGCGCAATCAGTTGCGGCTTTGATAAATTACACTTAAGGTGATAAGGTGCTATGAGTGCTAAATGTTTACATATGCATCTCCTCCTCCCAGTATTTTGCGCTTTCTGATGATCTCCAGCTATTCTGCATATTAATGAGGGCAAGCATTCTAAAGGGACTGTGTGTGCTATTTTGCTCATTTGATAGACGCAATCCTCAGTGCAACCTGTTAGATCAGCTTTGTGCGCACTATCAAGTTTGTACATGTTTTTAAACTCGCAAACCTTTAGCAGATCAAACCCATAGACTTTACAACATCCATGCAAAAATATAATTTCAGAATAAATAGTAATAAAGCAAACAAATCATATATTCATATTGCTTTGAGATGCAGCCACTGCTGTGTGAAACATTCTGCAATTTTGCACTGTCTTTGATATGGTTTGAAATTTGAATGTCTGGAATAGGCTGAATTTGTACAACCAGGGTTCTTTTGTAAAGCATTCTTAAAGAATGGAGGCTTTGGAAGTGGTAGGTCATTGCTGTGGTGTCAGAATGACATCTTAAATTATGAAATGGGGGAGTCCTGGTTCTTTGTCCACACTATTTTGGCAGTATGAATTAAAGTTGTTTATTCTGTTTGCAGCAACTTCATGGCAACCGCCTTAAGAAGTTTAACAAACTCAAATGTACTCAGTCTTTCCTGCCAGTTTGGATGGATAAAAAAGGAGGTGCGTTCTAATTATCTTCTACAGTTGATATCCAAAATCCTTAAGAGCACACAGAGCTCAACTTTATGGCATTAATTAAGTTAAAAAATATATATATGAGGATATTTTAATTAAGCCCAGACTGTTACCAAACAGCTCCAATGTCCCAGATTTCCATATCAACAGCTCATTTTCACACTCAACATCATTAATCCTACCAACAACTGGTCTAATGGGGGCTGGCTCATTTAGCTAACAGAGCTAAATGAACTCATTGGTTGCACTTCTCTTAAAGCCAGCAAACATCCATCACACTAAGAAAAGCTTCTCAACAGCTCCAAGACAGCATCCAAGTAATGCTTGCCATATGTCAGCTTTCATTTACTGTTCATTTAATATGTGTGTTATCCATAACTGGGAAAAGCCATTGGCAGTTTATTCAGAGAATATTCTAATTTGGAAGTGATAAAGGGGATGGATGTGGTTTCTCTGTGAAACCATGTGTCACGCAGCATAAATATGTATTTGCCAAGAAGGCTCAGTGTTTCATTGCATGGTCTCCATAGCTGTCCTGGGTTTTCACACATCT
The DNA here is from genome assembly GCA_036419115.1 of Scarus forsteni. Lineage (NCBI taxonomy): Eukaryota > Metazoa > Chordata > Actinopteri > Labriformes > Labridae > Scarus > Scarus forsteni. Next base: position 7,185,088 of record JAZDUH010000011.1, on the reverse strand, counting down.
TCTTAAGAAGACCAAGTGAATGAATCAGCTTTAAACTTACAGTATGTCAAATTGACTATCAGGGGGCTCTCAGTTAGGACAATCCAAAAAGATAACGTCATAGGCTTCATCACTAGAGTTGTGTATTTCAGATGCTGTTTTAACACTATCTTTGCATAAGGATGGAGGCTAACTTCAACTAAAGCCATCATTTTTCAAGAAAGAATTGAGATAATTGTAAAGCTGCTGCTCAGCCCTTTTGTTAAAACAGCATTTTAGTACTTGACCCCTAGCTTGATTATAGTGCCTCATTTTTGTACTCTTAAACAAAAGTGAAGTTGTCATGGCGTGGCTATGCAAAATGCCATCACATCCAAGTTTAAAAAAAATGAGGAACACTATTTAATCTGGCTCCCTATATGTGGAGTAAACACCGTAGGTTTTTCAAACCCTTTTTTATTGTACTTCTACTTCCTGTCATGGCGACTGTCAGTGGTCAGCAGTTTAATTTGGTGCGGGGTAGCGGCTCAATTCTGCTAACCTCACAGAGGAAAGAGGCAACAGCTGCAGATGTAACAACAGAGGGAAGTGACTGCATGTTTGAAAACAATTGCAGCTTCTGAAGCAGACTTCATGCATGCCACAATATCTGCAGTTTTATCAGAAATTGACTCAATTTCTTCTTTATAAGAAAAGCAAATAACATCATTTCAATCTTGTAATATGGGAAAGACTGTTTTTGCTCTTCTGATCGGTTTTTTGATGTAAGACAAAATGTAGAGTCTTTTGTCTGAGGACTGAAACATAGTTTAAGCTAACGGCTGACAACAGGGTCTAGCTGCTACATCATACTGTGGCTTAATGCGGATTGATATGTGATGAGTGTGACTGACAGAACAATTGTCCAATCACAAAAAGTGTTGGGATATCCAACAAAAAGTGGCAATAGAATTTACAGTGTAACGGGCTCTCTGTCTGTGGCTTTTTGCCACAGAGGAGCAGCAGCGAAATAAACAATTGAAAAATAAGAGAATCTGGTTCAGAAGCAGAGCACTCAGCCTGACTTTTGATGAAATTTAGGGGAAAAAAGGAATGACACTCTTAAAACCTATGTCTGCTTTTAATTCTTTTCCAGGGTAAAAACAAAAGTCATAATGTGTTTTAATTAATTTTTTTTAAATGTTTGTTTTATGATTGTGTAGTGATTGTGTAGTGCAGTTAGAGTTAGTTGTTAGTTTTTTGTTAAGCTCATTTTATTATATTGTATGTTTTTTTTTTTTTTCATATTTCTACTTGGTAGTACATGTACAACATTTTGAGAAGTTATTTTTATTATTTTTAAGTGCTAGATGAATAAATACAGTTGATGTAAATCCCTAAAAAAAAATCCTTGATTTTGTGCAAGTGCACATATGGGGATTGATATCGAAGGTTGGTTAGGCTATTAAAAGGTATATTGTTTTTTTTTTTGTTTGTTTGTTTGTTTTGTTTATTCACGTTCTTGTGGTTGTGTAAGAGAGATAGAGAAATGAAAAACACCTTTTTATTCCCGGCATCTTTCTTATCATCTATGATTTTTTTCTCAGTTTCTGTTTACCCTGTTTAAGCAATGGGATGACCAGGTAACAGCCAGAAATTCAACACACCACAAAAGCATTGCAACTGAAGCTCCAGTCCAGCACGTTGCGTGCCTCCCTCCTTTCTGTCTTGACCTTTCCTGCTGTCAAATAAAAGCCAAGTGTCCGGTGTTCTCTGTAAATGTAAAAATATATACTGTGCTGTCAGAGCACATGAACAGCCTGTCCTCACTCAGAGCAAACACTTTCAGCACATAGCCCCATAAAGATGAAAAAAATATCCAGGTGGGACATGAGATTGTTGTTTTTTATATTGTAACCGCAAAAAAGGGGGAAAAAAAGAGGAAAAAAAGGAGAAAACTCACACACAAATGCACACACCATCAGAGTGGTGCAGGGATGATGTTCTTTGGGCCAATGTAGAAGTTAGCATCATGCTGGTTCTCTTGACCAAAAGCCTCAGGGATTATTCTCTATGGTCTCAGATCTTTGTTGATAATAAAGTCTATAACAGACAAAAAATATATAATTAAACTTAATCATTGTGTTCTTTATTGGAATAGTTAAAAAAGCAAGCTTGAATTTCACTTTTAAAGGAATAAACTTGTACTTAGTTTCATAAGTCTAAAAAACAGTAATTATCCATTACTGTTGGCAACATTTTTATCTCCTGTAAGCATATATACTAAATATTACTAATTGAACCAGGTGAGATTTGACTAATCTGTGGCTGGCACCCAGAGATGGTACTTGACTTGGATTTGGCTCTAAAGACTTATGACTCAAGTTAAACTTTGCTTTGCTTGAGATACTTTAGACATGACATAGGCTTGGCTCCAGAAACTTTAGACTTGAGTTGATCTTGACTTTAGAGTTGACTTGGACTTAACCCCAGAGACCATTTAAGCTCATCTCTGTCATCAGACAGGAAGGGACTCATAACAAGCTATTGCATTTAGAAGTAGTCAGTTAATTTCTTCCCTGTCTATGCGTAACTTGAGTAAATTACTGAGGTCATCTGTAATTAAATGACAGTAAAAGTCATCAGTTGCTTACAGAAAGTCTCAAGGCTTCAAATGAAACAGGTAAGATCCCTCACTGAATATAATTTAACACTCGGTCTACCAGAATTCTGACACTACTAGAACTACCATGGCAGTCATTTTGACTGCTCAGACATTTTTTGAAATAAGATGGATAGTAAATAAAAAATTCAAATAATAATTTGATGAAAAGGGTTAAAAATGCACCGTGACACAAAATAAAAATTAAAATGAATGAGATTTTTATTTTATGGACACCAACATAACTTCTAAACTTACACAGGCAAACTTGGGCTGAATTCCTTTTCTTTTTCAAATACAATCAAATTCCTTCCGTCTTCAAAATAGGTTGGTGTCATTATAAGACACTGTGACTGTAACAGAGAACTGATTAACCATCATAAATGCTCTTGTGTTTGGCACAGTAGTTGCTGCTAATATTTTGGGATGTTGCCCTGTCAGCAAAATGGTAAAGCCTTAAAAGTTTTATTTCATGGAATATCCCTCTTATCAGATCATTTCCATTTCATGGCACACTTGATAGACCAAAAAGATATATATTTATAAGAAAACCATACTATAATGTAAACTAGAAAGGCACGCAGAGTGCAGACCTCTGCCAACCAGCTCAGCTCAGTGGCTTTTCTTCTCTGATTGGACAGTCGAGTGTCCACTCATATCTCTCCATGTGGAGAATGCTGCATTCTATTTACATCGGAAGGGGGGAGAGGGGATTGTAAATGACGTGATCTTCAAGTTATCACCATTTCAGTTACCAACTTCGAAAAAAGTGCCGATTTTTAGCCGAATTGTTAGCCGTTATGTTAGCAGAAGTCCTCCTGGCATTGCAAGGGAAGCCAGGAAATGTAGTATGGCATAGCCTTGAAAAACATTCATGTCAGTTTGCAAATAAAGTACAATTTCCATAATGATGTAAATGAATTGGATTTGTCATTATAAACTTCAGTGTTCTGTGTCATCAACCTGGATCTGATCAGCACCAGGTAAATTTTTTAATGTAAATCTATTCAATAGTTGCATAATCTTGCTAACAGACTAACAGACAGACCCCGGCAAAAACATTACCTCATTGGTTGAGTTTATTATTTCGAAGGCCACATGTAGCACCTTTGCAGGCCACCAGTGGGTCCTGGACCACAGGTTGTTAACCACTGGTCTATATATAGACTAAGAAGATCTCAACAACACATAAAACTAATACAAGCTTACATTACAGTATGAGAATAAGGATTCCTACTGTAGACTTCATACCTTGAAAATTTGCATATGAGATGTCAGCAAATGTTTAATTTGATGTTTCCAGTCATCTTTTTTTTCAGAGTCACTCCCTGAGCTAGATGAACCTTCTTCCAAGCACCAAGAGACATTACTCTCTGAACCTGCTCTGGTTCTTCCTTGTCAAGGCTCTGAAGCAAGAGTAAAGCCTCCTTATTTGTAATTCGCCTTATCACTTTTGCCTTTCTTGTTAGCCAGATTTTAGCATCACTATAAATTTTGCAGAAGGAAAAACACCCAGTAGCTTCAAAGACTATAAAAAACAAACAAACAATCAATAGAGCAGAAGAAAGAGCTGCTAAATGTAACAAGTGAAAAACCATACCCCTTGTAAATTACATGCAGTCAATTTGACTGCCAATGGTAGTTCGAGGTAGTAATGCCCACAACTCTTTTGTGTTTTTGAATTTTAATGATGGGACAATTTCAGAAGAAAATATACCCACATTTAGGAAAAGTCAGGGTCCTATGGGTATGTAGATATTAATCAATCAAAGTTATGACATTGCAAATTTTGAAAGCAGTCAAAATGACTGCCTTGGTAGTTCTAGTGTTAAATATGTTGCATGGCTCTTCGGACAGAACATACATATAGATTAGGATGTATTAATTGTGTTATTGGCCACACACTGTATATGATGTAATGCTGAGATGCCATTAAAGCTTGGCTGACCTGAAGGACAGAAGCTGCTCCCCTTGCCAGGGCCATTTGGTAAATTAATTTACTTAATGTTATGGAATAAATGTGTGAAAGGTCCTTAGCCGTTCTCACCTTTATTAACCTCACAGGTCTTTAGCTGAGCTCCATGTGACCGGCGTACGACCACATGCAGGCGGAGCTTTGCTCTCGTTCTGATGATCAGTCTCCACCCAGGCAATCTGCCGGCACCATGGAAGATGCCACAGCGCATTAGCAGTAGTGTGACGGCATGTGGCGGCTCAGTGTGTTAAAGCCCTCCTCAGCAGGCCCCCACAGGGCCACTGATACCCACAGTTGCTAACAGCTTTTGACTTGCAATTAGCTGGCCAAGTTTATCAGCAGCAATAGCCGCGGGAGCCAGAGCAGCACTCCAGCTCAGGCTCATTTCTTTTAGTGTCTGTGTGTTGTGTGTTGTGCTGTTGTGCGAGGCTGCAGGGAAGAAGGGAGTAGATGTCAGGCAGATGTTCTCGACTCACTCTTACAGAGCCAGCCTCACTGTGATTAATATCTTTGTGTTTGTGTGTGTGTGTGTGTGTGTGTGTGTGTTCTTTTGTAACTTGCTTATATGGTAAATGGTAAATGGTAAATGGACTTGAGCTTATATAGCGCTTTTCTAGTCTTTTGACTACTCAAAGCTGCTCTTACACCGCAGGTCACATCTACCCATTCATACCCATTCACACCCATTCGCACTCACATTCACTCACTGATGGTTCGTGTGTGTGTGTGTGTGTGTGTGTGTGTGTGTGTGTGCTTATATGACTACCTTCCTGTGAGAGTGAACAGTATGGTTGTCTAAAGAAGTTTGACAATTGTTCAAAGTTTGCTTTAGGTTTGCTTTTTAAGGCTACATGTAATCACTTTCACATAAGTGATTTGCACAGAGGCAGCTGGTACCATTAACAAAGTCTGGTAATTGCCTTGGGCTCACACTAATTGAAAGGGCCCATGTACATCTAATACATTTCAGGTAAGGTCATCTTTAATACCTATCTATAAGTCACCAAGTTCTAAACATTTATATAGTGGCATTAGAATACCTGTAAATTGAATAAGTAATGTTACAGCTCTCTGCAATTGAACTTACTTGTCAGTGGCCAGTAAAGAACATCTGTACAGAGATCATTCTGTTTAATGCTGTGCACATTGTGTATTCTACAGATGAGAATCTAAAACAACTGTCTTCAAGGAATCAACATCAATAGCTTTTGGGTTTATTTTAATCACATTCAGTGTTCACTCACAATATTTCACAGTGAAGGTGAAACGTGCCAAGAAATGGACATAGATATGATTTTATTAATACAAGTACTATTAGTGGGTCAGCTTAAAGATCAGATATTTACCATTTCCCTTATCCATTCCTGCTGATGTTCTGTTTAAAAAAAGTTGGCCTACAAGAAAGAAAATTATTTGCATTGCATCTTCAACTGATTTGATTGTGTGTCTGTATTAGGTTGTTTAAATAGATCATTTATTGGTGCAAATTTTCACCCTTTATACCTGAACACAACAAGATAAGAGGGGAGACCCTTCTCTTAGACGTAATAATGTATGTTTCCATCTTCTCTGTCCAAGGCCAACCATGGCTGATGTCTCGATAATTGCTGTCTTCTTACAAAATGAGGAGCTGGATGAAAAGCCATCCATTTGATGATCCATAGCAACCTCTGGAGCAGCACATGTAGAGTTTCACTTAAATGTCTGGGTGATTGCTCCTCTGCTGAACCTCCCCACTTTACTCATCTTTGCTCGTGGTCAGGCTAGAAACCCACTCCTCCTCTCTCCCCAGTCTATAGTCTTACTCTCGTGGGTGGTCTCGTAGTTCTTGTGTGAGGTCTGGTATAGCTCTCTGGTTAAAAAATAAAACAAAAAATTAAGTCACTGAAAATAAGCCTGAGAAATACACCAGTTGCCAGCTTGCCATTGTGCTGGTGCATCTTGTAAACAAAGCAGTCCACGAAAAGTGTTAAAAATATTCGCAGAGTTCACAAGATAATTAAAACTGACTTTCTCCCCATGTCTCTGAACATGAAAGTAATTGTAAAGTGGAGCTCTAATGTAGACATGCAGGGATGTTTAATTCCTCCTTTGTCTGTGATGTCATCATCATCATCATTCACTCCTGATGCAGATTGGCTGTTGTGCCATGGCTTCAGGTGAATATGTTGAATATTTTTAACTTTGGCGAAGGGGCATAAGAGGCAAAATCTTATGCAGAAATTTGTGCCATTTGGCTGCCATTTCTTGCACAAGGAACCTTTTGCGTGGCAAATTTGATTGTCATCCCTTTAACTTTTAATGTATTATCATCACATGACAAAACTGAAGTTTGTGTTGAGTGTGAACACAGCTGTAAAACTTTGTAATAGTGCTGGGAGTTTTATCTTATTTCAAATCCTATTTTAATTTCGTCTGTTATTTAATCATTTTGTCTCTGTTGATCATTTTAGTCTTAGCTCCTGTGTTTCCTCATTTTTAATTTAAGATATAATTTCCTCAGTTGTCTGGATCTGCTTTTGGAGTATCCTATTAATATCTTTGTGTTTGTGTGTGTGTGTGTGTGTGTGTGTGTGTGTGTGTGTGTGCTTGTGTGTGAAATATGGAGTGGGAGGGTGGGTGGGGTGTTGTTTATTTAATTTTTATCATCTTACATGTATCTGTGTTTTTTATGTAAAGCACTTTGGGCCATATTATTTCTTATAAAAAGTGTAATGCAAAGTCTGATTGATTTAAAGGGGACATATCATGCTTGTTTCTCCTTTTCACTATGCCAGACTAGGATGCCTGTAAAGCATTTCTGCCCTCAGTACAAGTCATTTAGTTCCTTCATTGCCCCACAATAGCGTTCTCAAAATCTTCATTTTAAGCCATTATGAAGCTCTTGCTGAAACACGAGGATCTCAGGATGACCTACAGTTACCTTGCAACATCACAGCCCTTTGTGCTCTGATTGGTCAGTTCTATCGGGGGTAGAGCCAGTCTGTCCTTCTTCTTCTACTGTATTTTTCGGCAGGCTTAAAGCAGCGACCGCGTATTGAGTCCCCCTACAGGCCAGAGCTGATAATGAGTGAGTGTGAGCTAGGGATCTATAAACTGCTGCTGGACGGATGTGTTCCTCGGTGACGGTTTTGTGGCTAACGGACATCACAGAGGAGGAAGTGTTTTATCAGATTACTCCAATAAAAAGAAAGGTACCTCGTGTCATCACGACGATTTAAATTTCGCGGGCATCTCGCAATGACCTTTTTTCAGAGGCATCAAATCTCGTTCTAGGATATCAGAAAAAATACAATATCTCATTTTTTGAGAATTAAGGGGGTGTAAGGTCTTGTTTTCAAATTTATTATATTATACGTAAGCATTAAATCATGCATCAGCATGATATGTCTCCTTTAATGACTGATGGATCTAGCTCCATCCCTGGTTGGTGTATGAGTTTTTTTTATTATTTATTTAATTAAATCTTGCTGATTTTGCATTATTTTGCATTACTTTTGTAAGATCAGCCCTGCCCACATTCAACTTCTTTGCATTTTACTTTGTAGCTTTAATTAGCTTGATTAAAATCCTCCCTTGATAAGCCTGGCTGCATTTCAAATTCATCCACTGTGTAGGAGCGAGTGCCCTGCAAACAATGCTCCCCCTGCCTGCACAAGAGCAGCAGAACAACCACACACGACCGGGACACTGCGTTAGCCTGAAAGGTCAAACCTTTTACAGTTGCTTTGCCCTAAGCAGAGGGAGAGACTTCCATCTTTTGAAGCCCATCCACCATCCACCCTTCACTCTGTCTGTCTGTATGAAGGGGGGAATTATATTACCCAGACCTCCTCCCAGTTATGATGAATTCCCAGCCCTGAGAAGACTGGCCAGCCCGACCTCCATTTGTGGGAGATTAGATCCTCTGATTACAATGCCAGCTACCTCCCACCACTAGATAAATCTTCCATGGGAGCCCAAAAGCAAAGCCCTCCAGATCTACTGCAGTTAATAATTTAGTGTTAGAGGGGACAAGTATTTATGATTATTCAAATGGAGCGGGGTTTTTTTCAGACTGGATGGAAAAGCTAAAGAATGGCATTAAGTTAAAAATGGCATTTGCTGAGACTTAAATTTAGAAACCTCCATATATTGAGTTCATACCCTGCTCCATGGCTGCTCTGCACATTATATCAAATTACACTGCTGTCTGAAGAAAGGTGAACTGTGTGGATGTGTTTATTAATGTGCGATGTTGGTGTTATGATGTAAAGTTCACGTGAAATGTCACACCACTGTCAGCCTTCATGTGAAGTGAATTATGTGTTTGCCTAAAAGCTTCTGTTGGCATATTAGGCATCTGTGTAATTGTTCATAGATCATTATGCAGAGGGTGGGCAGTGGGGGGCTGCTGGGGTGAGGATGTGGTTTGCATGCTAAATTTGCACTGTACATGCTTAACGAACTCTGCGTTACTTAGAAGCACTAATTTGACATTCGGCTGCTTAAAAGATGCAAATTAGATTAGAGAGCAGCCCACAGCCTGTGTGCAGTGTTTAGCATTAGTGTTTCTCTGTGCTGTGCCGTCAAGGCCGGAGAGTCTGCGGGTGGAATCAAAAAAGCTGCTGTCGACTGGAGCCTGGGTGGTGGACGATGCTCTGATCCTCTGTGTAAAATGTTAACATGTAGCCTCTTTTTTTTCATTTTGTCATCCAAAAAACAGAGAATGAGACATAATTTCCCCGTTAATTATTTGTGGGGTTCAGTCTTTGTATATGCACTGTGGTTGGCAGTATCATAGTATGGGGATAATTTCTTAGTAAGTGAGAATGTATCTCTAATTGTCATACACTTTGTTGGAGTAGTGGGCTTAATCAAGTGTAAAGTCACAGACAAGAAAGGGGAAATACATTCAGCATATTTTATGTCATTTATGGTGGCTAAAAGAAAGGGTTATTAAATGGTTATTAGTCTCCATAAATTTATTTTTAGATCAGTGATGATCCCACTTATGCTTGACAGCAGCATTTTGTCACCCACTCCTTAGGCAGGCTCAGGACAATACTTTCACAGACCAAAAAGGTGTTTTCATGCCTCAAAGGTGTAAGTTAAGCTGTGTTAAAAATTCACTGCGCTAAGTGCAATGCTATGATGAGTGCAAAGATTAGTCCTAAATTGAGGTGATTTTCTAACCTAAAAAACAGCATTATTTAATAGTATTATTTAATACTTCTTTATTAATGTACATACATATATATATATATATATATATATATATATATATATATATATATATATATATATATATATATATATATATATATATATATATATATATATATATATATGTGTGTGTGTGTGTGTGTGTGTGTGTGTGTGTGTGTGTGTGTGTGTATATATATATATATATATAGATATATAGATAGATAGATATATATAGATATATATATATATATAGATATAGATATAGATATATAGATATATATAGAGATAGATATAGATATAGATATATAGATATATATAGATATATATATATATATACAGATATATTTATGGAGAGAGAGAGAGAGAGCTTGACAGATTTATTAGGCCACAACCCAGGCATAAGATTAAGTCAGTGCTGCTCTTAAATAATCACCAATATCCACCCAGGTTACCATCTGTTAAAAAAAATAAAAATAAAATCTGGCATGGGTACTCACAGGACGGGACTTACTAAGACCCCAAATAACGAACGCTGAATTACATGTGCAAACCAAAAAATTGTGCATGCTATTAGTTGGCATGTTTCGGGTTATCTACTATGACTCTGTGCGCAATTGATAACAGCCACAAAAATGCTGCTGACCGCCCTCTTCAAATAAGATTAACTTTTATTTATCTAAAAAAATAACTGTTTTGTGTGTGCTATCAGCTGTAACCTTCCAAAGTTTGGGATGTGCAAAATGATAACATTTGCATCTCCTCCTCCCAGTATTTTCTAAAAAATTTTAAAATTTCTAAATTTATTTACTAAATGGATTGCACATGCTATTTTGCTTATTTGACAGATGCAATCCTCAGTGCACCCATTTATTAGATAAAATTTGCATGTGTTTTTATACATGCAAATCTTGATCAGATCTGGCCCATGATGTCTTAAAAGAACAAACTGAAATATCAGTTATTTAGACATTAAGCATTGATCCGTAATATGCAGGGGATATAACATCAGGGAAAGTATTTCAGCTCCCCCAGAGATTAAAAATTTCTGTCAGATCTGGATCCAAGCTTAATGTCTAAATTACTGATATTTCACATTTTCATCCATCTGCCCATTCAATCATTTTGTCAGATGCATTTTGAAGGTTGACAAATGCTTGTGCATTTTATTTAAATTTATAATGTATCACATGATAAATATTACGTTTTTGTTGTTTGTCTGAATTATTTTATCTTATTAACCTCGATGTCTTAGGATAAAAAATGCAGTTAATTTTATCAAAACATTTTGTACAGAGAAAGCAGGTGATGCACAAAGCTGCAAATTGCACATGCTTTCAACTTTCAACATGTAACCACTTTGTAGCCTGCTTACACGCTTGAAAGGTTAGTCCGATTAAAGTCCAACAGTAAAACACTGAAAAGGCATACATTTTGAGTTTGACAACCTCCATCAATGAATTTATACTGCCTCAATGCTTGTTCACCAGGACAAGGACAGCATATGAATGGATTGGACAAATATAGCTGTAATTGTAGTTCGATTGAGCTGTTCTTCAACATAACATATTATGTCCCCTTTAGTTTTTGTGGACTGTTTGATAAGAGAGCAAACATATTGCAGCATGAAATCTTACTAGAAGTAAGCTTACTTTTGTATTCAGCATACTGGGAAACAGTGAAAAGGGGCTAAAACAGGGGGCACAATTATTATTCTGTAAGGTAGAGGCTTGGTTTACACAGGACAAAATCTATTGGCAGAGATTGGTTTATGTGCTCTGAACTTTCACACCATGGTCAAAAGCCTTTTGGATCCTTGATATTTGCTCTGCAGAAGGTGCCAGCCTTGAAATGCTGTGTGATGAATGGTGGCTCTGACAGCTACATCCATACAATGCTGTTTATCATCATAGATCACTTAAACCCTCAACCAGCGATATGACAATTACCATATAGATGGTCTGACTGTTGACCCTGATCTCTCTTAGGTGTCCATGAATTGTGACTATGTGTTCGTCAATGGGAAGGAGACGAGGGGATCCATGAACGCAAGGGTCATCTTCAGCTACGAGCACCTGAGTGCCCCGCTGGAGCTGACGGTCTGGGTGCCCAAACTTCCTCTGCAGGTGGAACTTTCTGACAACAACCTGAGCTTCATAAAGGGGTGGAGGGTTCCAATACTCCCAGACAGAAGGTAAGACCTGAATGTTAAGGAAAAATACTGGCATATCACCGAATAAGAATAAGATTTTATATACATACAAATAAATGCTTCAATACTGTATATGTTATCATGAGGTAAGCCACCACCATCACCCACTATGCATGGGACCTAACACTAGATTTACCCAAAATCACTGTGTATTGCAAGCAGATGCTTCACAACTTAACATTTGAAATGATAGTTCATGATGTGAAACAGGTTGGCAGGACCACACTGTAGAAAATGGCCTTGGGGTCACGATCCTGCATTTATTTTCCAGAGATCTTCAGGCAACAATTTCCACAGCTCTGCAGTCCAAACTCTAAAGGCTTGGTCAATTGTGATGGACAAGAATCTCAGGCAGGGCCAAGGGCTCACTGAAACTTTGTTAGTCTCATACAAAGAATGGATTCAGGACATGTGCGAGATTGATGCCAACAACAGAGGGTATACTGGCACCATATCTATCTATATGTATCCTGAAAGAGTCTGCCTATCCCAATCAACTCTCTGTTAGACATTGCCCGAATGGATATCCTAAGTATATGTGAGACTGTCCATCTGGTGTGTCCTTTATGGCCTATCATATAGTTAAAAAACCCAAAAGAACAACGTGCTCCTAGAATATGCTGCAAACTTTTCACAACAAGCTCTTAGCTGTATATTTCAAATAAGAGCACTTACTAAAAGCTACAGAGCCAGCATGCAGCTGTTGAATTTCTACTTTGGATGTAATGTTTTCTTTGTGTGAACCTGAACTCATTACCTAAAAAGCATGAAACCCTTCAGTTTTTTGCACTCAAGAGCAGTCCAGCCCTCTTATCTTGCAGCTTTTCTTTTCAGCTGCTTGTTTTCTTTCAATTAGACGCTCTGTTTCAGGTACGTGGCAAAAATGTTCTCAAAAATGAGGCTCTCAAGTGCAAATGGAGCTGCGAGGCTGTCATGTTTGTGTCATACCCCATCTGAACCCATTTTACACAACAAGTCGAAGACATAGACCTAATTTGACTTTGAGCATGCACACAGTTAGCTCTTCAGAATGAATACAGGTCAACCTCCCAGATGAAAGATCATTCTTTGGCTTAATCAGGAGGTAATTTGAGGTATCATTGAACTAAACTCAAGATGATAGATTTTAAGAGCTGTTAGATCATTAGCTTTAGGAAATTGACACACCATCCGTACTGTGATCCAGAAAACTCAGCTTATTTGAAAACAATCAAATTAAGTTTGAGTAACAGGTCAGCTTTACAGAATTCTAATTAAATGAATAATGAGAGTATAGGTTTAAGCTGGTTTGGATATATGTCCAAATGAAAGGTATGGCTTCAATCTGCACTGATAATGAACTGGCACTAGACAAATAAAGACTGATTTATTAATTGGTTGTTATGTATGTGTAATTACTGCATACATGGTGTTATTAGGTTCTGTAGTCAAAGCATAAAAATATGGTGTGGAGAGATACTCTAATACTTTTAAATAAATGGAAACAGTTTTAGTTTATGTCAGTTTCTCCGTAGGCTCCCTCCTTCCTTCTCCAACCAGCAGTCCAAAGCGTGTGAGAAGGAAAAGGAAGAAGACTCGTTGAAATACAATTATGAATGATTTTGTGTATCTTTGTTGTAATTGAGTAAATTGTGGCAAAAAAAATTATAAACAGTATGCATATAAGCACATTTAAGGACAGAGCTATGCAGCCAGGTGGTTTCTCCTCTCTCTCACATGCGCTGTGCTACTGTCCCTGCTGATACGGCACATGCAGATCGGCCTCTCTCTGTCTTAAGTCCTGTAATGTCTCCTCCCTGACGTCTAAGTGTCATCCATGGGCAATGTTGTGTGGCACACAACATGTAACAAAGAATGCACTGACGCTGTACATATGTGCCTGTGAGTTTTTTGGTGCCTTGGGTGCACTGTGCGTCTGTCAGTCAAATTACCACTGCACCGGGTGCGCTTTGCCTGCGCTGGGAAATAGACCTGGTTGGTGCTGGCAAGCTTTCAGTTCACATTCTGCTCATATTTTTGGCACAATTATCAGGCTGTTGTTGGCTTGAGAGATGTGAACTCATTAGTTTGTGTCACACTTTAAGCTGCCCTCAGGTTAAGTTTCCATTATGACAAATGCCTTCTTCTATTGGAATTGTCACTGCACCAACCTGAATCTGTCGACCTACCCCAGTGTGCCGTCACACCCCTCTTGGCGCAGCCAGTCTGCCAAACTGCCAAACTGTCTGTGCACAGTGGTGCCCTAGATGAAATTACCACTGCGTGGGGTGCGCCAGGCTCCACCACCCTGCGCTGTGCCTGCACTGTGCCAACAGGGTGTGAAGGACATTTTTACAAATTTTGTGCAGGGCACACCTCAAGTATCCATTCCTCCCGCTGAAGCGGGGGGGGGGGGGGGCCTGAGTGGTTTAACGCAGTAGAGTGTCATCTTCACCAATCAAATGAACACCGCTCCTTGCTTTTAATTGTGCTGCAGGCCAGGCACAGTGAATGATTGGTTTGATTGATCCCTGCCACCATGGCCAGGATGTGCTGGAAAGACCCGTTGGCGAAGACGTTCAGAGCAGCTGTCATTGTTACAGCAACTTTGAGAGCGAAGGGGCCATTGGGGCACACATAGGAGGTCACAATGCATGTCTCCGTGTTAACCACCTTGCAGGACAGATGTAATCTGTTCCTGTCTCATAAATAGGCGTACAAAATTAAGTAACACTTGCATTTAAACACAACAGCAGGCTAATCCATTCATCATGCTTGCGATCCACCTGCATTCCTGGTCTGTCATCACCAAATATATCCTCTCTAGGTATCTCCTCCTCGTCCTCCTTGCAATAATGTACTCCATCTTTTTAGATCACGTGGAGTATAAAGATAAAAACAGAGAAATATGGGCAATGGCAGGTTAATACTTAAGACACAGAGTGACATACATTTATTTTCTCTCTTTTCTTTGAAATTTCTTAAGATGAGAGAAGCTGGATTTATGCTCAGTTTTGGATTATCAGGCTGTTGTTGGCTTGAGAGATGTGAACTCATTAGTTTGTGTCACACTACAAGCTGCCCTCAGGTTAAGTTTCCCTTATGACAAATGTCTTTTATCTGACATCAGATGTGATGGGACAATTGATATAGATACAAATGTACAAACGGGTTACATAAAATAGTGGTTGCTGTGATTATTTATTACATTGAAATGTGACTGACACTCTGGAAACCTGCCTCTGAGGTTTTGGTTTGCAAACTGTGCAACTGTCAGCTATATTTACCCACTGCTGCGGATGCGCTTCGCTGCACCAAGAATAGACCAATTTGGAGCTGGTGAAATTTTTTGTTGTTTTGTTTGTGTTAGCTTGGAGGATTTCATGCAGCAGCAATAGCAGAGTTCCAATTTGGCATTCTGACTTCAAATTTTTCTGCATAGATCGATCTGTCTGTCCGTCTACCTCTATAAATCCAAACTAAGAGTGTCCATCTTCCAACCAGCATCAATTGGGATATTATATATATATGTACATATATATATATATATATATATATATATATATATATATATATATATATATATATATATATATAGTATATATGTATGTATATATGTGTACATGTATACATATATGTTTATATACATACCCCAATACACACACATATACATTGTATATTGACATATATATGTGTTTGTATTTGTGTGTGGTTTACTTTTGTTTCACTCACTGAGAAAGAAACTTTTTTCAGCGCACAGAGAGCTTTGTAATCATAAATCTTTGAGTCAAGCACTCATCTAAGCAATGCACAGAAAGTATGTTACTCCAACTGTGCAAAACACAGGGCACAATTATATTTTATATATTATAGATGTATATTTTATAGATAAAGTGAAGGAGTGTGGATAGGAGGTATGCAGTGCAATGTTAGGGTCAGTGCCTGCTGTCTATTGGAAAGACAACCCCATATTCCTCCCACTGCGGTGTCAGTGTTGTGTTATCTGCGTATAAAAGGGTGAATGTGATTTGATCAGACTGATGGACAACTTAAATGGAAACAGCCTTTACTGAGTGAATGTGTGTGAAGGGTGTGACCCATGTGTAAAAGCACAAGTTGTTAGAGTTGCCATTTACCAAACATTTTTGGATCAATAGATTCTTAAGTTGCCTGTACAGGAACACTAAAACGATGTTTTACACAAAAATGCTCTGTTGAGTAGAATATTATTATATTCACGAATAAGCTCATTAGCCTCTGATTTTATAAGCATTTTTTATTCTTTTTAACACCCTCATGCCCCCTTTTGAAACTTCATGACAATTAAAACATCAATGATAGATCATGCAAAACTCTTTCAATGTGTGACACTCATTACTCCAAACCAGTCTTTGTTGGCTTTGAAAGGTCAGGAGCTGATGCAAACACCATGATGACACATTGATCTATTTTCAACCAGAGAAATGCAGATTATCAATAATTCAGTGGAGATGTTAACACCAGCATTGATGTGTTTCATCACACAGCACATCATATGCAAACAGCTCAAAAACATGTTCAACCCCCATTTATTCATACAAAAGAACACGGCACAATTCTGTCTAATTTTGCAAAATGGGAAATATATTATTTCCAATTTATTTTGAAACGTTGGGCAGACAAGGAAGTTTTTACAGCATACACTGGAAAGCAAGGACAGAATTGCAACTGAAAATCATGTTTGACTAATCCAGTCTAATGAACTTGTATGTTGATTCAGCTGCAGTGTTTTAAGTTTTAATGATGTCTATGACTGTGAGAAAAAGTGAGACTGAATCTAACACAGATTAAAAAGCCACGGCATCAATAATAATTAAGCATTCAGGATCTCCATGAATATTTTTCAACTTTTTTCCTCCACCGTAGTTCACATGTCTGAACAAATGAGCCTCTTTTATTCCTCCACAGTCCTGATCTGTGTGAAAAGCATTTTTTTCACTTTGCTTCAGCAGTTTTCATTTCTGTTGCCCCAAAGGTGGACACAAAAACTACTCCTGATTTTTTTTTTTTTTTTTGAAGACCATGCAGACAAATAAGGCTTCTGAAATTTCTATTTATCTAGTCCCAGGCCCCACTGGTGCACATTTTGTATTGATTGCAGTGAAAACCAAAACGAGGGTAAATAATTCAAATGGTTTTAATGTGTCTTGAAAAAAAAAAAATTCTTGTGTGAAATACTTGTATTTGGTGGAGTTTTGGGGCATTTGGCATTTGTGCACAACCATAGAAGACACAGTATATGGCCAAAGTGTCTGCATGAAGCGTCATACTGACTCTAAAACTAAAGACTCCAGGTAGTAAAATGAGCACAGTACAAATCAGGGATGGGCATTCTCTCTCAGTCTCTCTGTCAAATTAAATCAAATTGTGAAAAGAGTGGTCCAGGGAGCATGAGACATCATTTTCACACATGGATTGGCCACCACAGAGCCCAGACCTTAGCCTGACTGAGAGTTTTGGGATGTCCTGAGAAGGCTTTGCGCATGTCAGAAAATTTGACAGGAGGGTCACACCTTCGTAACACCAGCTGATTTAACACGTCACACCTATCGTCTGGTGACACTTCTGAGGAAGGCGGAAGTTTCCGCCGAACATGTCAAGGTACGTGACAACTCTGCATGTCTGAGATAAAAGAAAGAAAACTATATCTACAGAAACTACCTTAACTGGAGAAAAACACGAGGAACCACATGAGACATGATGAGAGGAAGATGAATGACCCAACAAAGAGATCAAAGAAAGCAGAGACTTAGGGCTCATCCACACGATGACAAACCGAGGTCTAAACGCATACGTTTTTTGCCGAATCTGCGTATCATCCATACGAAGACGGCGTTTTGTGGGTCTGTAAAGGATCATTTTTGAAACCAGGCTCCAGAGTGGAAAGATTTTGAAATGCCATATACACAGCTCTGTGATTACAGGCTCTCCGCAAGTTTTCAGATACGTTTACGTTATAGTTTCATATCTTCATTGATGCGCATGCGCCACACACGGCAACAACAACAATGGCGGCGTACGTGAAGCATATGTGCTGATGAAGCTCGCGACCCTACTATCCCTGTTGCAGCAAAATTTCCTTCTTCTCAATCACCACCGAGTTGAACAAACAATTATCGAGGATACATTACGCCACTCTATGATCACTTTATCATGATCTCTGTTTGCAACTTTTGCCGCAAGTGCGCATGCCCACTGTTTTTCGTCTGTTTCTGCTTGTTTCTGTCATACCGTTACAGCGGTCCTAGAGGTCTGGCATGTGTTTTACAGCGTTTTGATGCGTATCGAGTGCATTCATATAGACGCACACATTTTCTGAGACGCCTTCGTCTTTATGACGATCGTTTTGGAAACTGTTAAGCGTTTTGTCTTTGTGTGGATGGAGCCTAAATACACCAGGGGAACATCAAACACAGGTGAAACAATCACACAGATGGAAGGAATCATCATCAGGGAGACACAGAGGGGTGGACAGGAAAACACCACAAGGAACAAAGGGCTTTCAAAATATAACAGGAAACAAGAGAGAACAGTGAGACAGGACACAAACCAGGTAGCTTCACAAGGATACAAAAGCAGGAACAAGACAGTAAAAGAGGGAACATGAGGTCTAAAAGAGGAATAAAGTACAAAAAAAGTCATATCCTGACATAAAGCTCTTGAAGATAAATTAGTGCCCATCTGCTGAGAGCTTTGTGAGTAAGAAGAAGAAGAATCGTGAATTCTGTTTATGGGAGGCTAGTGCAGAGAAGCTAATAAAGGAGTAGTATGATCTCTTCCCTTAGATCTAGTCAGTACACGTCCTGCAGTTTTGAACCAGCTGAGGAGTCTTGTGCAGCTTGCTGGGACCACCTGATTAAGGAGAACTTCAGTAATCTAATCAAGAGGTAACAAATGCATGGATTCAGCATTGGATAGGCCTGATTTTGACAATGTTACCAAGATGAAAGAAGGCTCCCTTTAAAATGGCACTGAATATTGTTGTGACTGAGGGCAGGGGGCTTATACATTTTTGCAGCTGCTAAATGGGGGCCTTGCAGAAAAAGTTTCAGAATCAATGATAAACTTCCAAAACTGAAAAAGTTTTATGAATAAATTTAACTTACCATCAAATAAGATTAATCACAGTTCTCTTATTTCCCTCATGTCAGGGTTTTACACTTGAAGTCATTGTCAATAAAGAGAACCAGGCAGGTAATGGGAAAATGAATGAGCCACTGCCTCGGAGCATCAAAGATAAAACAACTTTAGATGCAGATAAAACGGCACCATTGGGAGATTAAAGATGTTGAAGCCAGGACCCTGATGAGAAATGTTGTCTGAGGTTAAGGAACTCGGGCTCGTTAAACTATTCCCATATTCTTGTCATGCATGGAGCGGTAACAAACAGGCCCTCAACCCTTCATTTAGGAAATGTTTAATGGCAGCATTAACACTCATGCGGGTGGCTGCTGTCGTCGCAGCTGGAGTACATCACCACAGACTGAATCCATTTTTACCCACACTGAATACAAATGGTTCATTTAAGGACGTGTTTGAAGAATTAGGTATTTGGAATGACCTGGAGTGCTTGGAAAACATCTTGCATGGCATTGCTCTTCACAGATCCCAAATGGGCAATAGCAGAGTATGGATGGTTTATTATTTTGGCATGCAGAATGTGTCTTATATTCCACTTTAGCACCATTTATTCCCTTTATTCACCCATTGTTACAGGCCCAGCTTATTAGAGCAGTGCTCTAAAGATGAGGAATCATGTATGTGATTTGAGCAGATTTGTGAGCTGTTCAGAGCTCATTATTTTGAGTGGTGTTTGCCGTTTGTCTGAGGTTAAGCAGGCCCATGGGTTTGCAGTTTGCTTCTGAAGGCATAACTCTTGCATTACAATCTTAACTTTATTTCTCGAGCAAGGAATATCAATAGGTGGGCAAGCAAATTGGCTTGATTCTAAAGTTTGTTTCACCCCTACAATTCTTCCGACCCATTTTCTATGCATATTATGTCCCCCATGCTGACACAAAAACAGTAATCAAAGACCCCTTGTGAGCTATTTTAGGTTGTTGTGATTGCCACACAGCCAGGCCAGAGGAATTCATTCCAGAGCAGCTGAGCCATTTCTTTCTAGCATGCTGTCATTTGGATTTACCAAGCATATGTAATTTTCATTTCCCTGTAGTTCTTTGCAGCGTTGGGTAACTGCAGACAAAGACAGCTCCCATAATTCTGTGTGGTGCCAAAGTTGCCCTATTAAAGCTGCTGATACTGACCAGACTGGCCTTCATGCAGAACCTTTGTTTTTAAGTGATATTCCTGCCGGTGGTGTCGTACACGTCTCTTGATGTATGGGAAATAGCATTTCTTTTGTCTCCTGTTTTGGCTCCATGGCTGTGGCATTAACACAGAAGGACGTGCATTTACTTTGTGCATTCTTAATAAGAAATGCCCTGTTTTTCCATTAAATTTATCTTCAATTCTTTGCATAACAACAGAAACATTAGCCCTCATAGAGAATTCATCATGTCTTGTATGTTACTGTTGATTGATGGATGCAAGTATATGATTCACCTACTTTTCAATAAACTCATAGCAAATGTTTTGTTGCTGAAGCAATCCATCAGCACAGATTAAAGTCTGAAGATGTCAAAAATATCTATAAAAATGTACATTTATCACATATATTAGATCCATATACAGGCCTCTGCTGTTTACACACAAGAAATATGTCATCAAATTTGAAGCAAAAATCCATTTATTATTCCCCTATAACAATCCAAGTGAAGATCTAACAAGGATGTAGAATTTTTTCTTTAATTGTGTGTTCCCAACAAGCAGTCTATTCAGCATCTTCTTGCTTGCCTCATGTCCCTGTACTCTTACGTTGTTAGACTTTGGTCTGTCTTGCTCCCGCTCCAGGTTTGAATATATGCTTGGTAACTTCACTGAGGAATGCCAAAAAGTAGGATAGTATAGACTAGTCATTTTGGCATCCCTCCAAAACTGGCGGTTTGATGACAGAAACACAGAGTAGAAGAGTCCAGAGAGCGCACAGCTCTGTTTCACATTAGCGATACATTACTACATGAGTACTATGTACCTTTTCTGCAGCCACACAGCTAAATCTGCTGCATACCCTGATCCACACTACCTCACTGTGTTTTTGCATGGACTCACATGACATTCATTTACATACTTCTTTTTTAACCCTCCTATTATCCTCAAATTTTACTCACACATTTTACCCCTGGAGTCTATTTGACTCCAGAGGTATTTGCCTTCAAACAATGGTTTATATAAAATTGTTGACAATGTTTTTTTTGTGTGTGTGTGTGTGTGTGTGTGTGTGTGTGTGTGTCAGGCCATTTGTGTATTTTTCAATGCATTTATAACCTCTGGATAATGAAACCAGTGAGTTAACATGACCTTCAGCACCACATTTAGGCCAAACTAACATTTAAATTAGAATGAATTTATCTTGAAAATTTTTCATACAAATCTTCTCAAATTTACTGACAATATTATTGACCACAAGAGTATGAGCCCTATTGATTTTGGTAATGGTATGACCTTTTCTGTACCACCACCATCAGGTCAACCTCTATGTTTTAGAGTTAGGGTATCCTGAAAATCTTTCATTCAACTCTTTTCAAATTTGGAGTGTACATTCATCTCTCTCAATTAACCATATTAATTGGGTTTTTTTTGCCTCACTCTCCTCTAATAAGCTAATTTATTTACTTACTTTTCTATCTTATTTTTTGTAACACATTTGTGGTTCATCATTGTAAAGTCTCACTCACCGACCCCCCACCCCACCTCACCCCCCTTTTGTCATCCCAAAACTTGAAATGTCTTCAGAGACATGGAGGCTGGAAATATTGCCCTATCAGCCTCAAGGTTCCTAACCCTTGCTGTTGCTTCACCTTTCAAGCTGTAAACCCCTGCCAAAATGACCAAGCCAAGTGAACTACATTCAGGTCTTTCCAACTGTCTGTACACACACTTCTACCCTAAATATGTCATCCCAAGTACAATATGTTCAATCCATGGTGTTATGAAGAGGTCTAATGATGACTTGACAGTTGGAAAAACTTGGATGTGATCACCTCGCAAGCCTGCATTGGCTTCCTCACTTTGGCAGGTGTCCACATGTCAGGTTGTTTCACACTTGCCCCCACCATGAGAAGCATCACTCACACAGACAACTTTTACACAGCTAAAACAGCCTGGGGTCAAAATGACCCTCGAGGAACACCAATGCGTGCAAAATGTATTCAGCAAATCTGAAAAATATCATCATCATAAATTCATGCTTAATCAGTTGTTCCCAGCAAAGTAGGAAAAGTCATGAAATATGAAGCAAAAAGAATAAAAATAAAGTGCTCTCTTATTTTTTATGATAAAAATGATTTTTAAAAAAACGTATTTGATTGACTGATTCCTGCCTGTGACCCATTTGCCACATATTCACCCCTAATTGCTGTTCCTTTTCTGACTTTTATCAACCATCTCTCCATAATCATTAATGACCTATAATACCTGAAAAATAATGATATTAAAAACAGCCCTATCTCTCAGTGTTAACAAGTCCTTTAACAAATTCCTGTAATCCAGAATCAGATTGGCTTTAAGACCAAAATCGAATCACTTCTTCCATGTGATTTGAGCAACAATCCAGAAAAAAAAAAATCATCAAAATCCTTTGAGGACTTTCTGAGTTATCTTTACTACAAATAGAGAGAACAGACGCCACCTTCAAAACACAACAGCTTTGTCAGAGGTGTCTGATACATGATGGAGTGCAGTTTTTGTCTGAAAAAGCTCCTCAAGTCAAATAAGCAAGTTAGCTGCAGGGTGGTTGGTCTTAAGCAGTGTGTTGCAGCTTGTCTCGAGGCATAGTGTTACTTGACCGTAGTACCTTGAAGTACTTACCAAAACTAGGTACTGGAATAGCAAAAACCAAAATGGTGCATTTCGAGTGGTCCAGTTCAGTTTTGTTCTGCATGGTTTACAATTTGTGCTCCTGTCATAAAACTTTAGGGGGAACCAAAATGACATTTAGAATCCTAGTTTTGGCACTACTCTGTTGCAGGTGTGTTGCACTGGACTTCATTGTCTTGTGCAAAGAAGTATTCCATCATGTAAAGTAGAAATGTAAATCCCACTTCATGGCACATGGAGCTGTTAAAGCATAATCTGACCTCTTTAAAGTTTGCTGCCATTTTGTAAGCTGCAGAATCAAGATGGAACAAAAACTATCCAGTGTGTAGCCATGCTCCCTACTTTTGCTAGTCTTATGCTGATTATTTGAAACTCCTCTTCAAGTTGAGTTTGGGACACAAACAAGGATTACACAACTTTTGTATCCAGCATTGAAAGACCAATGGCAGCTATTGCCTAAAGAGTGGACAAGTCTACACTCACTTCAGTTAGAAGCCAAAGAAGCTGGGAACATAATTAATGAGAAATCATCTGACTAACTTTGTGGCTTATGTTCTTAAGGGTCTCCACTTAAGGGTGGACTAACTTTGATTTTTGAGCCAGCAGATTATAAATGGTCTGACCTTTAAGAGTTGTGTTTACATTTATAACAGAGTGATATGATAATGAATTAGATGTTTCCATAAACTTAAGGAGCACTGTAAACATCAGCACAACATGACATGGAAAATGACTTTAAATACAATGCAAATATATTTTCTGATTTTTCTCAAACACACTCCAGTAACACCAAGTTGTTATTATGTGCATATAACTTTGCTAAAGCTTGTTTCCTCTACTATTGTTAGACTGAATTATTATCTCATCATTACACCGTCTCAATCCTCCCATTGCTCCGTCTTGCTCTGACTTATTTTTCTCCTCTGAAAATATCTCTGATTCCTTTGTTCAACCTCTGACCTCTCCCGCTCCATCCCTTGCCTCCTTAACTCTTTTATTTATTCCTTCCATTGCAGTCCTTCCATCCTACACCCCTTTACTTCTGCAACGTGACACATTCTGAATCTTCATGCACAGCAGCGTCTTTGGCCTGCAGTGGGCCTTTGCTACAGTGCAGCAGAATTGCTCACTGGCTGCATTATCCAGAAACATGCTCTAAAAAAGGAAAGGAAGTGTAATCGGGCAGGCAGCCCGTGTGCACTGAAGCTTCAGCTTGTACCTTTGTGTCCCAGACTCTAATAAGAAGAGACAATTTTCCTCTCCAGGAGAAAAAATATCAACCTTATTTTCAGGTACGGACTGGGGAAGGTAAACTTGTCCTGACCTGAGCCAGAAGTTGTGAAACTTTGTGACTGAGACAAAGAATGCCTTTCACTTAAACTAAATGATGAGTATAAAGACTTTGAGTCTGGAATGGAGTTACCCAGCACACCCAAATACAACAGCGAGACCATGTCCTGGAGCTACACTTACCTTTTGCTGATGCATTCTGCTCTAGCGTATGAAGTCAAGATACCATGAAAGAGAAGACACAGAGCTAATGATGCAAGGAGGGAGAGAACCATATGTAAAATAGACTTTAGGGTCC
Source organism: Scarus forsteni (assembly GCA_036419115.1). Taxonomy (NCBI): domain Eukaryota; kingdom Metazoa; phylum Chordata; class Actinopteri; order Labriformes; family Labridae; genus Scarus; species Scarus forsteni. The sequence continues at coordinate 7,160,553 of JAZDUH010000011.1, read as the reverse complement.
AGATTTTCTGCACTGTACTAAACTTGGCTTATCTTGAATGTTTAGAGAAGTGAAGAAAACTTTAAAGCTGGGGTTGGCGATTTTGGAAAACTAGCATGAATTTGAAAGTAGCTCCGCCTAACCCCCCCCCTCCAGAAGACTGATTCAACTCCAAACCCTCAGCACACTTACACTACACCAAGTCACGTCTGAGTCAGTGGTAAGAAAACACCAAACAAACATGTAAAGTTAGTTAGTACTCACAGCCGATGTTGATCAGGGTATAGGTAGTTCCTCTGACATTCTCCACATAGCTGTCAAATCTCCCGTTTTGGCCATGAAACTACCGTATTTTCCGTATTTTATCCTCTTTCCCGCCGTCCTCCTGTATCAGTATTCTCCCGTAAATCTCCCGTGTGATGATATAATAAAAACATTCCTCTGCCTCTCCAAACTGAGCTCTGTCTCTAGCCTGAATGGGGCGGTAATGCTCCAAAATGATGGATGCCAACCGCCGTAAAGCCGAAGAAGAAGAAAAAGCCTTGCAAGAACGTCCACCTGCAGTAGCCTGGGTGGCAGCTATCGCGAGATTAGAGCAGCAGAACAAACTTAGAAAAACAAAGAGTTTATTTTAGATTTCTTGTACATCTGTCTTAAAATGTGCGGGATACTGGAGCTTGGCTGGGGTTGTGGGACGGCTCACGGCGGGCTTCCCTTATTTTTAAAGACAAAACTTGAAAGGTAAGCATTCTCCCGCAGACTGATGCGTATGAGCTCGGCTACACGCACTGAGTCTGTGCACGCCGGGAAAATGCACGCGCAGTAGGCGGGCAGAATGGTGACTGGATTTGATTGGTTTAAAAACAGTTGTCCCAGCATGATTATTGGTTGGTGTTTTCCCTGTTTTACTCCTGCTGTAGATAGCGGATATTTTTCGCTCTGTTTTAAGAACACATTATGAGTTGATTACCATCAGGTCATAAAGACCATTTTAACCAGTATTACAAAAAGTGTATCTAAATCAAATCGCCAACCCCAGCTTTAAACCAAGCAGGCAGTCAGGATGGTTTGGAAAACATAAATGGCCTTTAACTTATAAGGCTGAACACACTGAATAGTGAACTAGTGCTGATCCACTTTCACCATCTTCAGTTTGTAGGAGCACACTGAGATTTTTCCCACACATATGAAGGTATTTTTTTAAATTTAGCTCTTCCTGTTCATTCTCTCCTTCTGTCCATATGTAACCAGCATTTTAGGTCACTAAATATGAATATTTTGGAGAGCTCCTGCCAAGGTATTTGATTTTGAAGAACTCACTTTAGGATGTCTCCATGTGATCTGGGAAAACAGCCTTTTGGGGTTAAAATGTCAACTTCAGCATCAACTTCTCTTTGGGGTGATGCCACACTGTGCTAACCTGGCACAACAGATGTACAGTTCAATATAATTCACTTGTCCATCTGGGAAAAGTGCCCATATATAGTGTTTGGGAGGGCAGAACTTTTCAAAGCATATCTGACAGGTGATTGGATGATCACATTCATTACTTGTCAGTCAGATAATGTGGTCGGCAGGGGCAGAACGTGAGCCACTTCATTAAATAAACCCCTGCCAAGAGAGAAGTTTGTAGTATTCTGATTTGTATTCATTTTGCAAAGAAATGCTGTCCAGATATGATAAAACTGCCACTGAATCTATTAGCATCTTTGCTAATCTCTGTCTCAGCAGTCATTTTCTGTCACTGGTAACTCCCACCTCTATCTGCTCTGAAGGACTTGATTAGGTTGTGCTGCTTGGGCCGCTCAGAGTCGTTACAGACGAGGGCTTGGCAAGATGGATCTGCCTGATTCTAGACATTGAATCATGCAGATCCAGTTGCATTGAAGGTTAACACTATGCAACAGTGTGTTCCTGTGTCTGTGTTGCTGACTGAACTGTTAGCATTTCAGCACATCCTTCCTGTCACTTCCTTATTATATTGCAGCTTTCAAAGCATGACAGCAACACACAGACACAGCCAATGTTTTGGACAACACATGGTTTAACTGTTTCACAAGTGACTATGTTGCCTGGCTGCTTATATCTGTGAATGCCAGCAGATGGTGAAATAAACCTGAGTACCCCTGAAACATTTTAATAATGGGATTTGATCATGTTTATTACATATGTCTTGCGTTGAAACAAGGAAATGTATACTCAATACATCTACCGACCCCAGTTAACATTGCCATAAGTTAAACTATAACACCAGTGGAAGTGGCTAGAAAATAAAATTAGTGACAAAAAAATAGTGACAGTGTGCCAGTTCACTCTGCACTCAATGAAAAGCAACTTCTGGCCTAAAAACAGACCATAGTGCTTGATCACACTCAGAATTTCCTGACCTAGTAATGTTTAATGTTTGACTTGTTCATTTTTCCTATGATCAGATCTGTGCTCAGAGGAACACAATTTGAGTCTCTGTCAGAAGCTAAGTAAGAAAAGAAAGGCTCTGAGACAACTGTCTGAAGAAGACATGCTGCACTGCTTTGATTAGAAGACCTGAATGAGGTGGTGTGTGGAAACAGAGGAGTATATTGAAGAGGAAAGACATTGGACATGGTTTTTATTCAATACAGATAAATTTCAGCCTTTTAAACATTTTTTAAAAAGATATACCACATACACACATTTGTCTTGATTTTATTTTTAATATCATAAAGTCAAAGTTATATGGTATAATTGTTAAAACTCATTACAGAGTAATCAGGTCAACTGGTAAACAATTCACTTGCTGAGTTAATGTTATTTAAATGGCATCAAAAGATGTTGCGACTTTACATTTAAAGTCAAAATGCATTTTGTGGCTCCAGACTGGTTTAATGGTTGGAATAGAGGGGAAAATGTCTCTTCTGATGGAAAAATGTGAGCCCTAACCCATCACTGTTATGACATCACCCTTAATAATCAGCACACAATGTCTCAGACTCCAAAGTATAATCTTCAGAACATTGTCTTAATGATATTTACAAAGTCGATACCTGAATTTTGTTTTTACAAGGAGCAATTTTTTAAAGTCCAATTAAAGTAGAATCTCTGAAAATTAAACTTAAAAAATATTTTCCATTGATTCACTCCAAAAACTTCTTCCATCTTTTAATAGCTAATTTAATTATTTCAAGATTATTGATGCCAAAGTGCTTCATTAAAACCACTTTCATACTGCAGCTCCGCACTAAGTATTTCTCTTGTTTTACTGACTGTATACAAAATTAATGATGTGTATTGTTGCACTGTATAATGCAAGCAGACAGTCATTTCCCACTTCAGCAGCTTTTATCGTCAGTGAATAACGTCCATAGCATTGCAGTGATATTAAATAATAAATATTGACTTTGCGACATTTTTTTAAACGACAGTACACCTATGAAAACTCTGCATTTTTTATTCATTCACATGTAACACAATCATTCAACTGCACATACAGAGACGTTGAGTCCATAACCCGTGGTTAATCAGAGTAAAAGGGGGGTTATGAGGTGAAGTTAACGCCGCTTCAATGGACGATATGCAGGTACCTTCAATGACCCATGAGAGCCTCATGAGAGGCCTTTTTACGCTCAGATGTGGCATTAAACTTCTAGTGCAAAGTTAAAGCAGAGCGGAGTGTTGGACCATTGACAGGCATGATGAGGCATGGAGAGGTGAAATGGGAAAGTGACTTAATAATCAAAGCAGGTATGAGGGGATGCAACATTCAGGGTTTTGGTCATTTTGAGGCCTGGGAAAGAGCAACATGAAGCGCTTCTGCTTTTACCATGAAGTTATCATTGCCTGCATAACAAAAATGGAAAGATTGCACTCTCAATTGCACAAATATCTTGCACAATTATGTGCGACACCCTCACTCCTACCCCTTGCATCCTCCTTTTATTAGGTCGTTAAGGGGCGAGTCCAAGTCAAGTCTGAGGACACCTTATGGTACCACTTTAGTGCAACTTCAGTCCAAGTCTCTGACTCGAGTCCCCAAATGTGTTCTGAAGTGTCCAGTTTTGGACAAGAGTCTTATGAGTCTTGCTCTTGAAAAAACCTGATCCTGGTGATGCCTAGAATGAGAGGTTTGATTTTGGTGGACAGGAACGGAGTAAGTCAACCAAATTAAATCATTTTTTAAGAAAAGGAAAGTAGCTTTAAATTACACTAAAGTAAAAGTTAAATTAGAAATCTTGATTGTTGTAGTGTATATGTTTTCTCTATTTTTTCTCCCTGCTGTTATTGTTGTATTGTAAGGCTGGTGTGAGCACAAGGCCCCGGGGCAGTTTATTTGCTTTTTGCCTTATGGTAACACAGCCTATGACAATATTACATCATGAAGTCGTGGCAGTCTTTTAAAAGATATTTTGAAACCTGTGTAAAGAAGTGTTTAGACTAATAACTGTGCCCCCTGGATCATTGGTGAAGATATATATACTTTGTCGGTGGCTGACAGGGCTGCCGCATCCCCTGAATCTCAAGTTGTTCAAATAGTGAAGTCAAAGCACAGATTAAGCAGAGAAGTGCTTTTCAAGTAGGAACTGGCAGACTGTCAAACCTGCTGGGAGAGGCTGGGTATCTCATACATCTCGTTGTAGAGCAGATTGCGCTCGACGGGGGATGCACCTGGCATGTTTAACCCCGCCGCCCAGGGCTCCTGTGAAATAAGAAGGGCGACAGTCCAAGTTTCTGCTTTTTGGTGCCTGTTATCCCTCTCCCTGCTGGCTCATAGGACTTTTTCTTCATCAGAAGATATAATGGGATGGATGTGTGTGGAGTGGAGCCGAGTTTCTCATCAGTGTTATGATGTCAAATTATAAAATGAGTGGAGACCCTTAAGAACATAAGGCACAAATTGAGATGTAGCATCACGCCACAGCACTGGGAGTAATTTAGCAGCAGCTGCTCAGTTTAGAAGAGTGGCACGCTGTGATTGGTGATAGTATCAAGTTTTTTTTAACATTTTATAAAGGATGCTCAATCTTCCTGGTGGATGATTCTTTTGCCAAATATTAGCTAATGAGCTAATCCTCTGAAGTCTCTCACTCCAATCGCCTTTTTTCATAAAACTCAACAGCTGTCTGACTTTGTTCACATCTCTTGTCCTTAGGAGCACCAGAGACAGCGACGCAGACGAAGAAGACGACGAGCGCCGTGTCAGTCGAGGATGCACCCTGCAGTATCAGCGGGCCCTGGTTAAGGTGTTAACTCAGTTCCACACCACATCAACAGAGGGCACCGACCAGGTCATCACCATGCTGGGACCCGACTGGCAGGTGGATGTTACAGACCTGGTCCAGGACTCCCTGAAGGTGGCAGACCCCAGGATAGCTGAGTTGGTGGACCGGACAGTGTTAGTGGGGCTGGAGTTGGGATCTACCGTGCTGAAGGTAAGCTTTCTGCCTGTAATGTCTAAACTTGTTAGAGTAAGAAGTGAAAAAGTAGTTTGAGCTCCCCCTCAGTGAAGATGAGCCTAAGAGATGAGGAGAGAAGATTTTTAAGTTGGAGCTCAGTACTCTGTCTGTATAGCTGGCCAAAGGACATTTTTATTTGCAGCTTAAAATTTCTGCATAATGTGATTTCTAATTTGTGTTTTAATAGATGATAGCATATGAACAGGGATGCAACACATCTTGAATGGTTCTATATGGACAGAGTTACGCTGTCATCACTTTGAATACAAATAGATACCTTGCATCACAGCTTTTGTCCCCATGTTGGCTCTACTGTGTTTGTGCCTGTCTACAGCATGCAGGGATGAGGAAACTCTTGCAATGGGCAGCCTTTATGCTCTGAAGTTTGAGCAAGATATCAGATTTATAGAGGTCATATTATGCTTTTTCTTAGTTTGCGTGTGTTTCACGTCTCCCCTCCTGATACAGCACATCTGTGAACAGAAAGTTACAGCATAAAGACGTCTGCCTCTCACCCTCTTTCCAGTAACAGCAGCTGCCTTAAAAATATGGTTCCCTTAGACTGCCTAAAGAGACCGACCTGTGTGACATCCTCCCATTCTTTTGTCATTAGTTGTAACCCACTGGCTCACCTTCACAAGCCCAATGCAAAGCATAGACGTGAGAATGAAGGCAGAGTTATTAACAACATGGTGCAAACAAAGCAGCACTTAACTGACCAATTACCACAAAGTCAGCCTGTAAACTAATCACAGTGGCCTGGAGCCATGAAGGAAAGGGGGCCTTAAAGGGACAGGAACTCTTACAGAGAGTGTGAGTTTATTCCCTCCTATGGAAAATTGACCAAAAAGACAAAGGAGAGAACAAGAGACACAGTGTTATGGATTGTGATTTCTTTAACTCAGAAACATGCAGCATGGAGAGGAGATCTGGAGAGGTGTCCTCTACAGACAAGACAGCTCACCACCCTTAAATACAGCACTTCCTGATGAGTCATCACAAAGTCACATGACAATAGAAACATGAATTTAGACTTTAGCATCTGTTCTAGAGAGAGAAAACCTTAGGACACCGTATAAAGGCTAAAACTCACTCAACCACCTGTTTGTAAGGGGTCAAAAGTTGTCTAAAAACAGATGTCAGATACCTTGGTGTTGTTTTACCCTCTGAGTCTCAATAAAGCTTTCCAAAAAAATCCTCACAAGAGGCAGACTGAGAATACAGCACAATCAGGGCTTCCCTCAGAGGGGCCCATTGCAACAAGGTGTTGGCCCACAGCACTATCAGGGCAGAGAAATAATGCAGCTTTTATGGTCTACTGACAAAGCATTGCCAGATTTTATAGAATTAGCCAAAGGCCAACATGTAGCTATAATAGGCACTGAAACAAAAAAGATTAGAACATTTTGGAGTCCTGTCTCACCCTTGGCTTCACCGGCATGACAGTCACAGTCTGTTATTTGCTCCAAAAATATTGGGGTTTTCAAGTCACACTTCTATCTTTTAATGTTCTTTTCTGCTCTCTAAAAGGAGAACATATCGGATAAATCGTAAGTTCTTAAAGTACAAGGATTTGCTGGCTAAGAGGGTCTTTGAAATTCTGTTCATTGTTTATTAATATATATCAATGAATATATGTTTTTTTTATTCAGTGTATATTTGGGAACCATTCCTCTAGTCTGTGCCATGGAGATATTTCCACATGTTCGGGGAAAATAACACGTGAACAATACATCCATTGACTCTTGTTGGTCTGTGTTAGAACATCCTCTCATGATAGCACGAGGGTGGAGCACAGACAAATGTCATATCCTGCAGAGAGTAACAGCAAAGCACATAAGTCTTGTGCATCATATTGTGCCGCAATGGCTTAACTTTTATCAAAATATCACAAAAGCACTTTGAGGGATTATCTTTCAACTTTGCACCAACATCTTCGCAATTTTGAATTACAAAGGTCAAGGTCACTTTTCTTTTTTGGTCACCTGTTGCTTTTTAAGCAGTATCTCAAAAGTGCTTTAAGGAACATCTTTCCATAACATAAAACCACCAAGTTGAATCTTGGGGATTATATTGTACTCAGATTTTGGATCTTTAGGATTGTTTTGAGCTCCCCAACAAGTTCATTAAACCAACAGAGACAAATCAATGAATTTCCTCTTTTTTTTTTCTTATTCTTTTTTTTTCTTGACAGACCAATATTGAATCTGCACTTACTTTTACATTTATTTGCACTCTTCCACTTTTTAGACATAATGATTCCACAGACTTTCTCTTGGATGTCTTTGAAGAATTAGAATAAATGTCTCTCTGCCTTGTGTGAAGTTAAAAATGCTTCACATAGGTAGTGAGACATTTAATTAATTTTGCCTTGTTAGTTCAGCACCAATTTAACACTAATTCTGAAGCAATTTCTTGGACTGGAAAAATGTAATACTGCTTTGTTTCATCATTCATAATGCAGTTTCTAATAAGCTTATGGATGTAATTTGTGATGCACTACTTCTACCTCTGCCTAGTTGTGGGAACACCATGGCTCACACCTCGCAAAGCACTATTTAACGGTTTTTCATCAAATGTTGCACAACTGTCTGCTTCTCTTCACAATCAACTAACACTTCATAAAGGTCATGTGCCAAAGGTCAAGGTCATCCATCTCATCATTATTCTTTGACCAGTACTTTGGGTGCATTTTGAATGAAGAACATTTTACACTAAATAAAAATAATTCATCAGGTTCTTCTTATACATGTACTTCTGTTAAATTTGATCAAACTAACTGTACTTTTACTTATGTTTAAACCCACCCTGTGGTTTGATCCTACATTCAACCTGATCATGTTCGTATAGCTTTGACAATATGCATAAATTCATCCATATGGACCGACCTTTGAACAACACACAAACATTTTGATTATATACAGGTTTGTCCTTCAAGTTTAAAGAGACTTACATGGCTTGGGAACAAGACACTCTTGGTCTTTTTGCAAGCATCTGCTGCTGCTGATGTCCTACTCTCTCATGGAGAATATAACCCCGACATAAACAGCATATCAATGCATCACATAAGACAAGTTCAGAAGTCCTTTTTAAGAAAAGTGGCACAAAGTTATGACTCCAGAGCAGTGATTTACGGATGCTTCACTGGTCATTTATGAGCACAGGGAGAAGTAGCGGTTGGCGAGAGTTTTGATGGCCATGAAAGATTACAGTTCCAGCCTGTCAGGGGGGAGAATAGTTGTCTGATGGATGCAGTTGATGATGGAGAAATAGGATGTGAAGATAGAAGATGCTAATCCATCATTTGAAATGAGCAATAGATCATTGGTGATCTGTGGAAGGGTGTGAATAATTATGCACCAGTTTACCACCATATAGTCCTTTTCATACTAACTCACAGCAGTTGTAAGTAAATAAATGTAATGTAATGATTTCATCAATCAAACAGCTTTGTCTTGGAATGATCTTGAACAATATGGTAGAGCTGGTACAGAGATGCTCGATAACTCGAAACAAACGTAACTGGGTTACACGGTGCTAAAAAGAGTCTGTCAGGCCACACTGGCTCAGTTTGAGCTACACTTTAAAGTCAACATGCTTATATAAATGCCAGTGTACAATGATAGAGGTTCTCACAAAAATACAGTGAACTGATCCACTGTTTACAATTAATTCTACAAACCTTGTCCCAACAAAGTCAGCTGGGATCAAAATGTTTATCTACTTCAGTAAGACGTAGACTTGCTGGTTGTCAAATGTTAAAGGTCAGAGGGTAACCAGAGGGTTGACCTCTAAGCTTTGAAAAGTTGCAGTAATGACTGTAGAAAACCATGTAATTCAGCGCACTTACAAAATTTCATGGACTTCAGTAGCTCTTAATCAAACTTTTAAATGTAAAGCCACAAGGGACCACATGATACAGCAGCAGGATAACAGACAAATGTCTTTTTCTAGCTGCTATAAGTGTGCAAGTAGGGGCTACATGGCTGGAGGTCAAGTGTCTGACCTCCAGGCTGTGAAAAGTCTGGGAACCACTGCTGTAGAGGATCAGATGCAGGTCTTTTTCCCTTCCCTTTGAAAATGCTTGGATCTGAGGGGATGGGGAGGCTAAAGAAAGCTATAACAGTTAGCTTTGCCCACACAATGCCTCAGAGTGGACTTGCAAAACAGCTATGTTGTCTGCCAGTGATAAGTAGAAAATTCTCATATGGCTGTTACATAGTAAACCCCAGAAAGGAAAAATGCACAGAGGATATAAAGGGGGATTTTCTGTAAAGAGGCATAACGCATTTCATTGTAAACTGAGAGTTTAGTAAAAGGTGTCAGGCTCCTCTGCCCCCTAAGCCCCGTCTTACTTCAAAAAGTAAAGAAAATTACATTTTGTAGGGTATGGGACCTTAAAGCATTTTTCAGTTAACAAGCACATTCCAACCCCCAGAACATCCATTTTACCTACTCTGTTACACTAAAGGTAGGAATATCAAATAGGCCCAGCCATCCATATTTTTTTTATATGGCCCCCAGCTAACTCATAGCTTAAATTAATTGACATGCTTTCAATTACTGCTTTGTTATCACAAAGAGCTCTGGATTGGGGATTTAAGGTGGTTAAATACTGTCAAAATACCAAAGGTAATGTTAAAGCCTGTACCGACAGAGGTAAATGGACCAAAAGCTTGGATGTCCAACAATTCTCCAACAATGCTCTTTATGCTCTGTCCTTCAACTGCTTTTCAGGCCTTTTTGGGATCAGGTGACTGCAAGAAAGCTTAACTTATACATTTTTAACCAAAAAAATCTACCACAGCCCGTGGAAACAGTCATCACTATGGTTGACAAAAGTAAGGGCAGTTTATATGTATCTGCAGGTGGGTGCCATTCCTCATTTCTCCTGCCATGAATCAACTTTAACATCAGGCCATCACTGCATTAAGCCAAATGATGGCCGGTCACTGCGTCCAAATTGAACTCCAGCTGCTTCAGCCCCTGCAGGTGTTATATTTCATAAAACATTCAGGGGAAATTAAAACACACCTTAAACTCCCATCATAAAACACATCTCTGCAGAGGCTGTAGGCATTCAACAAGGAAGATTGATGGCTTACAAATCTCCTCTGACAAAGGAAGATCCCCAGCTAGCACATTGAACACTGAGCAGTGGAAAATCTAATGCAGATTCTCTGAAGATGAACAGAGTATGACTCCAACAATGGCCCTCTTGCTAAAATTTTTCATCCGTCTGATGATTTGAATGAGTCTTTGAGTCTTCAGAGACTGACTCAAATTGACCACCAGCTCATGAATTTGGAGAGGAAATATAACTGCTTTTGTCCTCTTAGTACTTCATTCCAGACATCCATTTGATTTCTCTCTTATTGGAAGGATGGCTGAGGATTATTGCATGGATTATGAACTATTTCTATGTTAATTTAGGCAGCTTGGTTTAATTGTAGACCCAAAAAGAAATATCCTGGGTTAAAAATTAAAACTATAAGGATAAAAGGACTCATTTATTCTAAAAAGGGTCTGTTTATACTCTGAGGTTATAAGGGGAGGGGTTGTCTTTCAAAGAATTCCTCAAACCTGAGGGGAGTCTGGGGTTTAATCCAAAGGATTACTGAACAATGAGATTCTACCCAATGTAAAATAGAGAAACTCAACTTGGAGAGAAATTACCATCAGGCCTGTGAGACTTTATTTGATTAATGTCTGCAAACATCAAGCACTCTCCCGGAGACAGATGGCAGACCAGAAATGGATTTGAGTCTAATCTACAGAATCTTCAATCTCACTGGAAAATTATAACTCAATATTTACTATTTGGTGTATGAATAGTATTAAAGATGTGTTTGGACAGTGTGATCTAAATGTTAAATTTACTGGATGACTCAAATGGACCTGGTGGCATCACCAGTTATGTAAATGCAGGACGTCACAGCAGCACAACACAGTGAATTCACCTGATTTAGAGTGCGATTGTAAATGAAGAGCAACAATGGAGGTCTTCAGCAGTCCACTACTCTATTGAGTATTGTTTCCATTCTTTAAAGCAAAAGCAGTGAACAAATCACTCTAAATCTATATGTTTTATTTGAAAATGCCAAAGTATGTATTTTAATTTTGACTGCTGTAGCTTTAGGGTTGATTTGGCATGCTCAGCACCCCTTAGAAGGTACAATAGTGGTACAGCATGGGTCAGATTTTTAAGTACCTTTTCTCCTCATTTCACATTGGAAACACCTGCAAGTGCACACTGTACCAAGCCAAACTAATCCAGACCAACAAAGCATTGTTTAAAAGCTACAATGCGGCTGAGTATTGTTGCTGACTATCGTCAGATGCTACCTCCAGTAGGATAGCATACCATGTCAAAAAGCTTCAATAATCTCAAACTGGTTCTCCAATCTCACTAGATCTCAATGCAAGAGACACCTTTTGGATGTAGTGTGAGAGATTTGCGTCATGGATTTGCATCTGATGGATGACTTGACAGTTCAGAAAGTAAAGGAGGGTCCGTAATAGAGAGGTGTTCTTAAGGAAGTGGCCTTAAACATTGCAAACTGCATTTGCGCATCCAGCATTCTTATGAAGGCCTCTCTCATTGCAGGGCTTTTACAGCTCTGTGAGTGAACATACATGCTTAACTGTATGTACCATGTCACATTTACCCCAACATGCACCAGAAACATCAGTTCAATTTTTCACCTCTGCCTGCCTGTCAATGGGGACATATTCAACTGTCAAAAAGTTGAATATGTCCCCATGGAAAGTGTCTGTTTTATCCATGGGACTTACAGCAGATTGTTTAAAGGTTCTGTTTCTGTCAAGGGAACTCATCTTACAGGTAAGCAGATGGCAGTCTGTTTTGCTGATGTTGGGCCTACTAACTTTGCAATGTTGAAAGCAATGCAATTGCTTGTTAGTTTACATGACAGAGTCAAAATCGAGGGTCCTGTTTTCATTTTTTTACAGCGTTTAGAGGGACATAACATTTGAATTTCATTAGTCCATCCTCTTGGAATGGGGGCATGTTGTGTTTTGTGCAAACAAGCAGAAAGAGGCATAGATACATCTCTGTGCTCGTCACTGTTGATTACACTGATGAAAAGTCTAATGAAAAATGTCTGTCATTTCTACAAGACAGAGACTGGAGCATGTTCAAGCCTAAGCATAACCAACTTTAATGGATCTGTCACTTTAGTCCATAAAAAATGAATTGCAGTACAATTTGTTACAGTTTTTAGACAGGAGTGTAAATTCAGGAGTGTAAAAGTCTTCTTTATTGATGTTGCACATACCGTGTGACAGTCTCTAACTGATGCTGTCAGTTAGGCTTTGTATGCAAAGTTAATTTAAAGGGGTTGTGTTATCATGCAAAATACAATTTGCAATGGTGTGTTTTTTGCAAAAAAAAAAAAAAAGATCTTAAGCCTATAAACACCTACTCCAGCCCCCAATATGTGTTGAAATCCCTGCTTAAATCTAAAAAGTGTTACATCCCCAAGTGCTTTGCCTTGGGAATTAGTGCAACCACGAGTTATCATAACAACTAAACAACTAATGAATGAGTCATTAAGTGACCAAATCCACCAGGTGCAAGAATTTTCAGAACTTGCTGCAAATTTTATAACCTAAAATTATCATTATGGATAATCATATGTCAGGTAAGGTCCTTCAGCAGTTCATAGAATTTGTGCTTCTGAAAAAATTATGACTTTGTCGATCCCATTTTTTAGTTGACTAAATGTAATAACTGTGAGTTGTCAGTTTTTAATGTTTGATGCTGAAAGAGGATAATTTTGTCAAATAATATATAAATATTAAGCTATATTTGTTGTGAAAATTAATTAGATTTGGGGAACCACCAGGCTTCCTCTGAAATATTTTTATGGGATCTTTAATAAATCTATTATTAATTAATAATCTTGTTGTTAGTTGCAGCTAGATATTGAATTAAACCAATCTCATGAATCTGAGTGAAAGTCTTATTTACAGAGATATCGAACCTTCCAAACAGACCCCAGCAGACATGCAGTATCTTTAAATTTAAGAAGGATTTATTAAAATCTATATGAAAAAAGTTTACAACAGAATAAATGGCAGAGTTATACTCATCAATGATGTTTGTAAAAGTGAAAGAGGAGGAGTTATGTTTTCCCATGTATGGGGTACAACTGTTATATTGTCTCAAAACACAAATAAACAAGCAATATATATATCTATATCTATATCTATATCTATCTATCTATCTATATATATATATATATATATATATATATATATATATATATATATATATATATATATATATATATATATATATATATACATATATATATATATCTCTATATCTCTATATATCTCTCTCTATATATATATATGTATATATATATACATATATATATATATATGTATATATGTATATGTATATATATGATATAAATATATATATATATATATATATATATATATATATATATATATATATATATTATATATATTATATTTAATAAAACTTCAATGCATAAGCTCCTTTGTCTTAGTAGGTTATACTGTCAAGCTTAGAGTGAAAAATCATATTGTAAACATGAAATAAAACCAAAAACTGATATAATTTACTGGTATTACATACATGTCTTATTAGCGGCTGTCTTTCACCAGTTTTTCCGGAAGGGTGCACTGTTGGTCCATGACAAGATTAAGTATTAAAACAAAGATGTGTTCTCAGAGCTGCTGAATGTCTTTAGGCAAGATAAAGTAGGACAAAAGCCTGTTGGTGAGGTTAGCAGGGGTGGTTCTTCCTCCCTGACTTGACAGATAATGTTTTTATGTTAATAAGTTCTGGATGTAACAAAGAATGAACAGTACCGTATGGCCCTTCCTCAGTTCTTATTGTTCAAAAGCAGGTAACCTATTGTTCCTGTCTGGAGTGGAGTGTTACAGACATTTGCTCCTTTAGAGGTGAAGTCATGGAGTGTCCATGGAGTGGAAAGAAAACTGACACACATTCATACAAGATAGTGCACATTCTCAAGAGACATTTTGGCAAGGATATAAATGTGGTGTCCCTCGAGGTTTTGGCTTGCCTCAAGGTCTACATTGGTCAAAATAAGTCTGAAAATCCATTGTCTTAGCAACAGAGCACAGCACGAGAAAGATGAAGCAACAACCACTTCCTCAAAGGTCTTTAGAAAAGTACAAGAAAAATACAAATAATATCTGAGCAGATATGTAGGGAATAAATTTCATAAAGTAAATACAACTAAAAATAAATATAAAATCAGATAAACTAAATGAAAAGGGATCAGTGACTTGACTTGAGTATGCTGGTTATTAGTTTCACTGCTATGATAAATAACAGTTCCTAACATCTTGTCTGTGCAGGTGCCTGTGAGGTTTGCAGTCTGTTGCATAAAGCTGTAGGAACCAAGGATAAAGTATTCACAGACATCCTCATGTACCTTTTTGTGTAAAAAAAAAAAAAATAGATATTTTACTCAAAATTATGTAAAAAAAAAAAAAAAAAAAAAACTTCCACCAAATGAAGGAGCATGCACATATTCTTTACATGCAACTATTTTTTTCAAAACTTCAATACAAAAGCCATTTTATTTCCTAATCAATTCCAAATCCATTAGTATTACTGCTGTTGTGATTTAACTTGTGACCATGTGGATTGGTGTCAACAGCCATTCTATGAAAGTAGTTTGTATATTAGAAATTCAATTAGACATACCTGATGAGATTTATCACAACATCATTCAGTTAAAAAGCATTCATGAGTATTTTTGACATTTTTTACATTTGTTGGAATCATTGACCACAGTCACAGGTGTCCATTGGCCACCATTAAACATTTAACACACAATGAGGTAGCAACTACACATACTGTGTGTGAATGCCTCTTAATACTCCAAGCAAGGCAAGTGTCTGGCTTTAAAACACATGGTTAACAACACGGGGGCTACATCCATGTTGTGAACACTCAGTGGATTATAATTTTATTTACAATATCACAGTAAAAAATATCTAAAGACGTTGATGTCTTATTTATTACTTCCTTTCAATATAAACAGATTTTCCAAGAAATCAAAAGCGAACTCTTTTAACTTTACTTTGTTGAATAAAAGTACTTTTTCTCCTTCTCCCTCTCCCTCTCCTAAACCCAGAGCATTTCCAGCTGCACAACTTTAAGCTTTCTTTCTTAAAAACAAAGATGAAACCCTACTCTCTGTCTTCACATTTCAGCACTCCCAAGAGGCTGGAAGTAAAAAAAAAAAGAGAGTTTGAATCTGTGCTGTGTTCATGTGATGTCAGATTCTGTTTGATAAGATTTCCCTCCAGTCTCCCAATCAGACATTAGACACTATGCTTGGGTACACTCTGGATCTTCAATGTTTCAATTAAACAAATCACAAACTTTCACTTCATTCATCTTAGTGATAAGATGCACTTTTTCATCAAATCAGAAACTTTGAACCAGCATGACCTAAAGGTTCTTATGACTCCTGGTTCACATGTTAAACCTTTCTATTACGAGTAATTCTACCCGTACATAATCACAACAGTAACATAATCGGTTATAGTTCAGGGTATAAAGTAGCAATTTTGAGCTAAAAAGTTGAACGAGCAGCAGAGCTGAGTACATGGCCTGCTGAGTACATGGCCTGCTATTTTGAAAAAAAAAGTCAAATCCTTCTTGCCAATGTCCAACAGCTTAATCTGCTTCGGACTCTTGACAGTGTTGTGACACTCAAAAGTCAGTAGCTTTTGACAATGCTGTTTGTACCAGAGTGACCAACATAACCATGTTAGCTGATTTTTGAAAAATGCTGGTTGAAGAACACCATCCCCCAAGCACCTTGTGACCAGGCTGGTGACCAGCATTTGGAGGAGGTGCCAGGATGTTGTGGCTGTGGATGGTTCTTCCATACTCTACAGGGGCTTCTGTCTGTTATATGACTGTTTTGTTAAATTGCTAATTTGTCTCATCTCTGCAGACTTCATTTATCCAATCCACCAAACTGGAGTCACTAAACAGAAACAGCTGTTGGCATTGGGTGAGAGGATTTGGCAAAGTTTTCATGGGTGCAAGCCTCACTCATTTCTGCTGCTCATACCACAGATGCATGTTCCTTACAAATGTGGCACCATTTAAAAAGGAAACTGGTCGCAAAAGCAGTGCAATCCTTTTGATGATCTGGCCCTTTGTGTCATGTTTCTGTACATAATGACAACCGTACAATAGACTGCAAACAAATAGCAATGTATTCATGTCAAAAATTCTATTTACCTTTTGTTGTAAAACTTTCTATTCAATAAAATATTAACCAAAACATAAGCACTTCATACTTTGATTTTCACTGACTTTGATAGTGTTCTGTTACTTCCATGAAGAATACAGATGAAACTGGCTTCAATTCTGTGTTTGGCTCATTAGATAAAATATTGGTAATTGCATTTGATATTGAATATATGTACATTTTGATAAAGTAACTTCATATGAAAGCTATGAAGCATATATCTGCCTCTTGTAGAAACCTTCAAAATGCAGAAATGTGCATGAAGGTGACCTGTTCTCAGGTGTGCATCTGCCTCAGAATGGTGTTTAAAACCCATGAAATCTGCAGCTTGCATGAACAACTCCTCTTCCAATATTTTACTGCAGCACACACTAAATATATGATTTATTGAATACAAGGTTTGAGACATGGAGTGTAGCAGGGGGAGGATAATGTAGTGTGATGCAGGTAATAAGCCCCAGCATGAGTGGGTGCACAGCCTTGCTAAATGCAGAGACCCATGCTGGTCAGTGCCTCTCTGCTGCTCTGGGTCCTCATTGATCGTCTGTTTGCATTAAGCATCAGTGAAATAGCACAACCACTTCCTGTGAAGGCCGCCAACAGGACATCGAGCACAGAACACTGGCTGATAGAAGAGCTCTTTAGGTGAAGAGCATGTAATGTGTAACTACTTCGTACTTCACTTCACCTCTCCTGCCTGCTGCAGTGATGACAAATTCTGCTGGGAGCTGGACTGGAAGAGGCTACGCAGCTGCAGCTGACCTTTCCTCAGACAGACATGGGACACATTCATCATTCATTACCAGGTCTAGCTGCAGATCTGTATTTACGCCACATTGTTATATTCATTCGAAATAGCTCTGTTCGTTTTAGTGTAAAGATGCTGTCTCTTCGTATGATAATCACCCATTATAGGTCAGCAGGGGGAGCTTCCGAATATTTTTGACTTTCAGCAGATTTGTCATTGCTCGATGACAAACCAAAAAAAAATACAGAGCCTCGGAAAGTGTACAAAGCTTTTGCTCTAATATGTGGCTGTCACAGTATACAGGTATGGACGATGACCATCATCATTAGAATTGGCAGTCATGTTATAGAACCAAAAATATGGAAATTATAATCCTGTGTGACCATCTGGTGCATGGGAGAGCTCAACCATCCAGCCACGGTGACAGACAGATAATACACAGATTTCTCTGACAAGATGACACACGCACATGTAAAGAACCAACGGCACAGTGTTCACTCCATGTACAATGCTGTGTGTAGTTATAACGTGTTCCCTTCCCTGAGAGTTTGATGTCTGTAAGTAAAGTAATACTAAAATGTGTTTGCTTGCAGAGCTTAATTGTCTACCTATAGCGCTAACACAAATAATGTACTGGATTATTATAATGTGGATTGACTTGATCCAGGGCTGCAGCCATTGTATGTCTATTTAAACTCCTTAAACTTAAATCCCTAGAACAGCAGCTTTAATGTGAGTTTAAACTCATTTGTTAATGCCAACATGATCAGAAGAGACTGCTCAAATAACTAAAGCTCTCCATTTTCACCACTTGACTCTGGTATGTTATGCTCCATCATAATAAAGATTTTCAAAAATATTTTCAGAGTAAAAATCAATTTTTATAGTTATGGATAAGCTTTTATGTGTTTAAATATCTTTATTGAGAAGCTTCAGTACAATGGTATACTGTTTCATGTGCAATGGGCAGATGGCTTCATTTTGTTACAAGTCATATAGAAAAAGAACATACTGAACAATCGAACTCTGAAGTAGAAAAGACAAACATCATACATCGTCAAACATTAGAAAGAAAAATAATAATAAATAAATAAAATAAAACTAAAACCCTTGCCCACCCCAACCCCAAGCAGTGCTACTTAAGACCGACCAAGGGCCAAATAAGAGTAATGCATCCTATCTGTCTGATTCTCCCATGAATAGAATCAAAGGATTCCAAACCTTGTCAAAATCTCCTAAACTGTCGTTGAGTGTGTGTCTTATCTTCTCCAGATGTAGAGTATCTGTCAGTCGTGTTATCCAAGCTTTAAAAGTTGGAGTATCTGTTTTTTTCCAGAGCAACAGCTATAATTTCTTTGCACATAGAAGGCCATAGTACAGGAGGTGGCGCTGTGTGCCACTGAGATTTCTGGTACTTTCTGAAACCCCAAGGATAATTAATGTTGGATCTGGGTTTATTTTAACCTTCAAAATTTTTGAGTAAAAAGCAAATACTGCAGCCCAGAATTCCTTTAGTTTGGGACATAGGACGTAGCTATGTAGCAAGTCTGCTTCTGCTTGATCACACTTATCACAGATTGGTGAGATCTCTGGGAAGATTTGATGTAGTTTTACCTTTGAATAGTGTTATCTGTGTAGGATTTTAAATTGGATGAGACAGTGTCTAGCATTGAGAGAGCAGGTGTTCACATATTTCAAGCCTTTGTCCCAAGTATCTTTGGATATTTCTAGTCCTAGTTCTTTCTCCCAGTCTCTTTTATACTGTCCATACTCGTTGTTCCAAGTTCTTGCAGTACATCATATATGTAAGAGATTGCATTTTTTTCTGTTACACAGTCTCTGAGACACTGACCAAGTTTATCTGGTGTTGCAAACTCAAATCCATTTAGGTGAGTCCTCACAAATATTGCATAGAGTCTGGGAAGGCCAACCCACCCCTTGTTTTATGCTTACTTAAATGTGCTTTTTTGATTCTGCGGGCTTTATAGTTCCAAATAAACGGAAGATGGATAAGCTTGTATTTTGAAAGCTTTTAGTTCAGATAAAAACAAACTTCAACTGATATCAGAAGTTAATTAAAACTCTTTTTACTTGGACAAGAATTGTTAGTGAAATCAGTGTATTTTTTAGGATGGGGGGGGGGCAAAAAGACTCTACGGCCAGGCAGTTAAAAGTAAACTGTAAAAACTATTAAAATGTCCAGACACTGGAGATTTGAATAGTTTTTACAGTTCCAGGTACACTGGAGACACTGGAACTATTAAACATTTCAAGACATACCTTGTTGCCTAACATGAAGTCAACCATATTGTTTTTTTTTCCTCAATGAGTTAATAAACAATTCAGAAATGACTTAAAAGTATCTAACAATCAGCACTTAATATACCTTGTGCATGTAATAAGAAACTAAAAAGGTACCTTGTCTGGAGCTAGATTCTTTCAATTTGGAAACGATCATCAAAATCAAAGGATCTGGTTTTGTTTCTGTCAGAGAGTGAGCCTGGCACCACCCTTTGATTTTTACACATTCACAAAATGTATTACCTCTTACTAGAAAAGCACTCGGAGAGCGCAGACCTCCGCCAAGCAGCACAGTTCTCACAAAGAATCCTTTGAACAATTCCCGGATCCAGACGGTGATCCGGATCAACACCAAAATTGAACATTTCCTGAAAATTTCATCAAAGTCCATCCATAACTTTTCGAGTTATTTTGTTCACAGAGACAAACAAACAAACTCTCTTGAAATCATAACCTCCTTGTCGGAGGTAATCATTATTTTTTGTTATCCTCCTATCTGCTGATGGGGAATTTGTAACTAGACACTGGCAGCAGTGCAAGGGTTAGAGGCTAAAAATCCACATTGTGGAGAGAATACCATGTACTTGTTTAAAGGTGAAAACATTGACTTATTTACAGGTATGATGAATGTTATTTGCACTGCTGATTGAATGTCCTATGCTTTTAAAGTGAAGAAATTGTCTATGAATGTACGCAATATAGTAACTTAGCATTCCTCTCTATAAAATGAAAATAGTTGATTAGCAAAATTTCCATTTTTCATTTGAGGGGAAGCATTGCTTATCAGGAATAGTGATTTCTTTTCTCCTTATGTCTTTCAGTTTTTTTAACAACCCTGCAACATACTGTGCTTACCTAGCTATTAATGTAATGAACAATCATGTGAAAACATTCACACAAGAAAAAAAAAAGCCAACAGTTCT
Organism: Scarus forsteni; assembly: GCA_036419115.1. NCBI lineage: Eukaryota > Metazoa > Chordata > Actinopteri > Labriformes > Labridae > Scarus > Scarus forsteni. Next base: position 7,139,870 of record JAZDUH010000011.1, on the reverse strand, counting down.
TTACCAGTTCACTAAAATACATCAAGATAACAAGATTCTTGTAGGCCTCACTTTGGCTTTTTGATGAAATGTATGAACACACTATCCACCTATATGCACCAGGCAGCATCCCTGTACATACTGTGGTGTTTGTCCCAAGACATAGCAGGATATCCTTGATATTAGTACATGAAAACAAGGCTGAGGGAACATGACAGAAATCTAATTGCAGTACTTTATCAACAAATGTCCACTGGAACTCGTCGCACATCTGCCAAATAGATCACAGTTTGAAAGAAAATCTTCCTCCACAGGTTTCATGTTTAACTGTCACAGATGCTTTTCTTGAGGCTTAATTTCCCTCAAAGTTGCTAGGACTTCTCTTCCCATGGATTATTTTAGAGACAAGAGGCTGCATGAATAAATGTTATGAATAAACATTTGTGTTGTTTTTAAAACACTTACTGTGGTTATAAGGAAGATTTTTAAGGTTTTTGACCACAAAAACATTTATTTACCTTGAACTGAAGTGAACTGAACAAATGAGTTATGCCAGCTTACCGTTTGTCAAGTCTTGTTATCACTATGACACTACCCTTTGTCAAGCCCTGTTCTACCAAGAAAGTAGCCCTTTGTCAAGCCCTGTCCTCAACAAGAAGTGACTTTTTTCCAATGCCCGTCCTAAACAGGAAGTGACCCTTTGTCTTGCTCTGTCCTGACCAAGAAGTGAACTCCATCCTCTCGAGAAAGTGGCTCTCAGCTTTGCCTCATCCTACCATGAAGTAACCTTCTGTCCAGCCCTGTCCAAACTAAGGAATGTTTTTTGTCAAGCCCTGTCCATGCCAGGAAGTAATTCTTTGTAAAACCTCATTTGTAATGAAAAGTTAATTTCTGCCTTGTCCTGAAGGGGAGAACTTTCCTTTGTCATGTCCTGTACTAGCTAAGAGGAGACAATCTGTCCAGCCATATCCGAAAGAGGACGTTTCTTTTTGCTTTCATGTGTCTTAGCCAAGAAGTGACTCAAACTATGTTTTTGTCAAGTCTATCATTCACCAGGAAGTTAACTGTTGTAAAGCTCCTTCTCACCAGAAAGATACTCTTTTCCTCAACAGAAAGTGCAGCTTTCCTCACCTTTTTCTGAGTTCCTTTTTGTCAAGCCTATTGTAGCCTTTTGTTAAGCTTATTCCTTACCTGGAACTAACTATGTCAAGGTTGTTGCTTGTTCCTTTTAGCCATCTGTTTGAACTCGCCTTGAGAAAGAAAGAAAATTTCAAAGTTAAGTCATTTAGATTTCCCCATTTGAAATATTAATCGTTAAAGATTAATCCTTTTGAGACTAAATTTAACTCTCAGATCAGCAAGGGAGCTGAACACATCCTCATGGACATGAATATTTCAGAGTTGATGATTTGCACATAAAACCTGTGACAAAATGAAACATGCATGGCGGACTTGGCAAGGTTAAATATGATGGCACTTAAATTCAAGATGAATACCCTAAAGACATCCACATGACTGGTGCTTCAAAATCTGTGTGATGAATGGCTCAGTGATCATTTTTTGATCATAAGCAGCAACTTAATATTGTGTAAGATAAAAAATCAGGTTCACATCCAGGTTACCTAACATGTTGCTGTATTTGTCATTAGAAAGTGAAGTAAAGGCATCATGGACTTTTTTTTTATTTTTATTTTTTTTACAATTGTTCTTTGGCTCCAAAGAGGACAAAGAAGAGTAACAAAGAGTAACAAGAAGATTTTGGTACAAATGTAACTTCATTGACTATTTGCTGTTTGCTTTCAAGTTTGAACATATTGAGCTGCACTCCTGGTTGACCTGATACATCAATATTACTGTAGCAAGTTGGCAGCTTCACCAGAGATGCGTACGGGTAGATAGAATGGGCCTTCATATCATTCCTTTATAAAGTTCGGCTGCTGCTACTGGAAGACTCGAGCTCCTGTTAAGAACAGTCTGTTCCAGATTATATTTTATAGCAAATGTAATGCAAGGAGAAGGGAGATATCCTGTTTTAACATACTTATGTTCTCACAATAATAGCAGTGCAATGGGAAAAAGCTGAGAGAATGATACTTAGACATAAATCACATTATCTCTCCGCAAAATGGATTCACTCTCAAAGGGAGATCTACACAATACAGAGGAATGGTTCATGGATCATTCTCTGAATTTGTAACACTTGCACTTAGAGTCTGTTTCCTCTACTTGCAGACTTCATTTTACACTTTCTCAATTGTGGATGGGAGCTACAACACATGACCTCCCTTCAAGGAGCTCCTATTTCTCCTGATGTGTCTCCCTTTTAACAGCATTTAAGTTTTTGACTTTTTATTGTGAACAGGCTAATGAGATGTTCTGGACTGATGTGTGCAATAAAAATATCAGATTCTACAGGAAGAGGTTCAGAGTCATACTTGCACTCCAGCACCTGATCTGCAGTCACAGAGTGATGTTTGCTAAATAACCCTAAAATTAAGAACATGACAGTTCAGGAGTTAGTGCTCACACATCATGATATGTTTCAGAGTGGATCATAACCTCAGAGCAGGATTAGTTTCTGTGATTACATTCTTTAGTTTGGACAATCGATTTACTATGTGCTGTGTTTTTGAATAGTGTTTTGACATTTGTACAAAGCCGCGAAAATTGATTTTGATACCATTAGATTTTCCTTTTCGTCACTTTAATTGGCCCATGAAAATATCAACAAACACAGAATGGGACTTGGAAATAGCAGGAAATCAATTGTAAGCAAACAGTTTTTACTCGTGCTGTTGTACTCTCTCTGACCTCTGTGGAATTTATATTTTGACATGTTTTTACACACCATTAGAGTATTTTTATAGTCTTTACCTCTATTAAGTCCTCTCATGGAGTCCGTCTATCCATAAAATGAAAAGGCCTCACAATCAAGCTGATAGAAAAGATTTTGTTGTGGCAGGAAAGGATCCTGCAGTGAGAGTTATCCATCAAGCAGCTGAGCTGTCCTCATGAAAACTTTATAATTTTATTTATGCTACCATTTACTATCATGCCTCAGGGTTTTGCATGCACACTTGCGTTTGTATGTGTGCCATTTTGCATCTATGTGTGTGTTGCATCTCTGTGTGTTTCAGTGCGGTTGCCCACTGGACCATAACTCTCCTTTCTGGCACATTAATCCATCACACACAAACAATATGCATATGGAGGTGGAACCTGACAGAAAAAAAATTTGATGCTGACAAAAAAGTTTTCACCAGATTTTAGCCCTTTGGCATTAACCAACATGGAGAATAACTTTCTGAATAAAACTTCTAACACGCTTTTGCAACTTTGTAACACTTAAGTCTGATGATAATGCAGTGTACAGATGGAGATCCAGTGCCCACATAGTGCTGTGGGGGGATTTATTAGGCTGAGTAAGAAGGGCATGGAGGTTGAGGTGCTGTAGGGGAGGCATATTCATACACGGCCTCCAAGCTGTGCTTCACTGCAGACATTGGCACTTAATTGTTTCCCACCATTAACCTCTGTAGGCTGAGAAAGAGGACATTAGCAAGCAGCATTATGGGAACCTTGTAGCAATGCATTGCAAAGTTCTAAAACAATCATGGAGATGTACTAATTGCTCTAAGGTGGTATGCAGTAACAATGAAAATAAAAAGTTGTAGTGTCACTGGAGAGAATGGTTGATCCAGTTCTGAAAACTATGAATGTGAGTGCTCAAGTTAAGACACAGAAAAAGAAAAGGTAAACTTAGGGTTTAAAATTTTCCACAATTACAGGCACAAAGTTTGAAGGATTCCTTCTAATGAAGTTTCTTGTCTCTTCAATCGAGAGTCTGTACCATGTGTTTTTAAGTCTTATTTGTCCTTTATTGTTTAACTTGACTACATCATGTGATAATTGTGTACTTCTCAATCAACCATTCAATCAATCAGTCAATCTTTATTTGTATAGTGCCAAATTATAACAGATGTTATTCCAAGACATGCAGCACAGGAACTATCAATAACTATTAATAACTACCAATCATCAATGCAAAAGAGTCCTGTTATTAAACATCAACAACATCCAGATGAACCAGGTCCAGACTGGAGAGAAAACTAAATAATATGAATGCAGTCATCTATTCATTTATCACCTGAATAAAAAAAAAAACAGGTATAAATTATATCAACAATAACCACTGAGAAGCTTTAAGTGAAGCAGATGTGGTTTTAGACATGAACCACGGACAAAAATTACAGGAGGCATAAGCCTTCACAGAAAAGTGGAGGTCATGCAGAGATAAAAATGTTCCAAAAATAAAAGTGGTCCATGTAATCTTATTTGTGTTCACTGTTTGAATGTTTTGATGTTGTATTGGTTAATTAATCAGTTGATTTGAACATGAAGGATTGTTCTGTCTCTTAGTCTTTGCATTGAAATTACTAAAATTCAAAGTGTGAAATGAAATGCGTATACATATTACGTAATCAAGCCTGTTCATGTGGCTTCAATGCTGGGCCCCAGTTTCAGCTGGCAAAGCCATAAAGAACTGATTTTTTTTAAGATGTATTAATTTATTTACATTTCTTAAATTCAAAGTCATAGTATTTAGTTTTGACACATGACAAAATAAGCCATTGTGGAGTCTGCATGTTCTTTCCATGATCGTGTTCTCCTTTGTGTCCTCCAGCTTCCTCTGCAGACAAAACCTAAGCGTGTTTAGTGTTTTGGCAACTGTAAATTGCCTCAAAGTAGTGAGAGAGAGCGTGCCTGGTCATTTGTCTGTGTATAGTAATGCTGTGATTTGCTGGTGATAATGCTTATTGAACAGACTCCAGCCCCCACAACCCACACAGGGAGTGGTATAAAAGATAGATGACTGAATTAAATGATTCTATGAGCTTAGCCTCAGTGAAAGGATGAATTCCAATATCCTGTATGGGTTATTGGAATGACTTGAAATTTCAAAAGGTTGTTCAAACCCTTTTGAACATTTTAAGTTGTTGATGCTAGTGACTTCAGCTAACATTATCCATTCTTCTACTGCACATCAGCACAATCATCAACAAAATGGTTATCAAGCTTTATCTAAGTTTACTATGGTTTGGAAAACATTCCCAAATTATCGTTTGGACATTTTGTAGTTTATGCAGGCACCTATTTCCCATTTATTCAATTTCACACAGACACACTGGAAGACGTGGTTCAAGCTCGGGCTTGTCTTACTGGGAGTTGCCTGGAAATAGTAGACATAGCAAGGGGCTCTCTGATTGCAACCAATCAGAAAGCAAACAAAGGGCCAATTAGCAATGACAGTGGCTATTTTGTATAGTCTCTTGGGGTCCTTGGCCAAATCCAAAGGGCATCTCTCCAAACTGCTCCACAGCCACAACAGCTGGATTATTTGTCAGTTGTCATGCAATGATTTAATACCAAGTTCAGTGGGTAAAATAATATTCATTATTTGTTTGACCTGCTTGATTAATTTGTTTTTCCTCCTGCAGACATGTGTATCAAACCCTGTATGCCACTCATCCATAAAGAAAATAACATAGAACGTTGTTGATGTGTCTGTCATGTAGCCGGACTAAAAGCTACAGGGCCTGTGAAACCAGCCTGACAGACTGCTGCTCTGTCTACATAAGGAGTTTGTCTATGTGCGTGTGTGTTTTTTTATGAACAGGGGTGTTTTTGCCCCCTTCGTGTATGAGGTGTGTAGATAAATCTATGCATTTTCATTAAAGAGGACCATGATTTTGACTGCATCATATAGAGTAATGAATCAAGACTACATTAATAAAACCAGACACTTGCAGATTCATGTTTGCACAGACGATTCAGCTCAAGCCTTTACATGACAAATCACACTGCACCACATTACATGACAGATTATTGCAGCAAATTATGTGGCTGAGCTAAAGGCAGAGAGAGAAATATTGCACAAGAAGTGAGGCAGATATCAGGACAGAAAGGAGCAGACGTATGAGAGTCTGGTAGAAATTTTAAAGAGGGCTAACAAAGGCTGCAGATTAAGAAAAAGTCAATTTATAAACAAGCTTGTTTTGAGTTGCTTGCTTGTTATTAGGGAAGATTAGAACTACTTAACTATCTCCAAGGAGTAATCTGCCTGAGGCAACTCTACAGAAGATAACAAAACCTTGAGGCTCCACTCAGAATAAGAAATCTCTAACCACTAGTTTGTATGTAACCTGCATTAGTACAGTAGCTGATCAACAATGCCAAGGTTTGGTTTTGCCAGAGTACAGACATGAAGGTGAGGAGTATCTTATAGAGAGTAAGTGATAATGTCTTGGTGATCAAGGTTTTTATGGTGGTCTAAGCTTACAGTAGCATATCGAAGTTGATCCAAGCCTTAGCCAAACTTACTACAGCGCAATGTATTGAGACTCTGTGGGCGGCCCTGGTTCAATTTCCTACCTATGGCCTAGTTCTGTATGTCTGCATCTGTTCACTACCCCAGTCTAACTCTGCCTTTTCAATATCAGTACTGTATTACAGAAACAGCAGAGAACAAATTTTTCTAAATTCAAAAGTTACTTGCATGTAAATTCATTGTAGCTTCCGTGGTATGGAACTTGGCTTTTTTTAACCAGTCAACAGACTGCAGTACTTTTAGCTCCACCTTCGAAATCGGTAACGTACATTTGGGTACCTTTTCCCCTTATGTCACAATGGAAACACCTGTAATTGAGTACCAAGCCAAATTGAACTGGACTGCTAGGTGGAAATGCAGATTTTCGAGACTTAGAGTACCACATGCAGGCCTAAATTTAGGTCCAGAGGGTTTGTATATTTCAGAGTGAGGATTTTGATATTTATTGCGGATACCATCTGGGGCCGATCAATAGAAACTAATAAAAGACTAATTTAGGTTAGAGGCAAGTCATACCAGCTCTGACTAAACACAAAGTCAAATAGCATTTTCCCAACAAGTCCAAAGTAAAATAAAATAAAATAAAATAAAAAAGCCTAATACTGGCTATGGTTTTGTATCCTGCCAGCCAAGTGGTTATGTGTTGGTATAACTTCACAAGACAATACTATCCTTTCTCGGTCAAAATACTGCCAAACAATGTTCTTCCTACAATACACTAGCAGTGCTATCTTTTGCTTCAATGTCGTTTGCTTCCATTCATGGTTGTAGAGCATTGTCATCTATTATTAACTACTAGATAAGACATATAGCAAAGCAAATGAGAGAAATCCATGCTGCTATGCTGCTAATCCAGTTAAAGAATGATTGAAGAGAGAAAATAATACACAATTATTGCACAATCCATTTTTGATCTAAATAAGTGATATAAATGGATTTTGCTCATTTTGAATTTTGAAACAAATAAATAAGAACTAAACAATATATTGAAACTCCAACATTTTTTTTCAATGATCCTAACAGTCACATTTTCCCTCACATTTAAGGTTGAAATCTGTAACATCAACTCATGAACATTAAAGTCAGGCTTGCTTCTTGCTTTAACAAAAAAAAAAAAAAAAAAAAAAAAAAAAGATTTGTTTTCTGAAGTAGAAGTTGTGCAGAGGCAATGTTGCCATTTCAAGGTTTCACTTGATGATGATTGGAGAAGCTTGTCAGAGCACCAAACCCTTCACCACTCTAGCATGGCATGCTTTATTTGATGCCCACTGGAGCTGGAAAATGCTCGAGCTGAAGGTGGAAAAGATTTTCCTCGTCCAACTCTGAGGACAAGGCCACTGCTTCGCTCGATGGCTCTTCACTTTGCTCAAGTCCCTCCTGACCTCCGCCTGAGATTGCAAAGTGAAATGATGATCTTTTAAAGGGCTCGAAGTAGCGGCTCGTCAGAGGGCCTGGATTACTCCAAAATAGACAAGAGTGGATGAAAATGCTGGTGGTGTTTCATGGTGACACTTTGATAGGCATGAGAGTTTCTGCTAACCGTCACTTTGAGAGAACACCCTGGCTGCTTTGCATCATTCCTCGACGTCTGGTTGCTGATGGATACTGTCTCAAGTGGGGGTTTTTGTTTGTTTTGTTTATCTTTTCACAATGATAGACAGGGATGCATTGACACATGAATCCAAGATGTAGTGGAACAACAGCAGCACAAAGCACTTAAATTCAAAATTGGTCTGTCAGGGGTTTATGAGCTCAGAAAAACAATAAAGCTGTTGTCTATTCTGCTCTTAAACCGTGTCTCTCTGTCATGTGGAGAAACAATAAAGGGGTGTCTTCTCTCTGCAGGTGGAGTCTCCGCTAGCAGTGGATGCAGTGTTGGGCGAGTCAGCGTTCTCAGTAACTGATGAAAAGGTTTCCATCACTGAGATGAGAGTTCACGCTGTCTCAGGTCTGACCCTGTCTCTGCAGCCAAGCCCTGGAAACAGCCACACCATGGTCGCAAAGGCAAATGGGATCCAGACACTCACCGCTCTCAAGCAGGTACAGTGCATACAGACACTCCTTTTATTTTACAGTCAATTTGAAAGCAGATGTAGTATCTTGGCTTTCAAATGAGAAATTGATGTGAAGGCTGACATCTCAATGTGTCAGACTAAGGAGAAGGTGTGGTGCCAGACAAAGTCTTGACAGAGAGAGAGAAACTGAATGGAAAACAGAAATTAATTGGATTTTGTATAGCACTTCTTTCCCCTTTCTGATCACTCAAAGCACCTTTTCAACACAGTTGAAGTTAAGTTATCTATCAGTATCAACTAACATATCCACATGCTGTTGAACCAAATAATCCACTAGCAGTAGGGGCTATTGGGCTTAAGTGATTTACCCACGGACACATTGACATGTAACTGTGATGTGCATCTGATTTCACCAATTTGGAAGAGAAATTTGGAGTACAAATTTAGCAGAAACAAGAATGGCCTTTGTATTGCTTGTCATGTGAACTCTGCAGAGTTCCTCCCACAGACTTTTGCTAAAGCATAATAACAAGTGTCCATGGGCAGTGGTTTCCCATTTGAAGCACTCTCAGCCTCAGTTTCAGAGTGCTTCTTGACAGCGCTTAATGTTGCCAGGTAACAAGGGCTGATGTCCATGTGTCTCAGTTACACCCATCAGTCTATTTAAAATCACTTTGCCTCCTTTTTTATCTTGAATCCATCAAGATATCACCCTGACAACATTAACAGAGTTAATAATCATGTCATACACTGATAGAAGCTGAACCGGAAAATAGTTCTGTTGTAAATACTTCTCATCTTATTTTCACCTCTGCCATTTCTGTTCACATAGCAAACGGCAGAGACCTCACCTTTTCTTGATTTGAATGGTCAGTGAGGGAGAAGTGGGGTGTTCTCTCAGCAGTTGAGCTGTTTTAAACTGAGAGCTCTGGGAGCTGGGTGACAAAAATCTGCACTAAGTGCTCTGCCTGTGGACACAGGCTCCATATGATCACAAAGTCATTGTTTAGTACATACAATCATTGACCAGTGACATCTAGGGCTGGCTATCATTTAGATTTTTATCTATGCCAGTTCTGGTTCCAGTTCTGTTTTATTGATTCCAATTCTTAAAGGTTCCTAAATTTGATTCCACATAACCTGGAGAAGAAATTATAATGATATTTGAAAAATGAAAATCTGCGTGCTGTTTGGGTTGTTCAGATCTAAATGAAAAACTCTCAGCAGTGACACAAGACTTTTCTTCTGATCTTAATATATACTAAAATGTATTTTTTCTTTTTAAACAGGAAGGATTGCAACAAATCATTTTCATTTTGTATTTTATACATCTGCAGCCAGTGTCCAAGAAGTTTTGATACAATAACTCTCATATCTCACTGTACAGTGACATCCCACGTCCTCTGCCATTGTTTATTTGTAACAACAAAAAGCTTTGCAGGGTCCCTTCACAGTAAGTAGTCTGAATGGGGTGCTAACTAGACTTGTGTGGAGAAGACATTTTTCAAAATACAACATCATATTTACAATATTAATATTAATATTTATTGTAGTTTTTAAGTGTTGGTTGGCAGCAGAGTTAGCGGCAATGTGCCCGTGAAAAGTAACAATAAATAGAACTGCTTTTTCAGAGCCGACTTACAGCGAGGATTTACGTTTCTCTGCTTGTCTTCACCAGCTCAGTTTACAATGCTAACGATGAGTGGCTAACTTATGCTAAAATCTATAGACAGAGCCTACCCGTGCCAGAAGTGGCCTCCCGGTTTCGGTGCTGGTCTTCTCCGGCTCCATGATGCTTCAGTAGCTGTGCAGCTAGCTGCTCACCGGTACATGAGGGAGGTAGTGGGGAGGAGGTGGGATGGTGCCGAGCAGGAGAGACAGGGGATTGGATGGACTCACGGACCAATCCGAACCAATTGGTCAACTATTATGCTGCTTTGCAGCGGATATACTGGATAGATTTTTTTCTGTCTTTTTGGTCTTTATATTGCGTAGATTGGACCATAGGACCATAACGGCCTTATAAATGGTGTTATTAAGATGTACCAAGCTTCCAAATCGTAGACCATAGCTTTAAGGCATTTGTCCAATAAGCTGTGCTAAAACCCCATAGACTTTGGGATGCAGGAATCAAATGTGCTAAAATGCAAATTCACTTCTCAACCTCTTAACACATTAAGGAGCCAAAAGGAGGTAAAGATTACATCAAATCTTAATATTTTCTTTGCTTAAGTCCACTTGTAAGTTAAAAAATCATGTTCCATCTCTCTAACTCACTGCAGCAGCTGGAATGTGTAGTGTTTTTTTTTTTTTTTTCCACTTAGTGTGTTTTCTTATTTCCGTCTCCAGAGTGCTGAAATTAAGTTTATTTACAAATCCCTTCAGTCTGAATCAACAAACTGGCTCTAGTTTTATTCCTGAGTGGAAAAATTATTCTTAAGCTGAATTTTTAAAGCCCCAAACCGCATTGTTAGCAAGGACAGCAGATAAAGGCAGCGGCAGTGAACTAAAATGTATCCTTGATGCTGCTTTTTATCGCAACCTCCATATTAGCCAAGCCTGGAAAAACACCTCTGAAGTACCCATATATTTTCCCAATATGTGTTTTATTGCTCCAAGGGAGGAGATAGCAAGGATAAAAAGGGGAAATTATGCCTTTCCTCTGCAATCTGTCTCCTCATGTGGAAGTAATTATATCTTCAATCCCTGGTAAATGTTTAATTGGCAGTTCTGCTTTACCTGATAATGCATACATGTATAAATATGTTTGGTCTTTTCATTCCTGCCCTCTCATTGGCCCCCGACTAGCTAAAAAAGCAAAGACAACCCCATCAGGCATCAGTGAAAGAGGCGAGCATTAAATTCCAATTTTTCTTGCTTTCCGCTTCTTGGCCACCTTGAAATTTAATTATTGTAATGTATTGTCCTAAGTGCTCTCCAAGGCCGGGCCATAAAAGGCAGCCAATCCCTCTGCCGGCAGAGCTCTCTGAGGAGAACTGCAGCTATTTCAAGCCATTTGATTCTGTTTCACAGGAAAACTTTCTAAATGTCCTCTATTACTCTGGGAATGAATGAAACACTAAAAGTATGGATGGAGGGAGTTGGACAATCAAGGACTCTTCACATCGCTTTCTTTTCCGCTTGGAGAACTTCAACAGCTGAGAGGTTTAGGTTCTTGAAGGTTCATCATAAGCAGTATTCTTCAGCTGAGATTTACCCACTGTCTATGCTTAAATGAGCAGTGTAATAAGGTATTTCTAATCCTGAAGAGTGTCATTAGAAATCGAGTGAGTGCTAATATGCCAAAATTACTCTATTTTTCTGTCCAAGTTGTTGATGTTAGTTTTACATCTACATTTAATCCCCAAAACCGTAAATTCCATAACAGAGAACATGCTTATTTGGGTGAGGCTCACTGATACATGCATCACTCTGCTGGAATGCAAAGAGTCAGGCTTGTCTGAGTATTCAGAAATTGATAATCTACTGGGGTTTTAATGCACAACCACATCTAGGGTTTATAGTATGCAAAAAGAGAAAATGCCAGGACAGAATGCCAGAGGTCAGAGGACATAGGTCAAATTGATTCAAAATTAATGCAAGAATTGTAATTCTCATTCTTCATACTCTGAATCGATCCCTAGATCTGCAAACATGCTTTTTATACTCTCTCTCTGCACAGGCTTCTGTAGTACAAAGTTATAGTGAGGTGAATGCTTATACTAGACAGTCACATCAGTCAGCAAACTCTCTGTGTTGGTGATGTTTCAAATATTACTCCAGTCAATCCCTCCTCCATTTAAGGCAAATTGTGTACACTTCGGATTCTACTATGTTACTGATAAGACAGAGCTTGACATGACATTCGGTATTCAAAATTAAATGTTCAAACAACGTTATCTTACACGCCATCACTCAGCAAAACAGCAACAGCTTACCATACTTACTGCTGACCATTGCTTCCAGTCTTAATACAGTAATAAATCAAATCCCTGTTGCATTTCTGTGGATTCTTTCTTTCGGTTGTCTGTCTGTGTCAAACACACAATAGATTGTCATAAATCTTGGTACAATCCTCCTGTGTGACAACAAGCACTTTGATTGACAATTGTGAATTGGTCTAAAGCAAAAATTGATTCTGAATCAAACTCTCGAGAATTTACATTGAAACTCGCTGTGGCATAGGGAAAGATTTCAATCTCTAAAACTGTAGAATGCTTGCAGTTTGTCCTTGTGTTAATGTTTGTGAGCACAAGGGCTTGTGTCATTTCTCTCATTACCAACATCTTAAATGTATTATCAGATAGATGAATAGACGTGCTTGTGTATTTGCAGTCGAACATTATTGATGTGGTGATGATATGAGGACCACTGTGTGTTGCCTCTACACTGATCCAAGTGGTCAGTTGTAGACTGCAGCTTACTTCTGCATTACATTAATGCTTGACATCGTGCAGAAATGACTTCCTGGTGAGATAAATGTTTGTGGGCTTTGTAGCAAGTACTGTAAATCTACAACACATGTTCAGTCTCAACGCTTGGACTACAGCAGCAGACCACAACAGGTACCACTCTTGTCAGCTAAGAACAGGAAACAGAAGATTGGAAAAATGTTGCTTGGTCAATTTCAGCTGTAGTTTTTCCAACTAATGTTCAGCCATAAGAGAGGTCAAGATCACTCACATTGTCATCTGATGACAGACAACAACACGTAAGCCAACATTCTCTCAACACAATAACTGTTATCTTGTGTCAGTGTTTCCAAATCAAATGCTCTCACCACCTGAAATTAAAATAATAATACTAATAATAATTATAATAATAACAATAACAATGAGGTGCCTCTGAAGCAAAAATCTGTACCTTATGCTGTGTTCCATTAACCTCAGAACTGGGCAGAGTAAAGTAAGAGTGAAGTCATCTCCGAGTTATCATCGTTCCAGTTACAGTCGGAAAAAACGTGCCAATCTACCAGGCTATAGTTAACCGTTATTAGCATGCCCTGCATTGTAGTTCACAAATACTGCATGAAGAATGTCAAATAACACTATGGCAGCATTTCAATAAACACTAGTGAACAATACTGTGTATATGGCTTATTTAGTGCTATAAACACTGGGCAGAAGTGCAGATAAGCAGAATATTGAGGGAGCTTAATAACTGTCACCAGTAGGAAATTCCGACCTCAGGGGGCTTTCCAGTTGAAATTTTCTGCTCGGAATTCAGAAATCCCGACTTCCCCGTACAACTCCATTGCAGAATTACACTCAGACACATGCAGATATATTTTTATAGGATTTATATTGTTACAGGATTGATTTACCTCCAGACTTTAAGAGCTAATTTGAGACTCTACTGTACTTCATATCTTTATTAATCTCCTGCACAGTAGGACTGGGAGATATTACCTAATCTCAATATAACGATTAATTGAAGGTCTCACCTCGATTACGATTAATGAATGATTATTTTATGCTATGCTGGAACAAATTAGTGGTGATAGCGACGGTCGTCAACACGGTTTTCCGACAGCATTTATATTAAACTTCTTTCTACTTGATGGCCTCTGCACAGAATCCAAAGTGTGCCCAAACAATGGAGACAGTTTTTTTTCTTGGCTACTAGGTCCTCTGATAGATTGGCGCTTGTCTCCTCCATGTTGGTGGCGCGTCCTTCACTCTTGGCAAAAGTGAATGTAGACTATATTGAGGGGGCGCGGTCACGTGACCAATGCTGCGTTCACACCGCAAGCGACCCAGCTACCAAAATCGCATCGGCCACTGACTTATTATCGCGTGTCCATAAATACCTCATTTTGGTCACCATTGCCGTCGGCGTCGCTCGGTGACGCCACGTCCGCTCGAGTTTCATGGCGATCATATCATATATCATATAATAGGATGTATAAGTGGACATTATTCCAGCTGTATCCTTTTCACTCTCTTATCAACCACAAAACACTGCAGCTGATGCCCTGCAGCAGCATTATCTGTCAGTTTTCTGCGGTCCGTCTAGGCGGAACCAATGTCCTCACCGACTAATGTTTCCCACATGGACATGAATTGTTACTCTGTAGTCCGGATGAATAACTGTTGGGTGCCGTCACATGTGCACACACCGCTGATTGCTCAACTTTTTTATACTTTCACATCACGCGACAAGCTATGTGGTAGTGTGAAAAGCGGCTGTCGCATCGCGAGAGCGTTAGCCCCGCCCCATCGTGGCTGTACATTGACTTTGCATGGAGAGTGATCGCAGAGGTAGTACAAGTAGTGTCCGGTGTGTAGGCACCTTTACTCAGGTTAAATTATCAAAATAATCGTCATGGGAAAAATTACTTTGATTATAGGGTCTAAATGTCGATTTCGATTATTTTTCGATTGATTGCCCAGCCCTACTGCACAGTTAGTAAGTTTGATAATTTCTCCAAGAGAACAACAGACTATATGAATATCAAAGCTTCAAATAGAGTCAGAAAAGCGTGACTCTGCCTTGTTTATATCTCCCCAAAGAATATGTAGACGGTTCAGATCCCATTCTTTCATGGCATTGACCATCGTTTGAAAATCTATTCCCAACTGAGCCTTTTGAAGTTCTGGACTTTCTCCAATCCCTCCACAAATCTCCAGAGCCTTTGTGAGCATGTGCAGTATCCCGTGCTCCATGCGAGCAGAGACACGCACACAGACGGTGTGCCTCTGATGTGTGCACACTGGCAAGTCGCTTTCAAACAGAAAAGCAGGACACAGTGGCAGAACTGACGACGTTGTCCTGAAGGCTACAGCACAACTCGGCTCTGCAGCTCAGACAGATAAGGCACATGCAGCAGCAGCAGCAGCAACAGCTTCGACTTATGAGCTCCAGTCTGCGTGTGTGCATGTTTGCTGCGTGTGATCTTCTCATTTTGTGTGTTTTATCGCTCTCTTCACTTGCGGATGGAGAAAAGGCCGACGTGCTGGTTACCTGACAGCATTCATCTGCTAGGGAATAAACTGCAGCACTGGTGACCATGTAATCAAGGCCGTGCCTGACAGTCCCCTTCACTCACAGTGGGCTTTAACATCAGCAACCAACCATGCAGAGCTGACAGGAGGAAAATGTTGTCTCCAAAAAAAGAGTCCAGCAGTTTCAGACTTCCTTTCCTCTCTTCTCCTTCCTATTTTTCCTTGCAAAGGGCAGATGCACAGCAAGCCTTTTAAGGACATAAATCCCTTTGGTGCATGTCGGGGGAAAAAAAAGTGCAATGTTGTGATGATATTCCACCAAGAGCCAAACCTCTATCATCTCAGCATGACAGAGAGAAGACAGCCTTTGATATGGATGATTTAAATAATACATTGACTACGGCATTTCTGTTTTCATGAGCTGACTCTGTGAGGAAAAAGGCTGATATAGGGAGAAAAGAGGCAATAAGAGGGTGTTTTGACATTTGGCACTTGACTGTCTGTGCCAATCAAAAACAAAAAAGTTCTACATGTTGGAGAGACTTTGTTGAGTCTGGTTGAAAAGTGGGTGTTTCAATGGAAAAAGGATCACTTGAACATCAAAGATTAAATGAAACCCTTAAGGATCTCTACACTTATTAGATATATTCACCATACAATGAGACAACCAAACCACCAGAACCCATTTGGAAAATGAAGCAGTTTGTGCATGTCAACTAAGTTAAGGTGAGATACAATACATGATCTGAAACTTAAGCTTAATGGCCACTTTATCAGGGAAGCATTGCACCCAGTTGGACCTCCTTTTGCCTTTAAAACTGTATTTTTCTTATTGGCATAGATTGTATAGTTCCAGAGAAATTGGATGTTTTCCCTTTTGTATCATTCTTTGTAGTTCCTTGAGATGTGTTTCCGTGAAAATCCCAGTAGATCAGTGTCTTAAATACTCACCAGCCTGTCTGGCACCAACACCCACACCACTCCATGTGAACACTGTTTCATTTTCCATTGGTTTGGTTTTCTCTCTCATTTCACTTTGTCAAGAGGACCAATGTCTGTCACATGCTGTGAAACCACTTTCCAGTCGATGGGGCTGTAGCTGTGGCTTTTACTCTTGCCGTCCCGCCTATTGCTATAAAATGGTATTTACACAGTTTTGATAATAATGGTATATTTACTGGAGAAATGTGTAACTGTATTATGTACTGCCTGTCAAGAGAACCTGAGACCTCCAGTGCAAGCACTTCTAACATTAGCCAGTCCCTGTTTGATACTGTAAGCGAGGGCAATGTTAGCTTGCTAACTGTTGTTGTATTGCACCAAATACAAGCCACTGCACGGCTTTTTGGTTCGCCTTTTCTGGTCCTTGAACTCTGGTTCACTTGTAATCAAACCAAGACCGTTGTTTTGTGCAGACCAGACAGGTTCTTTGGCCCGCAGGTGACTTTATGCGAGCTCTCATACCAGCCAAAATCAACCAAACTTTCCAAAAAAATCAAACCAGAGTTTTTTTTATCCACACCATGTGTATTAGGTGTGAAAGAGACCTAAATCACCTATCTTTCTCTTGTTGATGGTTCATTTAAATGTCAGCCATTTGTCTTTTCTATGTCTACAACCCTAGATGAAATGAGTTGCAACCATTTCATTAGCTGATTAGCCATTTGTGCTACCATTCAGCTGAACTGGTATATCTAATAAAGTGGCATATAGTGTCACTGACATGGAATCTCAAACTCCAGTATAGTGCATTGACCATTGAAATGTCAGAAATATAAGATGGATCATGGCCAGGTCAGTCTGTAAAAATTATGACAGAATTTCATAATAATTTCTAAAATTAAATGGTAACCACTGAGGTCAGCAAGAATTGGGGGGGTCGTATATTTGTGATCAAATCAGGAGCCTTTGTAGCTGCATTATATACAAGCTGTACATTTGAGTGTTACCCTCACTGACTCCAGAGTACAGAGCAATACAATAATCAAGTCAGGAAGTCATAAAAGCAAAACTTACATTTTCTAGGTCTGAGAAAGAAAAGCATGGGTCTAACTTTTTAGATTTACATCAGCTGGTGAAAGCACAATTTCACCACTTTGGACACCTGAGTGTCAAATTGCAAACTTTGGCCAAAGAACACACCACAATGTTGCTTCCTCGAAACCAGATGTAATATGACCAGTAAACTTTTGGCCCTTTTCCACTAGCACTCTACTCGGCCCTACTCGATTTGCAGCGTGTTTCCACTAGCCTGGAACCTCCTAAAACAAGCTAGTTTTAGTACCTACTCTGCTCTAGTTCCAAGCGAGCTAAGTCGATACTGAAATATGATGTCACCGACTGCCGGCCACTGATTGGTCAGACAATGTCGTCATTGATGAGTCATGAGCGCGACGACCTAACATGCTAGCGGTAGTTACCGTTAGATTACCCTCATACGTCTTTTCTTTGCAGCTCGATTGCTCTCGTCCTCGGCTTCATTCTGTTGTATAGCTTCCAAAACTCTCCTGTGCTTCTCAAGTGGTATTTCTTCTTGCCACCTGCAGCCTTCTTCTGCTTTCCTTTTTTACTTGGTTTGTGACAAAAAGCCACAGATTGTTGTGTCATACTCAAAATGACATCACCGCAGTGCCGCTCACCCCATTGGGCAGGCGACTGGGGCTAATCGAAAAGCAGCACAAGGCGAGTAGAATAGAGCCAGGTAGAGTCAAGAAAAGTAGAGTAGGGCTAATGGAAAAGGGCCATATGTGAAATGGAAAGTGTTCTTTAAACAATATCTGTCACAGAGTCATTAAGGCTCAAAAGGGTATTTGTCATCCATGGCTTAAGTTCAGATGGGTAGACAGGAAAGAAAGGGGGACATGCCACTGTCTAAAGAATTTAGTGAGACATATAAAAGAGTATCATCAGAGTAGCAGTGATGATGAACATTAGACTGATTTTAAGAAGTAACGATGAAAACACTGAGCAGTATTGGCTGTTTTTTATTATTATTTTAAACATTGGTAACTGTTTTTTTTATCATTAGTAACTGGTAACATTTCCCAATGAGTCCATTACGTATGATAACAAATTTGAATATGTCCATAATTCATCAGAAAGCTCGGCAGAAGCAAACGGAGGTTCAAACATTATTCAAAATTACTTGGCTTGTGATGGACAACATTTTTTAACATCTATTCACTTCTCTGAATCTGAGTCATGGATTTTCTTCATCAGTCATATTTTCTGGTTAAAATGTGCACATTTTGTCAATTTATTTAGGAGCATGTATTTCAAGCAACACCCCAACAATGCCTATTAATACCATGAAATCTTTGACTTGGAACCTAAGAATCTCTTCAAATATATTTTTCCTCTTCTTAAATGTGCAGAAAGTCTTTGTGAAGTTTGACTCTGACACTTGCTTTTTACTTATTTTTTATTTCTCTTATGGACTTGTTTCTGTGCTGTCAAGGTCTGACAGCAATGTTTATAATTTAGAAGACATATAATATTTTTTGTCTTCATCCCGCGGTAACAAAACACTGTTGAAGCAAGTGATTCCTCCCCAGAGGCTTTAGAGTTTTGACAAAGATTCTAGTCTTCCATCCTTTAGTTCATCAAGTACTTGTATTACCCTTTAGATACCCTGTTACTTACCCAAAAAAAAACAACTTTCTCTATTTTGCTAGCACTTACTAAGAAACCTTCATCCAAATAATTCAGTATGTTTTAAAGCGGGGGTTGGCCTTGTCTGGAGGGTGCTAGAGGACTTCAGTGAAGGCCAAGAGTGGGAATGCAAATTAGAGATCAGTGATCTCCCTGGGTAATTTATGCATATGTGAGAGAGATTTGAATTGATATGTTTTTAAGTAGCTACCACATGATGAAACCAATAACAGATTCAGCAGACCAAAAATTGATTGTTTAGATTTAAATGATTATGGAGATGCCCTTCCATTGCAATATATGATTTGTAAAGAGATGCACACAAATGACTACACAGGGCTGTGTCAGCTCCAGTACCATATTGAGAATGTGCATCAGAGATTGGTGACCAAGCCAAAAGATTTTTTTAGAGGCGAAGCTTAAGAAATTCGGTCACAGAAAAATCTATTGAGACTCATTGTTGAAGGTTTAGTTTGGAATTGTTGATGTAGGGTTAGTGAGGAACAGGAAATACATTAGCAATGATGAGGGTGATCAGCTCTGCACTTGTGATGGGAAAGGCAACACGAAAGCAGGGTAATGTGCTGCGAATAAGGCTAAGCAACCTTGTAAAGTAGCAGGATTCACCAGATCTTATGACTGTCATAATCTCTGTTGTAGAGCAACAAACTGATGAATTTGTTTTGAGTCAAATATGACCAATCGGCATCCTTGAAGGAGGAGAATGAGAGCTATGATCATGGTTTAATTGTGCTGTACACTGGCTGTAGAACATTTCCCAGATGGATGTGAAATATACTCTGTTGATATATGAAAAGGTCCTTCTGGTTTGTTGGGTCGGGGCCAAGAGCTCTGGGATATACAGTATAATGGTTTTAGGCAAAAATAAATCAAAATAGCAGGGCCAGAGAGATAATGCACTGGACACACTGAAAGAACTTTACTTTTCAAGTAAGTCTTTCCAAGCAAAAAAATCTTAAAATTTTCTTGCCTAAATAGCCTCCTTGTGAATATGTTGAGTTTTGGCATGTGTATAAACCCCTCTGATTCATCACTGCTCACAACAGGCTGTTTTGAAGTCTGTAGCTTTAAATCATCCTGAATTGTGCCTTGCCATGCCTTCCTCATGAAGTTGATGTCCATCTTCCATCATTGGGTTCTCCATCCATCCAATGTTTACCGTACCTGCACAGACATGCCTAGACATGTTCCTTCACTGGAGCTGGCCGGCTCCAGTCTTCGTGGGGTTTCCAAATCTGCTGGTGATCATTCGAGTAAAGAGAGAACCTCCCGTTTGACAGGAATTTTCTGTACGGTGGAACAAGCTAGAGAAATTGGGGAGTTAAATCAGTTTGGAGTTGGACATTGTTGTTAACACATTTTTGTATGAAACATTAACTTAATCTTGAGTTATGAAGCTCAAATGGGTCTCGAAATACTGTTTAAATATGCTTTTTATTTTATTTTTAATCTTAAAAAATATTAAAAAGAAGACAAATAACTATTCAACAAATGTGCGAACAAATTGTGGACAACAATGTCAGTTATTTACAAAAAATAGACCAGACAAAGTGTTTAGTGTTTTAATGTAGTAGCATAAAGTAAAGACAAAAGACACAGATGTCAAAAGTATTAAATGTTGAGAGAAAGGTATTGAAGAGGAAATGTTTTTAGTTATGCACATTTTCAAACCTTTTTCTGTGGGTGTTGTGGGGCAGGGGATGGTGGGTTTGAAAGCATTATGTGCACACCCGCTGTCTGTTCCTTCCTGAAAAGTTGTGAATCTAGTAAAGCAGAACAGGGTCAAACTCAATCAAAGTAATGACATTTTTGTGATGAAACAGCCAATCCTAATTCATCTTTGTCTCTACCTTTCTCTGTCACAGGAGGCCAGTTTGTCCATCTGGATGCTGTTCAGTGACAACACAGCCGCCACTCTCTCTTACTTTGATCCCAAAGACTACAATCTCAACGCCTCCACGCTGGATGACAAAGTTGTGTCGATATCCCAGGAGCCTCAGCAACGGTGGCCTGTGGTGGTGGCAGAAGGTGAGGGTTCTGGTGAGATGGTGCGTTTAGAGATGACCATCTGCGAGGCATGTCAGAAGACCAAACGGAAAAGTGTCATTGCATCGGCTGCGGTTTATGTCAAGGTCCGCTTCGGCCCTGAGGAGGACTCTGAAGAAGAGGCAACCACCGAGGGCGAGATCGAGCTGACTCCTTTCACCAGGCGTCCAATCATTGATCCAAGCATTAGTGGAAGAATTTATGAGACATCTAATGAGCAACCTGCCAGTGTTCCCATTGATTACACCAATTTCCCCACCATTAGCAGCCAAGAGAGGCCGACAGAGAGCGAGGAGGAGGAGGAAGACGAGTTTGTGCATTCACCTCGCAACATGACCGACCTTGAGATTGGCATGTATGCTCTTCTGGGAGTTTTCTGTCTCGCCATCTTAGTCTTTCTCATCAACTGCATTGTATTTGTGCTTAAATACCGCCACAAGAGGATCCCACCTGAGGGTCAGGCCAACATGGACCATTCCCACCACTGGGTGTTCTTGGGGAATGGCCAGCCACTGAGGGCCCAGTGCGATCTGTCACCACAGCAAGTAGAAAGCCCCAGTAATCCTCTTGAGGGCGTACAGACTTGCTGCCACGGGGACCACCACAGCAGTGGCAGTTCCCAGACTAGTGTTCAAAGTCAGGTACATGGAAGGGGCGACGGCAGCTCTGGGGGCTCCACAAAGGAGAACGGCGAGGAAGCCAGTTCCCCAACGTCCAAGCGCAAAAGAGTGAAGTTCACCACCTTTACCACTCTCCCCACAGAGGAGCTGCCCTATAACTCCATCCCCATAGCAGACGAGGAGGACATTCAGTGGGTTTGCCAGGATATGGGCTTTCAAGACCCAGAGGAGCTGCATGACTACATGCGCAGAATAAAAGAAATAGCCTGAGATAAGAGGGGCAGCGCAGACCAGCGCTCTTGGCTTTCTAAAGAAATGTTCCTTTCTATTTTTCTCTTTTTCACCTAAGTGAAAGATAACTTTTCACAGACTAAAAGGCCAACTGTTGTTTCGGTTAGAGTGTGTTCCATTTAGTTTGCACAGTGCTGTAATCTCATACACGCTCACACAAGGAGAGGATGCCAGGAAGCCAAAGACTCGACCAGAGGATCTCAATCACTGGTGGAATCTGTAAATCTTGGCTATATGAGACAGTTTCACTGCAAAGTTGAGCCATGGCCAAAAATGAGAGCTGCTCAAGCTTTATTTTTCAGGATTATATTCAAGAGAGAGCCTGATAGAGACAGGGATATAGAGGGTCGGTGTTGGCTGTGTTTTTGCTGGCTCAGTCGGACTCTGCTGTACTGTACCTACTTCAAACAAAGAGGCCTTTGATGAACAGAAAAACTGTCAAAGACTCTCATGAAAGCTATGTTTTAAAAAAAATAATTTTGTTTTTGCCAAAGTAGGAAAAGTGTTCTTTTAATGGCGAAACTTTCTTCATTGTTGTTCTCAGTGCAGCACACTCATGATTTGTACTCATCCTCATTCCATGCATTTTTCTACATTTCATAGCTAATAGACAAAAGCAGTGCCCTACAACTAGTCCTCCCGGTCCTGGATAAATCTAATGCCTTATAAAAACACACAAATCACTTCTTATATCAGCGCAGACACCCTGTTTTCTCACCATGTCTAGAGACAGAGTATTAAGATGTAGAACACTGAAACTGATCTCAAGCATGAGGCTTAAGAAGAGAGGAGTTTTATGTTTTGTGAGTATTCCGAATATCTTTGCATGGACGGGGATCTCGAGGCACAATCAGCAACTTTTTCCAAATTTGTAGATGTTTGTATTGTAATTATATAACCATTCATACACATAATAGACGTAAAATATGTTATCATGCATTACACGCATGCCATGTCAGGCATACATACATGCAGACATTCCTCTCTAGTAAATGTAAATATGGAGATGCTAACAACCTACAAGCTCTAAGTTTAAAGAGCAAGTGGGCAGACCGTTGAAGTGTTGAGATTTGTATAGTCTTGTGCCGAGTAGAAGGTTTCCCCTTTGGTAATGTCAAGCAGAACTGTAGCTTTTTAACAAAGTGGTCTCACATTTGACTGTTCAACATTGGGATATGCTATGCATTAGAGTTTTGACAGGTGTAATTTTTTGATGATTTATGTCCCTTACTGAAGATTGTCCACACCAGCCTATGGGTGCAACGAATATGGAGAAATTCTCACTGAAAACAGGATCCCTCTGTACCAGGGTTGGGCATCTAGCAACCTGTGGGCCACATTATGCTGAGATGGGTCCTACTGATGAACAGCTAACATGAAGAAGACAAAAGGAAATGCATAATGTTGAATATAGATGTTCCTATACTAATAGGGTGATTAGGGTGTATGTTTAGTTCTTTGCAAGAAATTAGTGGATTAATGAAGGGATGCACGATATTTGATTTAGCTGATAATTCCAAAGCAATTATTGCTGATACTGATACTGATATTTTTGAGAGGACAAAACTTACACTTGACTAAAATGAACCTGTTCTCTATTTGTGTTTGAAACATACATGTTACATGTTACACTCAAAAAGTTTTATGTTTATGCTATAACAATAATTAGATCACTTTAAATTTTTGGTTAGGCATCATGTGACTTAACCTAACATGGCAGATGGACAGTTCCATATTGGAAATATTTCATTAATCCATCTGGGAAGGAGCCATTCGAAGATGTTTTCAGGGGCAGAACCTTCGAAAACAATTGGATGATCATTCAGCTCGTCGCACTCATCAGACCAATCCATATCAAGCAAAGCTGCTACCCATGACTTAGCATACGTAGCGGCTATACACAGTGGCTAATGGCTAACTGTTGTTTGCTGCTAAGGATACAGCTTACAGCTAGCAACAGCTAATAACAGTTAACAGTGTTAGCCATAGCAGCCAACGGCTAGCTGTTGTTAGCCTCAATGGCTAACGGCTAACAACAATTAACAGCTGCGTCCTTTAGCCGTTAGCTTAAACTACCTTAAGACTATCATTTCTCACTAAATTGTACAACACAGATGTATCATTTAACACTTGTGTGTGACATAAACCTGGTCAAAGACTATCCCGACCAAGAGTATATTTCACCGAGTATCACTGAGTAACCATGACAACCACAGGCTAACCGGCATGTCCATGGAGGACTTCCACACTCTCTCCTAGTTTCCTAGCAGTGATCCCTGGTCAGGAGAAGATCAAAAACATGATTTCCCATAAGACAAGCTTCAGAGACATTCTTTCCTCTTCTTTTAAAGAAAAATTTGAGTCCATTTCTGAGATTTAAAAAAAAAAGCACAGTTATTGAGGCAGCTTCAGAAGCCGCCATTGTCTTCAAGCATGCAGCCACTTCCTGCTGTCATCACGTCTGCTGCTCCTGCAACCCCCACCTCTCTTCCCCGATTAGGCCATTAAGCATTTAGCCCAGCGAAGTCATTGGAGAATGGGGGTTGGCAAGACAGATATGGAGGATTTCAGAATCAGGCAGACCCGTTTGCTCTGCTAGGCTACGTGTGACCCCTCATTTGGTGTCTCAAAACTTCGGGGGGAGTCCCGTCCATACTTTACATCAGGGATCACATTCATTGGATAAAATCATATGAATTGGCTCGAATACTGTGATAGGCTCATTTAATGAAACATTACTTCTTGAGTTTGATTTAGAAGTGTTTCTGGTGGTATATCAGATCAAAAAGAAAGCTATACATTTGTTACATTTGTTGAACTATTTGAGTAATTGGAAGAAACAAAATGAGATTTCTCTTCAATTTGCAAGAATTTAGTCCTCTTACTGAGTGTCAAATGAGTGTGGCCCACTGGTAACTACAACTGCCCATCCCAGCTCAGAACTCAGCAGGAAATACCACCCACTCAAGAGTATGATATTTAAATAAATCACGAGTTTTACTCCATTGTTTTTTGAATCATGGCCATCTCATGTTGTCATGCTGTTTTTAAAACACACTCCCTTGTGTATGTCCTTCTTTCATTTTCTTTTGTGTACTGTATGACCAATTTGTTTAACCTGGAACTCACATATGAACAATGTAGTTCCACAACAAGGAAGTAGATGCTCTTATGAAAGAAAATTTGTGTTCTTATTGGCTGATGAGCTGTACGAATGGTCATGACAACATTTATCTCAGGATGCTGGTTGGCTTCTGTGACTGGGAACAGCATGGCCAGAAATTTTCACTGTAAGGTTTTGATGTGCAGCAAATGTCATTTGCTTTTTTGAGCTTTGACTTCTGAAAGCAGGAAAATAAAAAATCTAACAGGTTTGAAAAAGAGCAAAATAAATTTTATCTGAGATTTCAGGTCCAGACAACAGGTAGTAGTGACTGAGAGCATGATGACAGCAAAGCTAATAGTGTTTTTGTTGCTGTTGCCATGTTACTGCAGCGTATGCATTTTTTCCAGCTGATTTTTTTTTTTTTTTTTTTTGAAGGTTGTTATTCCAGCTCTGATCTCATGTGAAACAAGTTCTTTTCAAGACTAATGAAGCAACCACAAGATCAAAAAAGTTGTTCCAGTGTCACATTCCTTTAATTCTGAATCAAATCAAAGGGCTTGGATATTTTTTTTGTAATAATTGATGTTTTGATTTTAATTACAGCTGAAGTTCCTTGTCCAACTTGTGATAATGAGCATATATACCATAGACTTAAGGAAATGTTTTGAAGTCTAATTGACGTCAGTGGTTTGGTCACTGGGGGCTTTCAAGTTCAATCTGTGGTGGCTGTCATGTTGAAAATCTGTGTCTAAACCTGACTTTCTGTCAACCTGATAACAGCTGATCATTGGTGCATTTGCACACTGATGGTTTGTATGTTCCTAACAACTAGTAAGTTGTTCTTTATTTCTAATCACAAGTTGGGGGCTCAGTGTCTTAAATCAACTTGTGACAGCAGGAGTTGGGTTTAAACCCCTTACCTGCCAGGCTATCAGAGAACTCTCCCAATGGCGCCACCCCACTCCAAATTCTGCAAAGCTAAAAATTCTAAAGGCCCTGTGAAGCAGAAACTGGAAACTGTTGTTGAACACACTATGTAGACTGTAACAGAACTGCTTTTACCAAGCAAAAACACTGATAGCTCTGTTTGTGACTGCGTCATTTAACTAGGCCTTGGGCTGGACATGTACTTGCAGTTTGTCCTTGCATTTGCATTTTTGTCCGAACGCGGCATGAGCATTTTTGCAGAGGTCAATGTTGACTTGATGTTGACACCAGAGCTCCTCCAGCACATGGGTTTGATCCACACTAAGGCCCTGTACACACACAGAGGAAAAGGTGTTCAAAAAGTTTTCAGTAGAGACACCAACTTTTCAAGAAATTTGTCCATCCACACAAACACACTCAAAGCGCTGTAGTACATAGAGCAGGCCTGTACTGATGCTGCAATGCTGCCACTGACATACACCAAAACCAGAGGAGAAGACATGGAGCATACATACACATCATGAGAAAAGGGAATAAAACACTGGACTGTATTCTGAAGTGAATTTGGCAGCAGCAACTATTGACCAAAACCACAGCTTTAGGAGATATTAATTTGTTATTATTTGAAAAAAAAAACATATTTTTGCATGCTGAAAGAATTTTTTAATCAATCAAGTGTAGCATGTTGGTTATTAACTCACTATTCTTAGAAAAAACAACAAAATAATGTTAAAATCTCCTTTTTTTTTTACAAAATCAAAACATTAAAGATTTATACAATACATGGCAACTCTTTACAATGTGTTACCACAAAGACATGTTCAATTCTAACCAAAATCTTTTTGAAACCAGGCTGTAGACATATTTACCTCTCACATAGAAATGACCCTTTTAACATGGCGTGTGTATGTAACCTCTGGTGCCTCTGCACTCAGCCTCAAGTGGACACTTGAGGAACCGCAGTTTCTGTACTTCCATACGGGCTTCATTTTCAACACTGAAAGTCATTTTTTTGGTATATATGCTTAATTTATCAGTGAAAAGACCATCGTTACAGCTTCTTTAAAGACCCAATCCAGAATTATTTGTACAAAAACACTCTTTTATATTGCAAACACCTTTTGAATTAAGGGTTTATTATATATTCACTTGTTTCCTGAGCCTCATTAACTGGCACTCATTAACCAACCACATATGGTAGGAAGAAGTTTTCAAAATAGATCTGACAGCGTAACACAGTAAATATAGACACAAACAGGTTTTAATTTGTATCTGAGAGTTGACAAAATATTGTTTATTTCATTGGTGAACCATGCTTTTTTAATTTTATATGTAAATAGATGAATAAATACTGGATTGGGACTTTGAGGATCTGGTTTACTGCATGCCCTCTTTTTGCTCCATGTGGTTGAGATGATCAATGACCTGATTTTTGGTGTTTGAAAATGTTAAATCCATGTTACTATGTTGTTGATGAGTTATTTTCTGTCTGTCCAAGCTCATTCTTCAGCCATAACTTTAACATGATTTTCTGTAAAGTTTAAGTAGTATCAAGCTGGAAGTGCTTAAGTTTCACCTTTACATGAAGGTCCTTCAGGATGAATGTCGAAGTCTGTACTAAACCTGGCTGTGCGATATCAGTGTGATCTGCCCAGTATGATTCTAAAATTGATCAAGTATCTAATAGCAGCTTCACACTCTTTTTTACATTTTTTAATTGTGTTTTATTTTGTTGTTGAATCACACTGTATGTAAATATCTTGCCCAGAACACAATGAAATGTTATTTTTTACATTCTACTTCCATGTTTGTTAAGTTTTGTCTTTTTATTTTGTAGTGCTGCTTTGGTGAAGGTGCACATGTCGCTCACTTTGTATTTCTACAAGCTGCTAATAGAGACTTATTCCCATGTATAATTAAACATTTTAAATATACCTTTATAACCTCCCCCTGCCCTGTATGGGAAAGTATGCACGGCTCTGTCAGCTGTGCCAAGCAAACGCCACACTCACAATAATATGTTATTGTACAGAGCACTGTTAAATTTCCTGTATTCTCTTAAAAACAAACCCTTGTATTTCCCCGTTATCTGTAAAGTACTAAAGAAAATGCAATACATTGATGTCTATGAGTCTTTTTTACTTCACCTGCTAATGAAGTTGATAGAACAACAGGAGTGGACAAATGAACAATTGAGTCTACAAAAGGGTTACTTTCAATGATGTGACATGAAAATGGTCCCAAATGTAGTGACACACAAAGCTGAAAATTTCAGCAAGCTCAAATCAGATCAAGATGATCCAAATATGGGCTGGAAAAGTCTTCTCTTTCTTACAAGAGAAAATTGTAAAGTATTTTTCAGAGTTGTTGTAAGCACCTGTAAGAATTAATTCATGCATATTTTAGCCTCTTTAAGTCAGTGGACATCCATCAATGTTGGATGGTCTTCAAACAAGTAAGTAGTCAGAATTTACAGAGAGCTTCTTGTCTCATGCCCTCTCAAGGTGGGAATTCAGTGTCTGGAAGCCAGAACTTTGCCAGGTCGAGTATGGGACCAGATGCTGGGTTTGCACTTTGCCATCAATCATTCTTGATGACACCTGTGCACCACCAGCAACATTAACCCTACTTCATTTATATGTGCTTATCTGTGATGAAGCTTAAGGGTGCAAAGGTACAAGGGTGCAAGTTCTACTACAACCCCTTCAGCTGCCCAAGCAACTGCCATACCCAGCTGCAGTGCCCCAGGAGGTCCACTGGCTCTTCCCCAGCTACAAAACTAACCTCCAAGCATGGTTTGATAGGGACTTGAATTGGCTTCCATCAGGTCCCTAACCCTAGTCCTTACAGACTGCAGTTTCTGCTTCATGGGGCTCTGATTCTTACAATACTGATGAAATACAGATTAAGAACAAGATATGCATGTAGTCATTTGGTTTACAGGCCCACAAAGGAGTTGGAAGAAGAATAGACTTATTTAGTCAAAAGCTTGTCCAGCTCTCTGATAAATATGACTACATTAGAGGAGTAATTAATCACTCACCTGACACTTTTTTAGGCTTGTTCCACTCCCTTCTGCCTTTAGATCTGTCTTAGTTCATCATGGCGTACAGTCAGCAAGGTTCTGGAAATATTCCTCAGGTATTTTGGCACACAAAATAGCATGATAATATCACACAGTTGCTGCAGATTTGCTGGCTGCACATTCATGATGTGAGGTCAACACAGAGCTGGCTGAATGGGTTATGCTGGAAGTGCCTTCTGCTGGATCAGGTGTCTCATTGTTCTAAGAGCCCAAATGTGCTTTTCAGCTGTTTATCTGCTATTTTAATGAGTATTTACACTTTGTAAACAGATTTTAATCCACATTCTAGAACAGATATTCAAGTTTTGAGTAAATAGTGACAGCTGTAGTAGAAGCTGTAAAAACATACAGATATTTCTATTTCTTGATATTACATTTAAACACAATAAGATGACATTTTATTCATTAAATGTCATTTTTCTGAAATGACTTCATATGCATCATAATATAACCACTGGCATCTGCTGGAGCTAATTAAGCCTCCTCAAGATTGTATCAGTTGTCCAGTTAAATTCAACAAGGACTCACAATGGAGTAAGATTTTTAACCAGCAAGAATATTGCTAAAGTTTGCATGTGCTTTTCAAGGCTGTGTGCAAGATGAGGAGAATTTTTCCCAATGCAAAAGCCAAATGTTAGGACTTTTGTAGCACAGCATTTTCTCAAGCCACAGGGAAATTGTACAATATTTTATGCTTATTTTAATGTACTATGCTGATGTTCCTGGACTTTGTTATCCTCTATAAGACCTTATGTACTTGTGTACACCAGCAGTTTGATAGATGATGCTATGATACCACACCTGGCTTAAAGAAAGAAGAAGAAGAAGTTATAATTTATAATTCCCTCACAGGATATTCAATTCTTTTCACTCTGTTGATGAGACATGCTACACACACATAGGCTGAAATACACTGCACAGGTCCTACAATCATGCATTAATGGAAAGATGTCCAAGTGATGGCTTGCTGCTCCTGAAGAAGCTCTTTTGAGCAATTTTGCAGTTAAGTGCCTTGTTCAAGGGTTCTTTGGCACTGTCCAAGAAGTCAGCTGGCACTTCTCCAGCTACCAAACCAACTTACAAACATGATTCAATTGTGACTTGAACTGCCCACCCTTCATTCCCCAAGCCAAGTCCTTCCAGACTGAGCTACTGCTTTCCAATAGCAGTATGATAAACTCAGACACTGATTTTACAGTTAGGCAAATGCTGAACTAGCTTCACCCTTTCTACCACCACAGATTTGAGGGATGAGGGCCCCCCATATTACGAGTGCAGTAGTGTGGTGTATTGGCTCAACTTTAGCGTATTGCTGCTTGCTATGGAAGGAGTCTCCTCACCCTTGTGCACTGACTTGTAGCTGCAAAAATGAAGCTGCATAAATATAAAGAGAAGAGTACAACAATTAAGGAAATCTGTTTGAGCTTAAAATAAAAAAAATGCTTTATTTATCACCTGCATATGGTGTAATGTATTAAGAACTGTTGCATCCCTAACACACACAAAGGCAGAGACACATTGACAATGCTGCTGTCTTCTACTGAGAACATTGCCTCCATCTTTCCACTATTGCGCTGCAACCTCAAGAGGCAGAACAAATGGGAGTCAACTCATTCCCCTCATTTACGTATCTCACTTGGTAAGCAAGAGCTACATTTGAGAAATCATGAAACTACACAAGACAAAATGTAAAAAAGATGAAAAAAAAGAAAGACAGCATCTCAATTAAATAAGGGGAAATATCTTTGATTTGTTAATTATCACATCTAATGATGTCATCTGTATCTCTATAAGGATTTTATCCTTAATTAAACCTGAGCATGAAGTAAAACTCTGACCTTGAAAAATGATCAGCTGGTTAGGTACCTAATGTCTCAGAGGAGGATTGGAGCAAAAATCAAACATCTGAGTTTTAATATAAATGAACATGAGTGGGTTCATACATTCTCTAAGCAGATTTCAGCTATATTTATACTAATTTAAGCAATCTTCACTTTTTTGGATCTTGAACAACAAACCTGATGTACTATAAGGCTCATACACAGGTTTAGTGACATTGAGGTTTGAGCCGATGTGATTACATAAGAGTGTTTTATCTTGTTGTATTGAATCTAAAGTGTACATGCCTCTCATCTGACACCTTCTCCCATGCATGTGTTGCTGCCAGCATAGATCAGATTCTGGCTCCAGTTCTTTTCCTGTTTGAAGTCCGTGGATCACTGCCATTGGCCCCTTGCTGTGTGGAGTCTAAAGGCTCTCCACTCTCATATCTTTCATATTTTCTGGCAGTCCCCAGCAAGAGGGATGAGTGTGTAAGCTACAGTTCTGTGTGTAAATGTGTGTGCATGTGTCAAGTCATCCAGCGGCTCCTGTGCAAAAAAACATACTAGAGCTGAAGTTCTCGGTAACAGCTGCAACTTCATTTGGGCAGCTGAGGTCGAACCCACTGAGCCCAGGTGAGGTGCACAAGACATCATCGTGTGCGACTGGCTTGAACCAGGACAAGGGTTCCTCGACAGGATGGAACAAAACAACCGCTGTTGCAGAGATGTATATCTGTTTGTAAAGAATAACACAAACTGAAATGTGTGTCCAGACATTGGACGTGTTGTTTGCAATGCATATCATCAGACTTCTGAAATAGAAGTAGTAGTAGTAATAGTTTATTTTGAACATGCAAGAAATAAATGTCATATATTACATTTATACAAATGTTGCAAAATACCAACACAAAAGTAATTAAAGTTCCATTAGTTGAAAAGTTACACCCGATTGATTTCACCCACATGCTCGAAAAGGGAAGAAGTACAAACTTATTTAATCCCACCCCTTCTCCATTAGGTATTAAAAGTCAATTATCCCATGTCCTGTTTGATATTAATGCAATTAGTAAAACTCATACAAAGTAATCATATACTTTTATATGTATGCATATACATACATACACACACACATACATACCACCAACAAAAAATCATATAGACAAAAAAATATATATATATAACAATTCAATAAACACTAAACACCTGGTGAAAGCCACACCTTATTCCTCCCCTATTAAAATTTGAAATTAGATTTACCCCTTAAATTTTGTGCCCCACCCTTTCCATGAATAATTTTTAGATATTTAGAGATAGAAGATTGTATTTCGCTTTATATGGATTTGGAGTGTCTGAAATTCCACCATGTCTGTAAATTTTAATAACTTTAACTGTATGAACAAAGGGTTTGTGTGATCCCTGTATCCCACCCTGTTAATGACCCGTATTGCTTTCTGTTGCAGAATGAATAGTGGATGTAAACATGTGTTGTAGTTATTGGCCCAGACCTCTGCACAGTAACTGAGATATAGAAGAACTATTGAACAGTAGAGAATGTGGAGTGATTTGTGATCCAGGACCTGCTTTGCTCTATCTAATATTGCTATGCTTTTTGAAACTTTGGTTGGAAGATGTTTAATATGGTATTTCCAGCTGATTTGATCATCTATTGTCACCCCTAGGAACCTGATTTCATTGACCTTTTCAATTTTAACCCCATCCAGCCTAATCTGCATTTGTGTATTCCTTCTGCAGTTCCCAAAGAACATTAATTTAGTTTTTCCAAAGTTGAGAAATAATTTATTGTTTTCAAACCATAGTTTAATTTTGCTCAATTAAATATTAATCTCCTGAATTAAGGCTGACAGATCACAACTGGAACAAAAACATTGGTATCATCAGCAAACAGAACCATTTTTAATCCTGTTGATACTTTACACAAGTCATTTATGCAAAGAATGAACAGCTTGGGGCCCAACACTGACTCCTGGGGGACACCAAAAGAAATGTCCAAACATGAGGAGCAATTGTCATCAAGCTTCACAAACTTTTTCCTGCCAGTCAGATAACTCCCCAGCCAGTCCAATGCTCTACCCCGATTCCATGTCGCTCTAACTTATTGACTAAAATATCATGATATATTGTGTCAAAGGCCTTTTTGAGATCTATGAATATTCCTACTGTGTATAGTTTATTGTCTAATGAATTTGTTATTCCCTCCATTGAGTCTATCAGTGCCAGTGATGTTGATCTGTTTGACCTGAATCCATATTGATTGTCACTAAGTATGTTGTGTTTGTCCAAGAACTTATCCAGGCGATCAATGAAAAGCTTTTCTAGAATTTTTGAGAACTTTGGGAGTAGTGAGACTGGTCTGTAGTTTGTGAATTGATGTTTGTTCCTAGATTTATGCAGTGGAATTACTTTGGCTATTTTCATTTTGTTCAGAACTGTACCATATTGAAATGACAAATTGCAGATGGAGGCAAGTGGTTTTTCTTCTTAGATGTTCGTAGGATGTTTGTTAACTTGTTTTTACAAGATTTGTATTTATTCTCTGCTTCTTCAGTTCTCTGTTTAATAAAATCTCTATAATGTTGTATAGTGTTTTCCTTTTTGCAGGCATTTTGCAATCCCTTTATGATCCAGGGATGATCCATATGTTTTGGTTATTAATTTTCTTTCAGGGGCAGTTTTTATCATGTAATGTCTTAAATATTTTTATAAATTCATTGTATGCATCCTTTAAGTTACAGTTATTATATATGTTATCCCAGTCTTGTGCCATTAGATCACATTTAAAGACATTTATTGATTCCTCTGTTCTCAGTCTTCTATATTTAAATTTTTTTGACTATAAGTTTGATTTGACTTTAAGTTTCTCTCAATCACTGTGAATACTGGTAAATGGTCACTGATGTCACTTATTAAAATTCCACTTTTTGTGCTGTTGGAGATATCTTTGGAGAAGATATCAGTGTTGCACTATGAGCAGTTATCCTGGTGGGTCTGGTGATTCTTGGGTACAAGCTCATACTATGCATTGTACTGTTAAAATTTTCTGTCATCTTGTAATTACTTGAATTAAGAGGATCAATATTGAAATCTCCACGGATGAAAATTGTTTTGTGTGTTCTTTTGGTAAGTAATTCCTCCATCCAGTCACTAAACAGGTCAATACTAGGGTGTCCTGTAAATACAGCTCATAATTATGTTTTTATTATTCCCATTGTCAATTTCTATCGCATATAGACTTCTACTATTTATGTGTATGACTGACAGATTGCTGATCCTGTTGATCTGATTAAATTGTTTAGAGGTGTAGTAGCAGCAGTCGCTGTTGATGGAGTTGAAAAAGTTATTGTCTGGGTCTATATCATGTTCCACGTCCTGCAAACTATGATCAGTGTATTGAAATGTTTGTAGTTCCAGATTGTCATGTTCCCTGATCCTTTTCAAATATGCTGTTACGATCTTCAGATGTATTTATTGCCTTAAACTTTAACATGAATATGTATAATTATGACGTGTGCTGCTGACCTCTTGGCCAGGTCACCCTTGTTAATGAGATCCTGATCTCAATGGGTTTTATCTGGTTACATAAAGGTTAAAAAAAAAAAAAAAATGAGTGTCTTCTTGGGATCTGAGTCATTCTTGTGTGTGGGTGTTTACTTCATGTTCCAGCAGATGATGATTATTGATACCTGTCCAGTTCCTCCATACTCCTTACCATCAGTATTTTCGCTTCCTCTGGTGTTCCGTTGAGTTTGATGAATACTTTGCAGTTTGTCGTCCAGGCGTGTTGAATCTTTTTCAGCTTCCTCAGGTATCGTGCTTTCTTGGCAATGTCCGTTGTGCTTTGTCAGGTGCTCATTTATGAAAACATTGGTACCTTTGAGTTTCCGACCTTCTTTTAGCAGTATGATCTTGTGTTTTCTGTTGATGAACCTCATGATGACCGCAGGTTTATCACTGGCATTCTTCCTGGGCAGTGGGTGGCAAGCCTCAATACTGCTGCAGTCCAACTCAATCACTTTGGACTGTAAAAAAGCAGCCACTTGTTGCTCTATAGAGTACGTCTCCAGCTCTGTGGCTGGCTCGATGATGTCCGTGGCCATGGCCCGAGCAAACGAGCGAGGTTTAACTTGAAACCCGGCGATGATAGCATCATTCATCCTGGTGTACTGCTTGAGCTCAGCAATCTGGCTCTCCAGAAACATGAATACGGATTTCTCTCCGAACAATCTCCGCATTTTGAATACGGATCGCTTTGACTTCCTCCACCAGTTCCAGGATGTTATTCTGCTGTAGCCTAACAGCAGAAACTTCCTGCGTGAGAAAGTCTAGCGACTTTTTATGTTGTTGACCTCCTCATTTGATGTGATCTTCTTCTGACCCATCCCGACTACTCCAGTTGTTTACCGGTGGCCCCAGCTGTTAGCCTGCCGATCAGCTGTTGGCTAGCGGCAACTAGCCGCGCTCTCGGATTATTAAGCTGTTATTTTACGGTCGTAGTCCAGGTTGTTGAGTACTAACAAGTCGGGTCATTCAGCAAACAATTATGTGTCCGAAATCCAAAATCAGTGGTTGATATATCCAGAAAAAAGATCAAAAACGCCAACACCAGGATCACAGTAAACATTCAAAACAAGCGGCAGACAGGAAACGGAAGTCATTGGATGTGATTGGAGTATATCTGCAGGTCTTTCATGCATCCACAGAGTCACTGTGGGAGTCAGAGATGAAACTGAAGCTTTCATTCCCTGGTGTAATCATAATGCACATAGTTATGCTGCTTCATATTCACTTCTGTGTGCTACATTAGTTCATTACTGACACACTGTTTAACATATAACACCAGAGAAAAAAAATAGATGTGCAGATCTATGGTAGAAGCTGAATAGTAACAGTGGAAAGTTAAGGTTAGCTTGGGGTGCAGTGAGACCACTGCTTAAATAGATAAGTGTACAAGGGCAGGATTAGAAAAATATAGTAAAAGAGATGTCAGAATAAGCACTTAGAACCAATGAGTGGATCTGGATGAGGATGAATAATGCAGATCATTATGAACTGGGGAAGGTAGTATCAGCTTGTCCTTTCCTGGAGTTTGCACGGATGGAGTAGGGTCTGTTGAGGGTGACGGTGCTGTATGGGTTCTTGTGGCCATGTGGAAGGGTATGCAAGATAAATTAGGAATTTGTACTGGCATGTTGGGCAGTCTCTTAGAGGTGTTTTCAAGGCTATTTGGAAAAAACACCTAAGATGGTAGGTCCCACCTGATGCTTGATTTTCTGGCTTTTGTTGCTCGTCAGTCTACATTGATAACATCTGCTTTGTCACTACCAGAAGCTTGCATAAACGGTGCCTAGGTAAATTGAAGGTAAGTGATGCTGTGGCAGCAAAGGGCCATGTAGTAGACTATGTACCT
This sequence comes from Scarus forsteni, assembly GCA_036419115.1. Lineage (NCBI taxonomy): Eukaryota > Metazoa > Chordata > Actinopteri > Labriformes > Labridae > Scarus > Scarus forsteni. Next base: position 7,103,549 of record JAZDUH010000011.1, on the reverse strand, counting down.
ATGTATGTAGATACTAGTGGGTTAAGTCTCTTAAGTACTTCAATTTTCATTGTGGCATAAGAACCTTTTGCTGTTTTCATTAAAGAGAGCACAAGATTACAAGTATGTTCATGCCCAGGAGCATGGAGACTCTTGTTCAATGCATTTACATTTGTTGAGGCGATTCAAAGAGTTTAAGACAATACAATTAAAAAACAAAAACAAAAGTCAGAGGATGCAATTGGGAGTGTGTGAAAGATAAGAATTGGATAATTTTGACAACCCTTTTCCCACAAACTCTTGTGAACTTTTGTCAGATAAGTGTAATTGTTTAAGTAAAAAAAAATCACTGGAATGATACTATGATTTCCATCAAACCAGGATTTTTAAATTTGGAGGATAAAATGTAGTGGTTTGATAAAGGCCATCATACACCCTGGGCCAAGTGACAAACTGAACTTTACTTTTTTCTGTAATTAATATTGTTTAAAAATCCTCTATGCAATTAAAGGTATGTATTGGAGTCCTTTTAACTCACTGCAAAACAGTCATATTGTAAGGATTCCTCCCTCTTCCTCCTTATCCCCCCCCCCCTCCCCCCCACTACTATGTAGCAACCCTTAGTCAAAATATACAGCTATCTTGTATGCCAAACAGTAACTACAGCTGTAAACAGGTTTTAGAAAAAGTTTATTTGGTATTCATAGTGTGTATGTTGTATATATGGCACCTGAATCAAGTGGCAATTAAAAAGACACCTGCACTGCATGCTAAAATGCTTTGTGCCAGGTGTATTGTAGGGTTCTAAATTTGCATTGCTCTGAAAATCAACTGTTAAATCACATTATGCAATTCATGTTATTACTGACATTACTTTTTATAATACTAAAAAGCTGAGACAAGGAGTGAAAATCTCCAGATGCATAAGATGCTGCAGCAGCTCACATCGCTGGTTCTTTTTCTTCCTGTCTTCTAATCTTTTTATTTCATTCCTCTGGATAACAGCCCAGTGATGTAGACTGTGATCTCATGTCAAGACATTTCCAGAGCAACTACAATGAGGCCTGACAGCAGAAATATCTTTAACTATATAAAGCTTCAGCATTAAATGTCAGGTTTCTGTGTCAGTCCCTTCGAATCAAAGAGGGAGGCTTCTTTTTAGACTTACCATTTTCACAAGCCTTCAGCAATGGTGCAGGAGGAAATCCATCATAAGAGAGGTTCAGACAACAGGCACACGCAGACAGCAGCCTCCAAAGACCAGAATGCAACACTGAGGAAAGACATGTTGCATTTTAGAGGAGAGCTAGGACTGTGTGGCTGTTAAAAATATTCCTGTAGCTGTGCTGGATTATATGGAAATCAGTATAAGTTGAAGCCCATTCTCTGGTGAGATAAAGTTATGAAACTATGTAGGTGGTTCAGAAGTTTTAAGCAAAATAAGTTACTTTCAGCACTTGTGCAACAAAATCACACATAAGCAAATGGCCAACAATGGTGAAGAGCAGTGACCGCTGGTTTATTTCTAATACAAGAAGCAATTAGGCTGGTTTGGTGGTTTGTTAAGAATTGTAAATAATGATTAGTACTTACCAAAATGGGACACAAAGCACTGGGTTATGATAAGTTAAACATGATACAATATAGACCTGATCAATATCTTAAGACCAGTTGAAAAATTGCTAGAATATGCATTTTGCACATTTGGACCTTAATGAGGTTTTAAATAGAGCTACAATATGCAAAAGCAAGAAGGGGGAGTGCGACAAAAAACATTAGGAACTTGTAATAAAAAAAAAAAAGAAAAAAATGAAATAGGTTGTTTATCACCTGATCAAAAGTTTAAGACTACAGGCTATTAAAGCCGAAATCTGCTCAAACTTTTCATTTTCTGTCAGGCATTCACACGGTCATGCCCTCCTGATGGCTAAAGCTAAAAAGCTTTCTCTTCTTGAACGTGGTCAGATCGTCGAGCTGCATAAGCAAGGCCTCTCGCAGCGTGCCATTGCTGCTGAGGCTGGATGCAATAAGACAGTCATTCTAAATTTTTTGAAAGATCCTGAGCCATATGGAACAAAAAAGTCAAGTGGTACACCCAAAAAAATTACACCTGCACTGAGCCGGAGGATCTGACTGGCTGTCTGCCAAGACACAGGGCGGTCCTCGACCTAAATTAAGGCCCTTACTGGTGCCGACTGCAGCGCAAAAACCATCAGATGGCATCTGCTGGAAAAGGATATCTAAAACAAAACACATATTCAAAGACCTTGTCTCCTTCAACGCCTCAAAACTGCCCGTTTAGACTTTGCCAGGGAGCATCAAACATGGGACATTGAAAGGTGGAAAAAAGTTCTATTCTCTGATGAGAAAAAATGTAACCTTGACGGTCTAGATGGCTTCAACGTTACTGGCATGACAAGGAGATCCCACCTGAGATGTTTTCTACCTGGCACATTGGAGGGGGTCCATCATGATCTGGGGTACTTTTTCATTCCCTGGAACACTGGAGCTTCAGGTGGTGCAGGGTCGTCAAACGGCGGCTGGTTATGTGCAGATGTTGCAGCGGGCATCCCTCATGACTGAGGGCCCTCGTCTGTGTGGTAACAGCTGGGTTTTTCAACAGGACAACGCTGCAGTTCACAATGCTCGCGGACTTCTTCAGGGAGAATAACATCACTCTTTGGACCATCCTGCATGTTCCCCTGATTTAAATCCCATCGAGAACATTTGGGACTGGATATCAAGGGAAGTTTATAAAAATAGCCATCAGTTCCAGACAGTTGATGCCGTTCTTGAAGCCATCTTCACCACTTGGAGCAATGCTCCCAAAAGCTTCCTGCAAACACCTGCATCAGGCATGCCCAATGAATGTTTGAAGTGACTAACACGAATGGTGGAGCTACTCCTTACTGAGTCCTACTGAGAAAAATTTTTGTTCTGGTTTGGATTGTTTTTTTGTAATATTTTGAGCGATGGTCTTAAACTTTTGATAAGCTGATAAATAACCTATTTCAGTTTACTTGTTGTTTTCAATTAATTACTTTGTCAAAGTGTTTTTTGTCGCACTCCCCCTTCTTGCTTTTGCATATTGTAGCTCTATTAAAAACCTCATTAAGGTCCAAATTTGCAAAATGCATATTCTAGCAATTTTTAAACTGATCTTAAGATTTTGATCGGGTCTGTATATATAAGGCAAACAAAAAACCACAGGACTGATTAGTTTATGTATTATGAGGCTGAATTTGGATCTGGTCTTGATCCCACAAGAAAAACTTCAGGATCTATCGTTGCCAAAGTTTGTGTGTATAAGGATCTTAAGTCATTTTAGACCTGGATTGTTTGGAAGAGTTGTTCTGATACATGTGGGCATTATTTGCTCAGTACATTTGAACCCAGCAACCAATCTCTGTTTTGAGACAAAAAACCACATCATGTGAAAGTGGTGGTCTGTTCTTGTCAGTTTGTATCCAATCGGCCCCTGGAGCGATTTGTTTGCACTGAGAACATAATCAGCCAAGGAACCATCACAAACAGGGTGATGAGTAGTAGTTTAAGAAACAACAGTAGTGATAATAACTGTATTATTGCTACCAGGCAACCGGAGTGATATCACTTAATAATAATGTTTGGATACCACAGAGTCACTTTCTGTGCACAGGTTCAATATTCCATGAAGTTGCCATCAGCTTAACATCACTCACCGTCTCTACAGCAGATCATCATGGGATTCAACAACAATGACTAATTCAAGAACTGGTTAAGATTCTGAGACTGTATTAGTCCATCTCATTTGTGCAGAATTTATCCTTCTTAAAGCTGCTCTGCCTTTGTAGCATTGCTGAGTCTCTCTGCAGACGCTTCTAAAGGTGTTACGTTGTAATATGTTCCCGTGCTATGTGGGCCCATTCTGTCAGTGAGCATTAAAATCCCATTTCCTTTGGACACAGTTTGCGTGCTCTCATATTTGTAAGGCGTGTCCCACATTGACAATTATGCTCATCCCCACATTGATAATTATGCTCACCTGTATACTCTTACATAGAACATTTAACATCCAGTGTTATTGCTAAGATATTCTCTTTTTGTGGGTAGATTACCCTTTCATGCCCTTACTCATAGGAATGCTGACTGTGACTTAAAGATTTACAGTAAGGCCTTTGTGCCTGGACTTGTGTGGCTTCAAAACACTGTTGTGCAACTATGAAGTGTTTCAATGATAATGTGCAAGTTTGTGGCGTTATTTTCAACTGAATTAGAACAAAGCAACCGAGCTGCAGGTGTGAAAGGCACCATAGATATTCTTTCCATATAGACATCTTGAAGAGCCCATGTTATCCAGTGTTTTTTTTTATATGCCCTTAAGTGTGTTAAGTATGTCTCTTCTGCATCATAGTGCACCTTTTACAAGACATGACAAAAAGTTGTTGTATCATGATTTCTTCCTTTCCTGAAACCCCCCTGAATAAACGACCAGTGTGACGTCCTACCAATTGTTTTCTCATCAGTATAAGGTAGTTTTCACATCTACAGCTTGGTTGCTTTGTTTCAATTCATTTAAGAAAATTATCTACAAATTTGCATGCCTCTTCTGGCTCATATTCATAAAGCAGTAATTTGAAGTAGGCCAAGTCCCACAAAAGGCATGAGCTGCCATTACATCTCCATGTCACAGTCAGCATTGCTATGACTTACGATTCATTAAATTGATTTTTTTTCTTCATCACCAGGTGCCAATTCACATTTGGTGTTCTGGACCCCTGCCATACAGAATAAAACTACACAAAGATTTCTAGGGCTTCAAAGACTTGCTCAGATTTTAGCAGTTCAGGGAGATAAGGGTTGAGTACCAGGGTGTATTAAATAAAAATATGAGACAATATGGAGAGATCTCTTGTCTTTTGGGAGCTAGTATGATACCATTATATATATTTAAAAAACAAAAAGGCCAGCAGAGCCACGGGCAAGTTCAGGCTGGCTCCAAAAAACTTGAGAAATGAAGCTGGCCTCTTCACATCCCTCTCTCACTAGAGGTTAAAGTTTAGACCCTGGTGTAACTATTAAAAGAGAGGAAACATGAAAGGAGCCCTGTTGAGTGGGTGGCAGAATATGAAGTCTTTGTTGTCGGGGAACATCCAGCAGGATAGCATAATGAAATCTTGGCAGGAAATCTGAGATACAGACAAAAATGGTTCAAATTCTTCAAATTGTAGAGTAAGTCTCAGAAATATACAGTATGAAATGAAAGAAGATGGATTCAACCTCACATATCATGGAAAGTCTTCATTTACAATGACATCATACCAAAGACTGTATTTGATCTTATTAAGTTAAAAATGCATAGTTCATAAGAAGATGTTGTATTTGTTATGATGTTATATAAGTCTTTATACTTAGTCACATGACACCAGTAATGAGAAAAAAAATGTGTGGCGGCAGGAAGACATGCCATGTGCATTCTAATCAATGGGAATGAAGGAGAGTGATCAGTAAAACTGTACATTCTCACAGCAAGTGTTTTTAAAAATTCAAAAACCAGGGATGAGCATCACTGAGCCCTCCCACTGCCTGTTTGAGTTCCATAAGGCCCTAGGGATCAGAGGATAGGAAAATAGAGAAAGGGTTCGGAGAGAGGTTCGTAGAAAGGGAGAGAAATATGGAAGGAGAGGGTGAGGTTTGCGTGTATAGATTTCCTGGAAGAGGTTTGGTCCTGAATTACTCCTGTATTTTCCTACACAGCATCTCTGTATTGGCAAGGACCACAACCTCAACAGAATATGATCCTCATATTTTTAACATTTCAATTAAATTTTTTTCTTTAGCTTATTTGATTTTGGGGAACCTCCTTGGGGATCCACTGTAGCTTCTAGGCACAACAAACAACCCCAAATACAACAGGCACAGCTGAGCTGACCTGAACTCTTGTAGATCTGATAGAATTAATCTATGTGTTTAAGAGGACCAATGGTCTAACTCAGGTGTGCAGGGATGCCTATGAGAGGCAGAGGTAGCAGCCCAAAGAACGGCTCAGAGTAATGAACAGTGGAAACACCAGTTAAAACACCAGGTAAAGAGAGACCTTCATCACCTGCCATGTGCCGAACCAACGAGGTGTGTCCAGGGCATTTTGCAATTTTCATGCATGGTGTAGTCCGGAGCAGCGAGGTGCACCCAAGCCTCTGTCCCTCCCACTGGCACAATGGAGGAGAGGAGGCCTGAGTGGGTTTGACACAGTCGAGTGTGATCTTCACCAATCAAATGAACGCCTCTTCTTGCCTTTAAATGTGCTGTGGGTGGGGTGCAGTGACTGATTGTTCTGACTAATCCCCGCCACCGTGGCTACATTATGCTGGAAAGATCCGTTGGGAAAGACAGTCAGAGCCGCTGTCACTTTTACAGCAACTGGGAGAGTGCAGGGGCCACTAGGCTGTGCATTGGAGGCCACCATGTGGACCACCTTGCAGGAAAGATGTAATCTATTCCTGTATCAAGAATAGGAGTACAAAAATAAGTGACAGTCACATTTAAACACAGCAGCAGGCTAATCCATTTATCATGAATGTGATCCACCTGCATTCCTGGTCTGTCATCGCCAAATAGCAGAACCTTTGGTGATATATCCTCTCCTGGTATCTCCTTCTTATCCCCCTTGCAGTAATGTACTCCATCTTTTTAGAACATGTTAAGAATAAAGATTAAACCAGAGAAATATGGGCAATCACAGGTAAATCCTTAAGACACCGAGTGATTTCCATTTATTTAGTGAACGACTCCCTCTTTTTCTCTCTCTCTTTTTTCTCTCTCCTTTTTATTTTCATGAGATGAAGGAAGCTGGATATATAGTCTGTATCAGATGATGAGGATGTTTGTGGTTGGCCTGAGAGATGTGAAGTCGTTAGTTTGCATCACACATCCAACTGCTTTCCATTATGATGTCTTTGATCTGCCATCAGATGTGACGGGACAATTAATATCGATACAAATGTAGATTCTGGTTAAGACGGTTACATTAAATAGTGGTTGATGTGATTGTTTATTGCATTGAAATGTGCCTGGCACTCTGGATACCTGCTTGTGAGGTCTTGGTGACGTGTGCCCCTGTCAGCCAAATTATCACTGCACTGGGTGCGCTTCAGCTGAGCCAAGTATAGACCAGGTTGGAGCTGGTGAGCTTTCAGCGCACCTTCCACAAAGTTTTTGGCAAGGAACTGTCACTGCATCAACCAGAATCTGTCGACACCTCCCCTGGTGCACCGCCACACCTATCTCTGCGCAGCTGTTCTACCAAATTGCCAAATTGCGTGCACACGGCAGTGCACTGGGTGAAATTACCACTGCGCAGTGCAATGCACCAGGCTCCGCCACCCTGCGCTGCGCCAGGAATTAGGGCCCACATAATCCAATGTTCTGTCCTATTATTGGTATGATTCACAAGATTGATGGAAATGTGGTAACTAATATATATTATCAATATAGGAAACAAGTGCCACAATTGTTTGTTTATTAATCGTAAACATTGTAGGTAGGAATGGAGAAAAATAAATGCTTTATAAATTGTAGGATTTAGCTGTTTATCCGTCCACTGTTTTAAAAATAATTAAGAAAGAAATTAACCAAAGGTTATATTTTTAAAAGCACTGACTTTGAGGCATATATTTTGTCTATACCTGCAAAAAATGTTTCCTTAGTATTATATAGCCTACATACAGTATCTTGACAGTCCCACAAAATTAAAGTTGTTTTTTATAGACATATGTATTGTTTTGCGAATACATTTGAAAGTATTGTAATTCAACTTTGAGGGCCTGTTTTCCACCCTCGATAACTAGAGATACAGCTTTGAAGGAGATATGATGGTTATCAAAGTTATCAAATGCCACATGCCAAACACAGTATAGTTGTACTTTCTCTGTGTGATTTATGAGTGCCAAGTTTGGAATTTCTGTGGTCAAATAGTTGGTACAGGTTGTATTTATTTTAAAGTTTTCTGCAGTTAGTTATAAAATACTTTGTTACTTGTAGAGAGATTTGTTGTCATTCGTCTTGAAAGACAAGTGACAGATGGTGTTCTGAAAATGTGAGACGACAACATAAAACACATAAAACACTGAAGCTGATGCACTTCAGTCAATCAGCATCCAGTATGACACATATTTTACTCTCTGATCACTCTTCCAAAACAGATAACTCTTTTTTTTTTTTTTTTTACATCAAGTCTTTTTTGGGCAGAAAACTGTACAAGGTTTGAATATATTTCATCCCTGACTTAGAGGAGTTTTTGCCATTCTTGGATGAAACAAACCCCAGTGAACTTAAAGTTGTCTCTTCAGCTTGTATTAAGGACCAATACTGATTCTGAAACTTTCAGGGCCGAACATAGTTGAAGTAATTCCCAACAGGCTACAATTAGACCCTGTCTGCAGCTTTGACAGAGAAAGGCAATACTTTGGTGGAAAAAAATCGATTTGTTTGATGGTGAATTGCTCAAACACAGACGGTGGTTACCAATAAATAGACAGCATCAAAACAAAGCTGCATTCGCTGACACATGTTGACACTCTCAGCCAGGTCGATGTGTTGCGCCAGAAGCCTCTCTTCCAAACCTTCATTATTCACCGCTTTAAACGCTGTGTAATCAGTAGCTACTAGAGCATTGGCGAGCATTCACCAAAGCAATGTGTCCTCCCACAGCTCAGCTTCGAACACTTCCAGCATGTGTTCCCTTTTTCATCAAAAAAGGGCTTTTTGAATAAATATATCTGGATGTTTTTTGTTGTCTAGGTTAAGACAGTTTTAAAACCAAGGACAACAAAAATACATTCATCATTATGGGTAAGATTGCAGTTATAAGTGTTTTGAGGCTGTAGATGTGCCTTTGTAAGCATGTCAAGACCTTGGCCAATTAAAGCTTCAAAAAATAAGGAGGAGACAAGCTAGCCTCCAGGACAGAATTGTTTTTTTTAAGTTATTAAAGTTTCAAGGTTTTCATGTGTGGAGATGTCAACAGAGATTAAGAATAATAAAAGATAGACAAAAGCCTTTGTGATGGTGATTTCTAATGCTTGTTGATGGTTTTTTAGATGCTGAGCAAGACTAAACTTGCAACACAAAGACATTATGCATTTTTTATGAACACAAGTGCCCAATGAAAAATTCAACTTCTTCCTGTCCTGTACTGTCAGAAATCTTAACTCTTTCATTCATGGGTTCACAATTGTGCTGTTTGATTTTTTCAAGCATTTATTTATTTACTGTTTATTTGTAGTGTAGACTGTGTGAAACAAGAGAACACTGCCACATCCTACAGTATTTAAATCCTAAGTCAATTTGTGGTGCATGTTGGACCTTTAAACACCTAAAACAAGACAGTAAACACCGTAAAAACAACAATAACAATTCAACAACCACAGACAGAACACACAAATACATACAACAGTCGAAATTCAGAGTACCCAGAAAGCACATAGTCATTCATGACTGCAAAACTGGCACCAGGACTATTAGGAAATTGTGGGTTACAGCATGTCCTCGCTGAATGTGACGCACACCAGCATCAGTGACAAAATCAAGCCGAATACACTGAATCATAGTAGTGAGTGTCCTAACTGACTGTGAGCAATGTAGTACATAGCTGTGCAACATGGAGTGCAGTATTGGCCTCTCTATTTTCCTCTTCATTGCTCGCAACAGCACAGACTAGGAACAGGGAGAGAGGAAACGGACTTGAAGAAGGAGGGGTTTTCTTTGACTTTTCTCACTCAAAAGTAGAGATGGCAGATGAGAATCAATAGCAACTCCATGAAGGAATCAATATTGTTATTGTTTATTGTGTATGAATTCTCTTCTTCCACTTTGATGTGCATGCTTTTTAGCTCAAGGATGTAACACTCTCATGAGAGGTAGTTGGCGTAAATTGTATCCAAGAACTCGAAAATCAGGCAGGATAGGGCAAAATGTGTTCAAAATTGTCTTATTTTCATGAGAAAATGTCTAAACACTAGCAATTTTCAGAAGCTATAAACTATGCAGCATGTCCAGAATGTAAGGAGTGCCATGTGTTTGACATTGTTGCTACATAAAACCCATGGAATCCAACTTTTTTCTTTATAGCAAATTGGAAGGAATCAATAAAGGAGCTGTAAAAGATTTGGATCAATAGCAGAACAGTGTCGACATTGTTATCAATAAAATCATATCAATTTCATCCCTACTCAGCAGAGCTTGTCAGTTTCAAGAGTAAAGATTCAAAGTTCAATCATCATTTGCACATTAAGAAACATGTTTCCCTGCACTATGACATTTGTACTCTACTGTCCACAATGGAACAGTAGAGTCGATCACACACAAAGGAACAGATTTCTGTAACATGTATATTGTGCTAAGATCTGTCATTAAGTACAAGAACAGTTCTATCTGTGCAAATTGAGCTGTGTGGTTGAGGTAAATTGCAGACTCCTGTCAGCTGTTCAGAAGTCTGATGGCAGTGGACAAGAAAGAGTTTGTCAGTCTGGAAGTCTTACATTTTACACTCCTGTATCACACAGTGGGGCAGCTGGTCAGGATACTCTCTATGCTACAGCTGAGGATCTTGGGTGGCATACCAAACTCCCTCCACCTCTTCAGAATGTACAGCCCCGTAATGCTGCGTTCACACAGCACGCTACTTGCACTACCTCGGCGATCACTATCCATGCAAAGCCAATGTACAGCCACGATGGGGCGGGGCTAACCCTCCCGCAATACGACAGCCGCTTTTCACTCTACCACATAGCATAGTTGATTATTCAGACGATGTCGTGTGTGGCTGTGCAGCAACAACCAATCAGCCATGTGTGGGTGTGTGACGGTGCCCGTGACGGACAGTTTTTCATCAGGACAACAGAGGAACAATTTATGTCCGTGTGGGAAACATTAGTCAGTGGGGAAATTAGTTCCAACTAGACGAACTGCCAGAAACTCACAGATGATGCAGCTGCAGGGCATCAGCTGCAGTGTTTTGTGGTTGATAAGTGAATGAAAAGGATAAAGCTGGAATAATGTCCGCTTATACATCCTATTATATGATATGTGATATGATTGCGGTTAAACTCGAGCAGACGTGACGTCACCGAGCGAAGGCCGACGACAACGGTGACCAAAATTAGGTATTTATGGGCGCGTGACGCTACGTCAGTGGGGGAAGCCATTTTGGTAGCTGGGACGCTTGCGGTGTGAACGCAGCATTAGACTTCTTGACCAGCTGTGTGGTGTTGAGTGTCCAGCTGAGGTCCTCACTGATATGGATGCCCAGATATTCAAAGCTGCTCACCCTCTCCACTACAAGCTCCTGGATAAATAGTGGCTGATGAGATTTCCTGTCCCTCCTCATGTCCACAATTATTTCTTTTGTCTTGTTGGTGTTGAGAGCGAGGTTGTTGTCCTCACGCTATGACACCAGGCTGGACACCTTCCCCCTGTAGGCCGCTTCTTCCCCTTCAGTGATGTGTCCTATCACTACAGTGTCATCAGTGAACTTGAGGATGAGGTTGTTTGTGGGAAGCGACACAGTCGTGAGTAAATAGGGTGTAGAGAATGGGGCTGAGGACACACCCCTGTGGGGTGCCAATGTTTGTAACAATGCTGTTTGAGGTCCCGTTGCCAGTCCTGACAGACTGGGGCCTGCCAGTCAGGAAGTCCAGAGGCCAGTCACAAATGCTCAGGTGCAGGCTCCTTGTTCAACATAGTGGGGCATATGTCTGTTTATGTGTGTTAATAGTGTCACTTTCCCTTTCAACAGTGAGAGGACAACTTTATTTGGCTCACAAAAATCTGAGTCCTCTCCTATCAAGCACACCACATCCATTTTTTTACCTTCCCAATCAAAGCACTTGATGTCCTGTTAAAAGGAGAAATAAAGGATACAGAGTTAAATACTAAATAGATGCAGGATGGACAGCAGGTGGCAAAACTGTGCAATGTGACACATTTGGTGCTTTCATTCCGTGAGGATGCAGCGTTGGATGACACTTTAACTTTTTTATGCTTTTGTAGAATTTTTCGTAGGTTAATCTAAAGAGGGGACGGCACGGTGGTGCACCTGGTAGAACACGTGCCTCACAGCAAGAAGGTTCCCGGTTCGATTTCCAGGTCGGGAGGGCCTTTCTGTGTGAAGTTTGCATGTTCTTCCTGTGCATGCGTGGGTTCTCTCCGGGCACTCCTCCTACAGACCAAAAACATGCTCATTAGGTTAATTGGGGACTCTAAAAATTGCCCATAGGTATGAGTATGAGCGTGAAAGGTTGTCTTTCTCTCTATGAGGCCCTGCAATTGACTGGCGACCGGTTCAGGGTGTATCCCGCCTCTCGCCCGATGATAGCTGGGATAGGCTCCAGCCCCCCACAACCCCGAAAGGGATAGCCGGGTATAGAAAATGAATGAATGAGTCTAAAAAGTTGGTGACTTTGGGGCTGCTGTGTATAATAACAGGTCAGGGTCAGCTGACAGGTCAGCTTTGGGTCAGTTTGTGGTCGTGCAGGTTGGAATAAATTTGTCTGGACTGGACTCTGTCACAGCATACCCAGAAAAGTTGATAAACTGAAAGTATGAAATGCTGTTAGCTTAGTGAACGTTAGAAAGTAAGTATGTTTGAGTGTATAGTAGTATTATGTTGTGACATGGCTGGAGGGATCTTTTTTGTGTATTTGGCATAAAACGGGATAATATGGAGTATATAGGCCAGTTATTGTTTTTTTTAACATCTGCATACAAACAACACAGTTCTTACTCCCCTACTGTATCTCCAATAGCTCCGGCAACAACCATACCATCTGTGTTTTCTGTGTTTATATGTGTGTGTGGGAATGTTTGGCTCCTGCTTTCGTGTCCAGAATCTAAACCCAGAGTTTAACGTAGCTTTTGGCCACTGACAGTCATTGCTCTGATGAGTGTGAGGTTTTGTGTTTCATCCACAGCTCACCTGTGTGCTTGATTGTTGGCTGGCTCTCTGAGAAGCCGTGACCCAACAAAGCAGCCAAGGTTGAAGTTCAAATCGAACAGGAAATGCTGCATGTCGACCCCAGGCTTGATGAGTGTGGACAGAAAATAACAAATGTTATCCTACACATGGGCTGTGAGAACACACTGTTACTTTATTTACATGAAGGCTGCAGGTAATGACAATACAGTGCACAGGGCTGAACGATACTGGAATAATCATATCCTCAGTATATACACTGACCCTGACAAGTCAATGCTCCACAAGCAGCCTCTTTGTCTCAAAGAGATGATTGGAGATACAGTATGTCCAATCGGGCAGGGACATGTGAGGGACATGGGGATAGCCTGAATGTTGGCCACAGTGACAGGTCTCAGCCCTGTGTCTGTATAAAAATAATTGGCATTAATGGTAAGGCTTTACATTGCTGCAGATGGTGCTACCTACTGAATAATTCACAGAATGATGTTGATTGTTTTCAATTCTTTCAAAATGCCAATCCTCCATGTCTTCTCTGGCTTTGGTGCATGTCAGCAGTAGCATTACAGTGCACTAACAGGCTTGGCTACATTTTTTTCAGAGTTTTTATGTGGACAGATA